>CM068374.1:31044407-31644407 GCA_034769895.1 Magicicada septendecula
ACATTCCGATCCGCCCCATTATCAACTACCGTAATGCCCCTGCACACAAACTGGCAAAATATCTAGACAAAATTATTAGACAACACACACAAATAGACAACAACATTGCAGTAAAAAACAACACTGACCTAGTAACAAAAATAAAAGACATACACATCCCCCATAACGCCACATTAGCCTCCTTTGACATTAAAAACCTGTACACAAACATCCCCATCTCTGAAACAATCACCATCCTACAAAACAAACTCAAACAGAACAACACTCCAGACGAACTTATCAATGAAATAACAGAAACTCTGAACATTATCACAAAACAAAACTACTTTACTTATAACAATAAATACTACACACAGAACGACGGCCTACCCATGGGCTCCCCCATATCCAGCATTCTAGCAGATGTCTTCCTCCAACACTTAGAAAAAACAAAAATACTCACAAACAATGACAGACCCTCACATAAAATACTATATTGGCACAGATACGTTGATGACATTCTAATACTACTATACAGGGGAAACAAAAGACAATGTGAACAGTTACTAACGCACATAAACAAAATACATAAAAACATAACCTTCACTGCCGAATACGAACACAACAATACCATAAACTTCTTAGACCTCTCCATCACGAAACTAGAACACAGGCACAAATTCAGTATATACAGAAAACCAACTACAACTGACACACTAATACACAACACCTCCAATCACCCAATACAACACAAACTAGCTGCTTTTAGAACCATGATACATAGACTTAACAACATCCCCTTAGATGAAATAGACTAAAAAGACGAACTAAACACGATAAAATATCTAGCAGAATCTAACGGTTATGACAGAACAATAGTCAGTAAACTCCTACACAAAACACAAAACAAACAACAGACAAAGACAGAAAACAACAAATTCATAACACTAACATACATCAACAAACAAACAGAAAAAATTGCCCACAAATTCAAAAAAGCAGGATACAGAATCGCTTACAAAACTACTAACAAAACAGAACACACACTATCAAAACGCATGCCCAAAGCACAAAACAAATTCGATCTACCCGGTGTATATAAACTAAATTGTTCAAATTGCAGTAAATTCTACATAGGCCAGACAGGACGTAGCTTCAAACAGAGATACATTGAACACACAAAAGCACTCCACACCACTACAGAATCTACCTTCGCAAACCACCTCATTGAAGCAAACCACACATATAAAAACATCGACAATAACATGAACATACTACACGTACACACAAAAGGCCGAAAACTAGACACTCTAGAACAATTAGAAATATACAAACACACAAAAACAAATAAAAACGACA
Organism: Magicicada septendecula; assembly: GCA_034769895.1. Taxonomy (NCBI): domain Eukaryota; kingdom Metazoa; phylum Arthropoda; class Insecta; order Hemiptera; family Cicadidae; genus Magicicada; species Magicicada septendecula. The sequence goes on from CM068374.1 coordinate 31,045,746, forward strand.
TCCTAAACGAACAGACACAATTCAAATCGCACGCATTATTCGAACACATCTCACCACACACACACAGCTTCAATCTTTCGAAACACTTTCTCGTCGCCAACAACAAGACGAGCAGCGCTACTAACGACAGCCTCTGATGAAGCCTTCTATAGGTGAAAGCCGGTTTAGGCTGTAAGGTAAAACTTTACGTTTTTACTTATAAAAAACTTTGTGTTCCGAGTCGTCAATATTATAGTGATATTTAGTTAAGTAATGGACACGTCATGGACAACGAAACCAAGAATTTAACTCAGCAAGACGAGCCAACGTCCAAGCGTACAAGTTCACAACTTTGAAGGTTAGAAAGATTGTAGCTCACATAAATTTCAACAAAACATGCATAAACAATTCACTAACACCTAAATATGCCCAAATCAAAATTAAACATAACAACCAGGCCGCCCGAATAACACAAAACATCGCACAAAGAACATACATAAAAGAATCAATTAAACAACTATATAAGAAAAAAGACGCTCTTAACCGCAAAGCATTAACACTACACCTACATATCGCCAACACATACGGACACAATTACATGACTGAACTAATACATCACACAAATGAATGGACAAAAAAACAAATACATATCATACAGACAAAACACGACAGAAAAATATGTACCTTCGCAAACCACCTCATTGAAGCAAACCACACATATAAAAACATCGACAATAGCATGAACATACTACACGTACACACAAAAGGCCGAAAACTAGACACTCTAGAATAATTACAAATATACAAACACACAAAAACAAATAAAAACGACATCCTAAACGAACAGACACAATTCAAATCGCACGCATTATTCGAACACATCTCACCACACACACACAGCTTCAATCTTTCGAAACACTTTCTCGTCGCCAACAACAAGACGAGCAGCGCTACTAACGACAGCCTCTGATGAAGCCTTCTATAGGTGAAAGCCGGTTTAGGCTGTAAGGTAAAACTTTACGTTTTTACTTATAAAAAACTTTGTGTTCCGAGTCGTCAATATTATAGTGATATTTATTTATTAATTAATTGAACTTCGAAATTTTCTCGACTATAAGAACCTGCAAACAACGAAGTTTTTTCAATTTAAAACAATGATTAAAAACTCAGGACTAAATGTATTCGGTGTTTCCAGTAAACTGAGATGTCAACCACTTCATTTACCAAGTATGCAATTCCCGCTATAAATTTAAGTATTTGGTTTTTTGCCCCTTAGGAGTGAAAGTTTTTAAAACCGTTTCTTAGTGAGCACCTAAGACCTATGATGAAGCTATGTTCAAAGTTTCATTGATATCCATTCAGTGGTTTCAGAGATATCGTGATCAGAGAGTCAGTCAGTGGTATTTGGCTTATATAGATATCTATATCTAGCCGATTTACCCAGCGTTGCTCGGGTTCATAATTTATTCATAGGCTCATAGGCACCTATTCTTGTTCTAACGTTATATTACTTGTATACTGTATAATCTTCCTTATATTGTTACGTTCGCATTCTCACTGTAGGAATACTCTGTAGCACACCTGTTTAAGAACATGTCATAAACTGTATTCTTATATCTGGAGAAGAATTCTGTTGCGCGTGATGCTCCTGCTCGATTTCTAACTCTGGGAGAGGGCAAACACCTAAATTAGTTTTCAATAAAATGTCTACAGTACTTGCACGCGCTGCGTATTTAACTGTCGTTTTATAATTCATTGTGTTAATGTTGAAATAAGGCATTTGTTAAATTAGTGTCTCCTAAACTTATTCTAACAATACAATACCTCTATAGATTTCAGCTTATCAATTTTTAAATTCAAACTGAAGCAAGTGCATTTATATTGTCTGAGCTCTATGATCTGAATACATTCGCTATCAAAACTTTGTTTTTTGTACTCGTTTATAACTTACTTCGATCTTAACTTATCCACTTTTAAATTCAAACTGAAACAACTCTGAATTCACACACTATTAAGACGTTTCTTAAGATGCATACACCACCTTTGATATCATAACCTATATCTTTATTTATAAGAACCGTGGACTCTGGCCCCGCCGTCTTTCGCGGGATCCGACCTAAGACTCCCCGGGTTCCGTGGATGAACTCCGGGGAAGGCCCGTCGGACGACTCCTGCGCTATTTCCTACGCGGGAGACTTCCACCGGTGCTATGGTAACAAGAATCTATTCTATTGGGTTGCCATAGTAACCAGATCTAATAGTTGTTTAAGACCCAAAGGACCCCCAGAGGATCGTATCGAAAAAAAAACACCTGTCCTATGTTGGTTCTCCCGTTGCGTAAAATATTTGTGCCAAGTTTGGTTGAAATCGGTCCAGTGGTTTAGGAGGAGATGTGGAAGACCCCAAAGGATCGTATCGAAAAAACACTTGTCCTATGTTGGTTCTCCCGTTGCATAAAATATTTGTGCCAAGTTTGGTTGAAATAGGTCCAGTGGTTTAGGAGGAGATGTGGAAGACCCCAAAGGACCCCCCGAAGGATCGTATCGAAAAAACATCTATCTTATGTTGGTTCTCCCATTGCGTAAAATATTTGTGCCAAGTTTGGTTGAAGTCGGTCCAGTGGTTTAGGAGGAGATGTGGAAGACCCCAAAAAACCCCCAAAGGTCCCCATCGAAGAAAACACATATCCTATGTTGGTTCTCCCGCTGCGTAAAATATTTGTCCCAAGTTTGGTTGAAATCGGTCCAGTGGTTTAGGAGGAGATGTGAAAGACCCCAAAGAACCCCCCAAAGGACCCCATCGAAAAAACACCTATCCTATGTTGGTTCTCCCGTTGCGTAAAATATTCGTGCCAAGTTTGGTTGAAATCGGTCCAGTGGTTTAGGAGGAGATGTGGAACATACATACATAGATACAATTGGGGGGGGGGTTGCCCCTTAGGAGTGAAAGTTTTTAAAACCATTTCTTAGTGAGCACCTAAGACCTATGATGAAGCTATGTTCAAAGTTTCATTGATATCCATTCAGTGGTTTTTGCTCTACGTTGATTCTATGTCAGTCAGTCAGGCAAACTTTCCCCCCTTTTTCCCCCTTTAAAGGTCGAATTTCCAAAAATCCCTTCTTAGCGGATACCTACATCACATAAGGAACCTACATGCCAAATTTCAAGTTTCTAGGTGTTATAGTTTCGGAGATTTCGTGATGAGTCAGTCAGTGAGTCAGTGGTATTTCTCTTTTATATGTATAGATTATTTTAAATTGCAGCAAGTAATTAAATATTATTTGTCTATTGCATTTTCAGTTCACAGTACTGACTACTGATATTGTTTTGTGCCTGCAAGGTAACGTACTATTAAATGACTTAATGGAACAGACAATAATTAGGCTACTCTATTGATTACTTTTATAATCTATTAATCTGCTCATCCCTTACAGAAGTAGGCAGAAGAAATCAAATTATTTCTGGCCATGTGGTTTTACTCTGTGGTTTTATTCATTGTCCTTGATCATAGACCCCACTGGTTTCTGAGTGAGACCAGTAATGCATGCTGATTAGTGGAGGCTTGTAGCAGTTACAGAAGTTGTGTTGATTGGGAAGTTTTAACGCCATTTGAGTTTGGCGATGCATTGTATATAGAGGTGATTTACTCAGTATTTGGTTTAATTTTTAATTGTGTATTTTCTACGGTGTATATTTGGATAAAGAGGTTTTATATTATTTTTGTATGATATAATAATGGTGTTGAACACGTTTTTAACTTATATCTATAATATCAGTGTAATATTTTTACATAAGTGTATGATTTTTAGTTTGAAAATACTGGGATACAGAGTACATGCATTTTCTGCTACTTATAGAGAACTGATATGGCTGATATGAGTTCATCAAAACAATGTAGAGTTGCCAAATGGAATACAGATGTTCTTACAGAATTCCAGGTACTTAAAATTCTTGATGGAATTCCAAGTGGTACTGAATCAGATGTATCAGACACTGATAGTGAATCTGATGAAGAAATTGTGCCAAAAACTCTAGTGTATCGTGTGGATGATAATGGCAATGATAAAAGTGAATGTGCGGCACAGGGTAATGTAAATGAACCCGAATGTTATAATGAAAATAATTACAGTAATGAATTTTATGCAGAAACAATGAAAGAGGCTTTGTGGATGCAGGAGGGACTTTCAAATGCAACAATGGAATTTTCACAAGAATCTGGTCCGAATAGTCCTTTTGAGAAAGCAAATCCTACAGAAATCTTTAGCTGTTTATTTGGCAGTAACCTTATAGATTTTGTAGTGTATCAAACTAACCATGTGCTACACAAAAGCTAGGTTCTAATCTTTCAAGGCAACTGATATGGAAGAAGTAAATAAATTTCTTGCCATCAATGTAATGATGGGCATCAGTGGTGTGGCATGCGTACAGAACAGCTGTTGCTGGTTGTGATAGGCCTAAAATTTAGCCTAAAAAATAATTTTTTCTAGTGCCAAGTGTTCTTTTTAGGGCCAAAATATTTTTTAAGAATATTTTCTGTCATTCACTGGCAAAAGAAGAGGGGCCCGGTTCAATGGGATCTGACTCCATAATACTTACACAGAATAAATCAGGACACAAGTAATCGAATTAAAAATAACAAATACCAACAGAGAAACACATGACTAAACGAACAAAACACATATAGGTAGGTAGTAACTGCTGCACGATGGTTCCGAAACGAACATAGCTGCCAACTGAGCATTTTGCCGGTTTATACACCAGCAACACATTGGGTGAACGAATGTGTCCCCCACTCTGCAGTTTGTACAGGGACAAGTACTGCGAGGCCAATGACCAGACACAGTAAAACACTGCCGATGTCCGAGCCAGCAACACAAGACAGTGCAAGTGCCAAGCAATTCAAAAGCAATGCTATGTTTTCCTTCAAGTTTCCCTACTAATATTGTTCAGATTTAAAATTATTCAATAACTAAAATATTTATTTTGTGATACAATTAATAGTATTTTCTATTATTTTCAGTACTGTTGTCATTGGCAACAGTGGTTACATGGACGCCACACTAGTGATGGGCATAAAGAAATGTCCAGCATTTAGGGATTACTGGTCTTCAGACCCATCTCTCTAAGATTCATGTATTTCTCAGTTGTCTCAGAATAGATTTTCATGGCTATTAGGTCAGATACATTTGAATGACAATAATGAAAGGCCAAAGAAAAGGGAGGAAGGCTACGATAAGCTATATCAGTTTAATTCATTGTTAGCTAATATTAGTAAGTATTATGGTGAATCCTATTAGCTGTAGATGAGTCAATGATACGATTCAATGGTCAACCTAACCTAACCTAACCTCCTCCTCCTCCTACTACTACTACTACTACTAATACTGTCTGGCCACGACTGGATGATCGAGGCTGCTCTCCCCCACCACGCGGCCGCTTGTAAGCGAGGTAGGGTGAAATATGTGTACTAGCCGTTTCGTTTACCCCCGCTTAGCCTACCGCATGCTTCTCCCACCTTACACAATGCTTAATCATCGAATCGCGGCCAGACAGTACTACTACTACTACCACCACTACTAGTGCTGCTGCTTCTGTTTTTATGTAACGATAAATCTATAAAAATGGCCAAATCTATACTGGTCTCAAATTGTAGCTATACCTAATTATAAAATCAAAAAATTGTAAAAATAAATGACCGGTATATTTATTTTGAAACTGTAGCATACGGCACCTGTAAAGTACACACTATAGCAGTCAAATAATGACTTATCTATGTAAGAAATAATAACCATTTTTTAAGTAAGCAAAGCTGTTCTGATTGACCAAACTGGCTTTATGGTATATAAAATGTACGAACTACTACTATATTAAGCGTATACCGTACACCGATAATAGGCCTACTTATTCTGTAGAAGTAAGCATTCATTGAGAACGAAATTTTGTTAATGCTTATTTTTCTTTCTGACTGTATCTACAATAATTTATTTTTGTTGTGTATTAGTTACGGTAATCAGAATACAAATTTTACTACTTGTGTTACATAATTAAGAAAAAATAAACAATGAATTTCATTTAAATTCGCTCGCTTTGAACTTGGGCAACGTTTTTGAACGTAGTTCATGAATCCACCGGTAGGTAGCGAGAATGGTAGGTTTCATTTATTGAGGTGTGTTGTTTGTTTCTTGCGTTGAGTTTCCTTGAAAAAGTAGTTAGATAGTGTTGAGAACTTTTTATTTTGGCTTATCTTCAAGTTTTTGCAACGATACTTGCTTCACAGCAGTTTGCAGTTGGTTCACGTGAGAAGTGGTAAGAGTTCTTGCTGTGGTTTAATTTTGCCGGTAAGCTAGGTTAGAAAGGTGTGTTTGGGTTTCGTGCTGATACGCAAATTTGTAGTTTTAAAGTAGCATTACTTCATAAGTGATCCAATAGGATTTGAAGGAGACTCAATTAACACGCGCTCTGGTAAAACTATGGTATCTTTGTTTATTTTGAACGATTACTTCGGTTATTTTGTTAATATTATATACATGCTTATTTTTACATAGTACTTTCAGTTTTTCTTTAAACATAAAATTTGTGTAACCAAATTTAGTTTTCGGTACCGGTACGGTACGTTTTAATCGGGTAGTTTTCAAAACAAAATTTGCCCAATCATTGGCATGAATGTGATGTAAAATCCATATTCTTTTTCTTAAAACGATTTTTCTAAACGTTCGCTTTTTAAAACTTAAAAAACGACAATTTCTAACAATTGAAATGCTGTTAATTAAATCAGTATTAACCAGGATTTTATATAATGTTTATAAAGTAGTGAAAAGATTAATGAGAAATTTGTGAAATTTACTTAAAATAACATTTTGTAGATAGATTTTTATTACAACGATTTATATCTGAAATAAGTTGGGGATCACATATTAGAAAAAAGAAAATGCAATGAACAATATTTCTGATATTCTTGTTAAGGTACCGGTATTTAACGATATGGTACCAACGATATTGTAACTATTTGAGTATGATATGATGATTTTGACATGTATTATTATTATGGGGTAAAATAAATTCACTATTATTTTAAGACTAGTGAAAAAAAGGTTTGCAGCATTTACTGATATTAAAAATCATTTTCGCAAGTTTTGGAATTTGTACATTTGAATTTGAGGTGATAGTGAAATAAGAATTTAACAAAGTGGGTCACATCACATTGCTTTTGTTATATAAGGGCATTAAGTCAATCAAATAATAGCAATAAATATAAATATGAATAAATTATACATGAATCAAAATGTACAAAAGATTAAGAAATCAATTTTGTTTTTACATTATCTTTAATTTTAGTATGTTAGTAGACCTATTGTATAAATAATTGTAATTAATCTGGTGTACACTGAAAATAGTAAAATATATTTGTGAACCAAATTCAAATTTATTTGATTTTTAGTTTATCAATATGTAAATGTTTTTTATTCTTTTATATTTTTAATGTTGTGATGTTTATTCAATTTGTTTCTTCTGCAAGTAGTGTAATTTCATATTTTTTTTTAAATATTTTTGTGATCTTCATTTATAACGTAGGCTATTTAAAGAAATAGAGTAAAACTAATCTCACTAACCGTTGTTGGCAGCAGTTGATAGATCCATAGGTGAAGTTGTTAATTTGTAAATTCATTAATATTATAGGTACAACATTAAAACTCGTTATAATACATTTTGTTTTAAGTCTCTACATACAGCAGTTATGTTACAACAATGATTGTTTCACTTCACTAATAAATTATCTATGGGGATCTTCTAAGTTTCTTATGGGCAGAGTTAAGATTCTGGATGTTGAGGCCTTAAAAAATCACATTTAAAACATAAATAAAGGTTTCAGTTCTCTTTCTTGAAAAAACTAACTTACAGTGATTGCTGTATTAGAAATAAGTAAAATTTTAAACTGCTTGTACTATTTTATAATAAAGTATTTCAAAACAAGTACAATGCTTTCAATCCCAACAGGTCCAGGTTCCTTCGTTGAAAACAAAATAACATTACAAATTGGTTCGCGGGCGCGTCTAACCTTATCGACGGGCACACTTGCGCCCGCGGCGCAGGGTTGATAACTGCTGCTGTAAAAGTGTTTTGGGCACCATAGTTTATTGAAACATATAAAAATTCGTACAATATATTTATTTCAACGTACTTGAAAAAAAAAACTCTGGTGTTTAATCAATACAGAATTAAACAACAGTTAAATACTGACAGTAATTTACAAAATTACAAAACTATTGAGTAGAAAACTATAGAATTGATGTTTTTTATAGTAAAAGGTTTTAGAATTTCTCATCACAGTTCATTAAAAGCATGTAAAACTCATTATGTACTATGTCAGTTCATAGAAATTTACAAAAACTTTGAAAAATTATAAGTGACATTTGTATAATTTATTGTAAACAGTTATATGCTTTCAGTTTGTCTAAGTACGCAAAGAGTAATATCATTTGTGTTGAACTATTAATGTGTATGTGTACGTATATCTCCCTCAGTCAAACGGACGACAGTTGGCATCAAAACAATTGTTACAGCACAATCTGATTGGTGCGCAGAGACTGTCGCACATTTAAGAATACATTATTTTAAATCTGAGGCTTCGGACTGTCTTGAGGCCAAGGCCAAGGGTACTATAACAGAACATAATGTGCTATCATGCTTGTCTGTACTTCTGTTATCATGTTTCCATTGTTCATTTCAGACATTAATTTTATGAAAAGGCAAATGTTGGCCTAATTGTGTACAGTACTATGAATTGGAAAACATGCAAAAATACTTTGATTGAACAATGAACATCAGCCATTCCGAAACTCATTAATTAACAGGTACACGAAAGTTCAAGAACAAATTTCTGTCTTAACTAATAAGCTCCGTGAGCTGTAGAACTCGCTCACTATTTGGAAGTACATTTATTATTATTAGATAATTTTTGAATTAATTGTCAGAAAAATTATGAAAGACTCTATTACTTTTTTTTTAATAACAACTATAGAGCAGACAGTCACACAATGAACACAAAATATTCATGACATTCGGATCTGTGTTAAAATTCACTTTAGTCTGACAGCCAACTGGATTTTTATAATTTTTTAATCCCTTTCTTGGGCCCTATGGTCTAAAAAATTTGGGATTTCCAAATCTTTTGAAAATTCTGATACACTACATTCAAATTTTAGTTAAAATTCCCTTTAATATCATATTTCACATGAATTTTTGTGATTTTATCAAACTTTTTACTCACTTTATAGGCACTGGTGTCCCAAAATTTTTAAATTTTCAAAAAATTACCACAAAATTCAGGTTGTGGTCAAAATTTCTTTTAAAACTGATATCCCACATGGACATTTGCAATTTTTGTCAGAATTTTGACCCCTTGATATTTTTGCCTCCCCCCATATTATTAGGAGGATCAGTCTAAAAAACAATAGGGTTGTGTAGGGGGCATATGGATGCACATGCTTCCATACAAATTGGTGGTGTGTTCAAAAACACCAAAAAAAGCCTTAGACTTTTCTCTTTTGAATGAAGCTGACCCTACTCCGGGCCCTCCCCATGGCCAGATTCTAGATACGCTACTGGTAGCTACCAACCATACATTCATACTGTTGCATCTTCTATAAATAATGTATGTTGTTGGTGACTCCAACAGCATCATCTAAAATTGTGGATCCATTTGAATGTTGTTCCACACGACCTCATCCTTTATTTTTCCTTTTTTTTTCGTGCAGCCGACAATTCCCAAACATTCTGAGAATTGACTACCTTCCAGTCTCAGGACATCCCTGTACCGTATCAATTTTCGCTTTTGTCTATTTCCTTAACCCTTTAAAGAGGAATCATGTATATGTATGTTTTCAACTGCTTTTCTAGCTCAGTATTGTTGATATGTAAGGTTAGTTCCATATCACATATCACCATATTCACGAATTTCGTCCTTAGTCAAATAGACTTGTGAAAAAGTAGTTTATCAGAAGCTCTCAACATTGAATTAAAATTTTACACACTGTATAATTTATATAAAAGAAAACAATATGAGTTATTTCGAACTTTTACAAAAATTGGTGATGTGTTCAAAAGTTATCATGAGACATACGAGGTCTGACACAAAAATAACGAGACTGGTGCTATAATTTTTTTTATTTACCTGATGTGTACAATTACTGGTGGTTGCCTTCAAAGTGGGACCCATTGAGTCCACACACTTCTGCATATGTTCCTTCCACTGCTCAAAACATTTCTGCATATCGCTTTTCATCAGGCTGCGCAGGAGCTTCGCCGTTTTCACCTGTACTTCTTCCACCGTTGAAAAATGGGTCCCTTTTAGCGCTGACTTGATTTTGGCGAATAGGCAAAAATCGCACGGTGCTAAATCGGGGGAATATGGAGGATGTTCAAGGACTGGGATGTTTTTGCTGGCCAAAAATTATTTGACTGATAATGCATTGTGGGTAGGCGCATTGTCGTGGTGCAAGATCCACCCATTCTTCCACAATTCAGGGCGCTTCTTTCTAACACGTTCACGCAATTTTTCCAAAACTTGTTTATAATATTGTTGGTTAACTGTTTGACCACTGGGTACCCATTCTGCCATAACGATGCCCTGGATATCGAAGAAAACGATAAGCATTGCCTTGAACTTCGAACGACTCGTGTGCTTGCTTTGCTCTTGGGGAAGATGGTGTTTTCCAATGCATTGATTGTCGCTTTGTTTCTGGATTGTACGTAAATATCCACGTCTCATCAGCTGTAATAACACTCTTTAAAAAACTGGGCTCTCCATCAATCCGTTCCAAAAGGTCACAACAAAGTTCCCTTCTCCTTTCCTTCTGTTCATCTGACAAACTTTGGGCACCATTTTTGCACACACCTTCCTCATGTTCAACTCTTCTGTTAAAATGTGTCTAACATTTCCTCTGTTCATACGCAACATTTCAGCAACAGCACAGACACTCAATCTTCGGTCTTTTCATATTGTGTCTCGAAGTTTTACAACGTTTTCGTCGATTGTTGATGTGTGTGGTCGGCCTGGACGGTCGTCATCTTTCACGGAGTCCCTGCCTTATAAAAATCTCTTATGCCATTCAAAGACACGTGCACGCGACAAACGTCCACGCCACAAGCTTCCAACAACATTTGGTAAGTCTCTGTTGCTGACTTTTTAAGTTTCACGAGAAACCTGATGTTAACGCTCTTATCACTTTTCGTATCCGACATTTTCCGGCGAAGCATAAAAACACGACTGTATTCAACTGCTCTCTCACTGCGACTGAGTCAACCGAGCAACTTGTAACTTGTCACCACGTAAGAATACAGTTCAAGGTCGAACACAGTGCACGCGCAATACAACACGATAAGTAGTTCCTTAGTAATGCTAACAGTCTCATTATTTTTGTGTGAGACCTCGTTCACCAAACAACAGACGGACAAATGCCATTTGGTCAAGTTAAAACTGAGATCTTCCTTTGCTTGTTTAGTGAAATATGATTTATTAACTATGCATAAATATAAATATTTTGCATTTTTACGTGTCTAATATGTATAATACTGGGCGTCATGAAGTTTCATTGAAAACATACTGTTAAGTATCAGGGATACTGTAGCGCAACAAAAATGATAGCATTTATGCTACATAAAAGAAGATTCACAGATTGATAAATAAATTGATACTTAATCCCATAATAGAACAGAGACCCAATTATGACAATTATAGTCATAGACAAAATAAATAAGAATGCAAGGTAGTGTTGAATAGAATAAACGAACCTGTAAAATAAATAATAGCTAATGATATATGTTTAATAAAAATCAAAACAGAAAAATGAAACAATGACTTAATTTATGGTAATAACAGATAAGAATTTTGTGTTAAAAAAGTATTATATTATGACAAAAATGTTATGATAAAGTTTATGTGATGTTATATCAAATATGTGTTGAGTTCATGAAAAATAATGAAACAAATAGTGTTATTCAATGACTGTCATAGAATGAAGTGTGAGGCAGTTAACCAATGTTCATAAGTTCGAATTTTGTTATATGTGATTGAGAGATCAAGATAAATTTGTTATTAGATGTAGAAAAGTAATTGTTTATACAAATGTTAATAATTAAGTTTTGATTGTATGTACGAATTTATATAAAAGGGACTATAGATGCCTAACAGACATAACCACAGGTAGATCAATTTACAATAAAAGGCCTAACAGCCAAAAATACTAAATAAACACTTATAACTTAAAGGTTAGATACATCAATTAATAATAATTAATAAATACACTATGAAGAGCTAGAAAGAAGAAAAAACATTAAGTTAATAATAATATTTAATAAAATTTATACAAATTATAATAATACCATAATGCCATAATATCGATTGGTAAAAAATAATATCGAAGGTGGATTAAATATAATAAAAAAGGAAAAAAACGGAATTATATCAAAAAACCAATAGAAGATGTGTATAAAATAATAAACCAGCTATCGGTAAATTTACATTCCGATAGGACAGCAAATTGACAAAGAATAGACAAAAAATATATGAAAGAAACACTATATAGTCAAACATGTGGAAGCGGAAATTAATATAGGTTGCTAGGGAAAAATTTAAGAAGAATGTTGTTGATTTAAAAAATAACAAGAATTGCTTTTGTAAAAACTGAACGTGATGATTTAAAAAACCCAAGAAGAATATATTGAATCGTAATATTCGAAGACAAGAGATACGATTATAAAGAAGATAAAATTCTAATAATAATACTTACATCTATCACTAACACAGATTAATAAAATAACGATATATTATGAAATAATAATCGAGAACAAATAACCAAATCCTACAAGAAGAAACTTGGACTGTCCCATGTCCGAAGGGAATTGATGGAAAATTAATCAAATATAAAGAATTAATAGTAACGCAACTTATAATATTCACAACACCAGAAATTATAACCTTGCAAATACACGGAACAACACTAACTGCTTCAACCGAAGGAAGAACCTATTTGGATCCTGACGGTGCAGAAGAAACATCAATCGTGCCGTAAAACAATTCAGAAGCTGTATTCCGAAGTGGACAGGACAAGGATTACTTTTATTAAACTGAAGAAAGAAAACTGTGCTTCATAATTGACCAGAACAACGAATTTAGCGATCAACTGCCAACGTGATTTGTTTCGTTAGAGACTGGTAAAGTTATATTATATTAATCATACTAAATACACAACACATAATTTTTGTAAATCTTGCATTCTTAGTATGTATTTTTAGTCTTCCCCACAGTTACAAGAACCTTCACACCCTGAAATAAATAAAATACAAATCAAATATAATATATAACCAAATATAAACAAAGGATCAAATAATCAACAATCGATACCTGAATCTATAGTCCCAACATATATTAATTGGAATATATCTTAGTTAATGTGAATTGATAAACAAATAAAGAACCTTTATATATTTGTCACACCTTGTTATTTGGAGTATGGTTTAGTGAACTGGAACAAAAGTAACTGAATAAGTAGAGAATAAATAGTTAATATAAACATCGAATAACCTACAAGTTTCGTTGAGCCGATACTACAGCGCTTATAGCGGAATTATCTGACACCAAAGAGGGAGCGTAAAAATATAAAATCAGACAGAACTCTCTTCAAGGCATAATAGGGTTGGATGAAATTGTAGAATAAATCTTAAGTTATTTAAGTTCTAGGCACACTAACACTGATAATTATTAAATAGTTAAGTTAACATTAATTGAGTACATCCATATATTCCACAACTCCAAATATTTCCGAGAATTTATACAAATTAAATTAATACAACACATATTGACAAAAACAACAGAGGGGTTTTTAAGGAGAGGTAACCCGTATTGTAACAAATTGATGCTCATAACGTGGGACATAATTAGGTGACGCGAGAGGGTTGTAACAATACTCAGGTGAATACCCTACGAAACTTGTGGCAGTTTTTTAATGAATTGAGCTTGTTCACAAACCAGTTACAGTTTATTTCCAAAACTTGCAGTGTCCTCAAAAAAACCAGTCACTTATTTATGTAGTTAGTCCACTGGTAACTTTATAATTAGTGCTTACAACATGAACTAGTGGCATAGCAAGTGCCATTTACACATTTCATAACTGCATTATGCATACTTACATTAATTTTTTCCAACTTTTATCACAATATCCTTTCAAAATAATAACTAATTTCAAAACACTTTACAGTGCTTTATAATGTGTATTGTTTCTGAATTTTTGTTACCGTAACTTTCAAAGATGTTTTTATTTTTGGGATGTTTCTTTATTTTTTTTGTTGTTTTTTTGGTTTTTGGGATGGCACTGCACGAAGTGCGAAAGTGAGTTTTATAAGTTAACACAAAGCGTGGCTCTATATGGATGTGAAATTTGGCAACTTTAAAAATGGCAGAAAATTAAGCTGAAGGTATTGGAGATGCATTTTTTTATGGAGGCCAGTGGGAATACCCAGACATGAGAGAATAAAAGAGATGAACAGATTACAGAAATTATGATTGTGTGTGTATGTGTATGTGTGTGTGTGTGTGGGGGGGTTAAGGCTGGAGGTCTGCTGAGTTGAGTTGTACTAAGTTCATATAATGCTTAGCAACAAGCTATGCTCTGATTGATGCACATATACTCAACTCCACATAATGAAAAAAATTTAAACTTCTCAGAACCAAAATTTCCTGTTTATAGTTTTTGAAGTAATAACCATAAAGTTAGTCCATTTCAATTCTGCATAGATATTATAGAGACTCTTTGTATGTACTCAAAAAAGCAAGTAGTTCAGTTTTGTATATAAAATAGTTTTGGCAATAAAATGTGAAGGTTTCATTGTCTTTCTTTCACACAAAAGGTTATTTGCTCTGTTCTGTAAAGTTTCTATTCTGGAAAATATTTTTTTTCTACTTGTATCAGCCATCTGAGGATCACATGCCAATTTCAGTTCTTTATTCCTTGTTCTTTTATTTTTCTCCAATATTCTTTCATCTTTTCACTGTGTCTCTTCTTCATGTCTTCAATCCACTTTCAACCTGCGTTTTTCTCTCTCCTACTCTGGACTTCTTCCATTTTTAACACTTTTGCCTGAAAAACTTCTCTTTCAATTGCTTATGCGTTTATATTATTTTTTTCTAAATCCTTTTTGACTTCTTTAATTGAACTTGATGTTGATTTATTTCCCCACTGATATTTGAAGATCTGTTTTGTTAACCTATTGTCATACATTCTATATGAATGTCCAAAAAATACTAGTCTTCTTTTTCTCACACTGTTTCTGTCATAATTTCTATAGTTTGGTATATTTCATCATTACTTCTTAATTTCCAACCTTCTGAAGTTTTTTATGGGGCTAATATTTTCCTAACAATTCGTCTTTCCAATATTTCTAGTTTGTCTAAATTATAATTCAGTGCTAGACATTCACTTGCTTATAGGCATTTTGGCTTCAGTACTGTACTGTAATGCCTTA
Organism: Magicicada septendecula; assembly: GCA_034769895.1. NCBI lineage: Eukaryota > Metazoa > Arthropoda > Insecta > Hemiptera > Cicadidae > Magicicada > Magicicada septendecula. The sequence continues at coordinate 31,061,244 of CM068374.1, forward strand.
TTTTCACATTTTTAGATACGCACTTTTTATTGTAAATGTCTTTAGTTATACCATATGCTGTTTCCATTTTATGAATCCTTTCTTCTATAACAGATTTTTCTAAACCATTCTCTTGAATTATTTCCCTTAGATACTTAAATTTTCTAACCCTCTCTATTCGACCAATATCCATTACAGGAATTTTGGCACATTTTTAATGTTCGTGAGAAATTTGTTTTTTTTTTCTGCAGAAATTCTTAAACCTGTTCTATGGGGTATGTCCTCTAAAAACTTAACTGCTATTACTACAGACATCAGATGTTTAGAAAGTATAGCAGACATCTGCGAATACCGAACAGTTTACTTCAGCGTGTTCCTTCTTCCCAATATGATTGGTGATATTTTGCATTCCTTTAATTTTTCATTCCAAATTCTCACTACTTTCTCTAGGACACAATTGAAAAGAATTGGGGATATAACATCACCCTGTCTTACACATGTACTTATTTCGAACGGTTGAGATATTTCTCCCATGAATTTTATTTTTGAGACTGTGTCCGTAAGGGTTTCACAGATTAGATTTGCCAATTTAGATTTAACACCAAATTCTCGGATTATTTTATCTATCTGGAAAATTTTTATTATTAGATAATTTAATTTATGTATAAAATTAATTAATGTAAGGACATGACGTCAGCAACTAACTGTCGTTATGTATTATTTCAGGTGTTGTGCAGTACCATCATGTCCCTTGACGATGTAAGTAAATTTATTTTGTATTTCCTTTCAAATTAGTATTTACAAGTAAGTGATACTAACGTGATATCAATTCTTTATATTCATATGAACATTAACCATTATACATCCTTCATTGTAAATGACTATTGTGATGTTATATTTAATTTTTAGAAGTTTTTGTTGGCAACAGCTGATTGTAGACTAAGTGGCTGAAAGTGATCTGGTGTCAGTTGCTTGTTTGAGGTGAAATTGATAAGACTTAAGAAAAAAAAACCTGTGCATTGTATTTTTAGATATGAAATAATGTGATCACTCAGTACCACATAATGCATTTTATGAATCATAACACACTTTCATTGCGTAAAGTGTTTGTGTTTGTCAAGATTATTGACAACTGGTGTACAAGGATTTACAAAAAATAATATCAAAGAGAGATACATATGCTTTTCAAAAAAACGTTTCTTTCTTTTGAAACTTTCTGTTCTATTGAATCAAATCTACACATTCTGTCATATCCTTATTGGTTTCAAGCATCCCAGTCAGTCTCCATCATGAGGTTATTCACCCAGGTTTGTCGTCTTCATGTCAAGTCAAAGGCAGTTGACATGCTTGTTTATAATACTCACCTTCTGTGTGGTCTGCCTATATTATTCCACATTTCTTGACATTTGCAGGTTTTAACTCGAAGGACAGTATGTTCCAGTTCATCATATTCAGATGATGTTCCAGTGTAGCTTTAAATCCATCATATTTTTGAAGCTAAGAGTCAGGTGGTGGGTACTGAAAACAGTTTGCTTTTCTTACAGTAGTCGGTTACTAACCATCTACTCTAGCACCATATTAGAGTACCACAGCTGATCTTCAGTATTACTTTTTTTTTTAAGGTGCTGCAAGATGCACAATCATTGTATCCCACGCTTCAAGATATCACACGACTATGTGGTAATCTTTGTTGGGAGTATGAGACAGGATTTGCTGGCAGAACTGAGTTTGATTTCTCAAACTAAAGACTTATTATTTGCTGCTTGATCCCTAATCAAGCTACTTGTTAAGGAGAGAAAAATTATTCAGACAACATAGTTGATTATCAAAACAGTTTTCCCAGGTAGGAATGAATATTGCAGTGATCAACTAGGGAAATAATTGTATGTGCTAGGGATCCTACCCCTCCCTATTAATTAACAAATTGTGTGCATCACTAATCCAAATTGTCTCTATGAATCTTTACCAACCTTAGACTATTTTCTAACTAGAATAGTTTCTAGTGTCAAGTACTTGTGGCTCTCTCTCTGTATTTTACACAATATTAAATTTAAGTAACATTAAATGCATTGGCTTATATAGATGATTTTTTTTAAATTATTGTAAACTTATGAATATTTTATTGTAATCTATATTTAAAAATCAGGTCACTATGAGATTCTGATTTTTTATTTTAACTATGTCTCTTTTCTGTTACTGACACCCTGTTCTTAAATCTGACAATATTTAAAATCAAAATATTTTAAAAAGACAAATCATGGTAGTACAGAGTCTGTTTTAAGTGTCAGAAAATGAAACGCCATTTGCTATCGAAAGATAATGTATTCGGCACATTACACAAGTGTATGGTTTAAAAAGAACAGTGCTCACATAACGTGTTCTTCAAGCCAGTTGAATATTTTTATTCCATTCGTGCATATTCATGAGCATTACTGTGTGAATTTGAAACCTTGTCTCATCACTTTCATATTTGCATAAGCAAAGTACACCTTTTGTGGTAATGTATGTGCGAGGTTAGTAAATAGAAAATTTTCAAAAAACAAACATCTGTTATCATATAAAACCGACCGTTCCAAAACTTTCATCCCCATGACATCCTTGACAACTGCATGAGAAATATGTGTCTCCCTGGACAAATTCAAATACTGTCTGGAAAGAACATGGGGTTACAGGCCATTAAAGCTTAAAACCATTAAGCAGTGTATCAAAAAATCATGGTGTATCAAAAATGATTTACTTGTTTAGCGTACTTGTTTTTGTAATTGTATTTGTGTTTCAGTATTATAACAATTTAGTAAGCTATTTTTTTCAAGACCTTACTTTATTTATTTTTGCATAGCCCTTTCAAAGACAGGGCCCTTTCAAAGATTGTTTTTTTAACTGCTTGCGAAAAAACAATATTTATGTCAGTCTTCTATTGTGGTGTATTCATTGTTCATAACCTAAAGACACCATATTATGATAAGTTTTTTTTTCTCGAACTTCAGCATGTGTATCAGATTATCTGTGCTGTGTGTATAGATAGTGGCTCGACTTGCCATTATAAATAATGGTAATGTGATGTATTTATAACACACACACTTGTTGTTTACTAATGGTACCTATAATCTCAATCTTAGGTACCGTAGATAACTTAGGGTATCTTTAGGTTATGCACAATGAATACACCTTAATAGAAGATTGAAATTATAGGTACCATTAGTAAACAAGTATGTGTGTATTATAAATACATCACATTACTATTAGTTAATATTCATGTATGAGGATCAAATAGTTCTCAACTTGACAAACAAAATGCGTAATTTTTGACAATTTCTTTTTTTTATTTTCCAACATAATTCTCTTTCAATTCAGTACACTTATACTAATGATGTTCTACATCCTTATACAGCACAGGCAGTATAATACAATTTCTCTGTCTATCAAAAATATGCATTTGCCCCATTAATGACCTTTGTATTTGAAATGAATCTTCTCCAGTGAGCCATTTATTCAGCTTCGGAAACAATGTGGGTTAATGTGGTGATTATGGTGCATGTGCTAGCAGTTCAGACTGCAGTTTATGGAGCTTTTCAACTGCAGTTGAAGAAGTATGAGTGGGTACAGTGTTGTGTTGTAAGATCCCCTGTTCCATTGTCCAGTGCAGCCAACTGGCCTTAATAGCATCATTCAGTTAGCAATCATTTGTCTTTTTGATCAATCATAGATAGTTTGATTAGTATATGAAATTGAAGAGTTACATAAAGTTGAAGTAACATGATGTTACATGTGATTAAGATAATTTTATAATGCAAGCCTTGCTTCTATCAAGACTACATGGGTCTACATCGAGGTCTATACTTTTGAGTCAGTAAACACATTTAATTATGATATGCAAAAACTGACGTTAGACTGCTGTGTCCTGTGATGTTAGCTGGATACCACTGTCTGTTTCCTTACATGTGAAAAGAGAAATTACTTGAGTTCGTTTGCTGTAAGACAAATTTTATGTGTCTTCACTCTTTAGTTTAAATTTCCAATTGCTTGAGATAAGTGGCACACTCAGTGTGCAGCTGGTGCGTATGATCTTTGCCTATGTCATACTCAAGTCAGTTTCTTATAAAATGATATTGCAAGCTATCTCATTGTATGTGGTGTGTGGCCAGCCAAGGGATGGCTTGCAGAGAGAGTTGTGGAAGAAATTTACTGTTACCATAAAACTCAGCTTTTGAAATGTGGTTTTACTGTAGAATACTGAGCATTTCATGGACAGCACATATAACCAATGTTGAAGTTCTTAGAAAGATGAAGAAAGAAAAGGAAATTTTTAACACAGTGAAGATAAGAAAGCTTCAGTATCTGGGACATCTCATGAGAAATGAACAGAGATTTTACTTATTGCAGTCCATACTAAGGGAAAGGTACTTGGAAAGAGAGAAGTTTTTGGCATGAATACAGCTGACTTATTCCGTGCAGCAGTACAGGAAGTTAAGATGGTCTGTATGATATCCAACATCTGAAACGGATAGGAACCATCAGAAGAAGATCAAACTTGGTAGAGGAAAAGGACAGAAGAAGGATGAGGAGGATATGTTTTATACATGCAAATGTTATTCAACATAAAATAATTGTTTTTGAAGGAGAGAAGTGCATTTACAGAATAACAAAAACTGATACTTGGGAGTACATGTAAAGTTAACGGATACAACAAAATTTTTTTTTCTTTTTTTTTTTTAGAAACTGATAAATTTTATCATGCGTTTTGCATGTGAATCTCATACTAAATTAGAGAACGTGTTAACGTCTGTTAGTCATTACTTATCTTGTTCATAGAATTATTACGAGAATATATAACCTTGTACATAGCCGTGAACATTGATAACATGGGCTGATAATGTGTCTGTTGAGATAGTATACGTTCTTAGTGTCAAGTTCATTAATTTTATTTGTTGCTACCGTGTGTAAATTGAAATGGATTTAAAATAATTTTGTAGATATTACTACTGTATTTGTCTGTGTACAATATGTGTGCACTATTTTTATTCAGTTATAATGTGAATTTTTATAGCTGAGGTAATTTGTTACTAAGATAGTAAAAATTGTTGTAGTAACCTTCCAGAATGTAGCGTGTTTACCTGTGTAGTTGTACTATCTTATCCTTTTAATAACCAAATTACATCATCGTGATTAAACATTTTTCGTAGTAGTATAGCAACTAACTTCCTTTGATAAGTATTTTACACACACACGTGCTACTTCGACTCCGTACAATTTATTATAAGTATAATATTACTGACTCAGAACACTTAAGTTTTTTATTGGTAAAAATGTAAAATTTGTACCTTATAGCCTGAACCAGTTTTCGCTTATTACAAGCTTCATCAGAGGCTGCTACCTGCCACCAGTTTTCGCTTATTCAGGATTTGTCACAAGCTGCTATTATACTTAGAATTAGTTAATCAACAAAATCACTTGATTGATGTCATGACAACAAAATTCAAGAATCCATAAAATTATTTTTCGCATCCCAGCTGCCAAAAGTCTTTCTCTTGCTAATCTTCTTCTTGGACGTTCCTTTCATGTCCAATGCTATGCTATCTTTTCAAGTTTTTCTTGGTCTTCCACTTCTTCTTGTTCTAAAGTGTCCACTTCACCATTTTTTGGCCATGTTTTCTCCTTCATCCATTGCACTTACTGTAGCATCATAGATCTTTTTGCTTTTACTGCATCAATTATTGATGTACCTGCACCCATCACTTCTCGAATTCCCTCAGTCACATATAAGTCCACAACAATATCGCCAGAATCTGGTTTCTGTAGGTTTGAGACTCCATTTTGCTTGTTCCATAGTTTCCCAGACTTCTGCACCACAAGTTACTATATTTTCATCTATTGTCTTGTAAATCCTCATTTCTTTTGCGTATGAGCCACTGTGGACTACGCTTGGTTATTCTCCTCTCTCTTCCTCCTCTCCCACATCTCCTTCATTCTTGATAGATGTCTCTCCCTCCTTTCATCAGTCCAGATGGCACCTGTCCTCTCTTCTTGGGGTTTTCCTGAAAACCTTGGTCATTTTTTAATTTCTTTTTGAGTGGCAAGCATTATTCAATGTCTTCTTGAGTAATCTGGAGTTCTTGTATGTCTTTTTCTGTTTCTTAGAACCACGTATTGGACATTTTGAGCTGTCTGAAATAGGTCAAAAGTAAATCCTTATTTTAGTGTAATAAGAATCCAAAGTTCCTTTGGATAGTAAGTATAATTTGTTGCTCCAAAGCACAGAGCGTAGTTCCTCCAATTGTTTGCTTTTCTTCCCCAATTCTCCTTCTGATCTCTGTATCACTTGTTCCTTTCTTATCAAAGTGACACCCAGGTAGGGTGACAAATTTACAGCTGTTACTCTTCTTCCTTGTTCAAGAAGCAAGTCTGTTGTGCTATCACAGACAATCAAATACTCAGCTTTTTTTCTATTGTTGATAGTTAAATTCATTTGTGATACTCTTCGTCCAGCTTTCTCAGCGTGTAATTCATGTGATCTTCGTCTTCTGAAATTGCAAGCAGATCGTTGGTTTATACATGATCTCTCTAATATTTATATTTACTCATGCTGTCTAATAATCTCGGTTACTTATATTAGTGTACAAACATTTTAAATATCCTACGGGGTGACCAGAAGAATAGGGTGTAAAAAAAATAATTCATACCTGTAGTTTACTTCTGGTGTGTGTTGTCTCATTCTGTTGACGAAAGCAAAGTCAAGTGTCATGTTCATAATGTACCAGTTAGATTAATATTGGGTTCTCACAGGACATGAACTTCTGTAGGATGCGCTGTGACTCATGGGATGGAGAAATGTGGAACTTGCAGCGAATGTCAGCATTCCATACTTGGAGAAACAAGAAATTTAACAGTGTTTGATTTTTCAGTTGTGAAAGAAACATGTGTTGAATAACTTGAGTTACGCCTACAGTGTGTAATAAAACTAAATGATGGTGAAACCGTTCAATTCTTGGACTTGCACAGAAACGAGTCGCCATAGAGATCATGGAGCTTCAAGAACGAGATTTTCAGGCTGCGACATATTTATATGTGCTTATTCTCCATAATAAGAATTGAGATGGAGTTTCTGTTGTTCAGAGTAATCGTTTTTAGTCTTCTGAGTTTGATTTCTGCACCCTGCACCACAAAATTTTGTGACGCCCAAAGCTGGACACTCTCATTCACCAGCTTTTTTTTGCAGTGTTTTTGTTGTAATGAATGAACAATTTTGTGAACCAGAAAATGTAGTGAATGAATGTATGAGGTGTGATAAAAAATAATTACAATATTTACTTTTTTTTTTTTTACAAAATTATTTACTCTTTAAATTGATATTGTCCGCTTTCAAGTAGTCCCCATCAGATGCAACTTATACCAACATTCTTTCCAGTCTGTTAAGATTTTTGAAATTCAGCACTCTTGCCTTTATTTCTCCTATGGTTGCAAAACATTGTCCTTCCATTGTGTTCTTCAATTTTTGGGAAGAAGAAAAAGTCATATGGGACCATATCTGGTGAATAGAGTGCCATTACAACGGTGTTGTCAGAAACATGTTCATTAGTTGTGAAGCATGAGCTGGTGCGTTATCAAGGTGCAAAATCCAAGGATTGTTTGCTCACAGTTATAGTCGTTTTTCGGATTGCCTCATGCAACTGATGTAAGACATCACGATAATTCTCTTTATTGAAAGTATGATGGTAAGAATTTGTAGTATACTATGCCATTGTAATAAAAGAAAATAGTAATGGGGACCTTGACATTAGATCTCACTTAATGTGCTTTTTTTTGGCCTTTCCTCTTCAGGAAACTTCCATTGGAATGAGTGAGCCCTTGTTTCGATGTTATAGCTGTACGCCCACATTTCATCACCCATTATGATGTGTTTGAGTAAATGTGGGTACATCAGTGACTTATGCCAACATTTACTCAACATTGTTTTTGTGATGCTACTTTTGCTGAAAATTTAACAGTTTTGAGATGTTGAAATTTGGCTGCTACTCCTGTCATGCCCAAAACATTAGTAAAATTTGCTTTACATGACCTGTATGGTATACCAACTTCCTTGCCAGTTTGTTTATAGTGATTTAGCGATTACTATGCACAGATATTCTTAACTTTTCCATGTTTTCTTCGGTGTTTGATATGGTAGGTTGTCCAGTTCTATTGTCTTAATCAGTGTCTTCATGGCCCTATTGGAAACATTTGTACCACCTATAAAACCTTGGTTTGGACCAGTGGTGTGGCGTGGGTAGATAACAGCTGTTGCCGGTTGTGTTAGGCTAAAATTTAGCCTAAAAATTAATTCGGATTTTTTCTAGTACGAGATATTCTTTTTAGAGCCAAAATACTTGTTTAGTGTATTTTCTACGTATCATTCTCTGGCAGAAGAAGATGGTCCCGGTTTAACATAATCTGACTCCATTACGTTTACACAGAATAAATCAGAACACAAATAATCGAATTAGAAATTAAAGAACCACATAACTAAACAAACAAAACAGAAACAGGTGCACGTAGCAAGTGGTACACTTCGGTTCTAAAAACAAAAATAGCTGCTGAGCGTTTTGCCGATACAGCGGCAACACATCGGCTGGACGAATGCATCTCGTTCCCTAGTATGTACAGTGACAACTACTATGAGGTCAGTGACCACAGAACATCACCGGTATCTGAGCCGGCAACACAACATTAAAGTGACGGTACAAGCGCCCAGTGATTCGAAAGCAATATTGTGCTTTTCTTCAAGTTTCCCAACTGATGTTGTTCACATTTGAAATTAATCAATAATTAAAGTATTTACTCTCGGGTGTAATTAATTTTCTTTTATTTCATTGCTTGTACTGTTGCCACCGGCAGCAGCGGTTACATGGATGCCATGTCTCACTGGTTTGGACAAAGCATTCTTGCCAAAAGCCTTTTCCAACATGTGCACTACTTCATTGCACTTCTATTTGTAACACATAATTTATTGCAAATTTTTGTGCCATCATTACGAGAGTACAAAAATCATTGAGTGTGCTAAAACGTGTCGTCAATGTCCGCTGGTTAAACACAAACTAAGCATCTAATATTCCTCAATGTTTACATGTACATCACAGAGAGTGGTACCAATATGACAAAAAGAAAATTGTTAATTGAAAATCTATAGCACGTGAACTGATGAAATTCTCTTTATTCTTTTGTCACATCTCGTATACTACTGAACAACCTTGAGCAAGTATGTTGTCCACGGCCACAAGTCCACAAGTCAAATGACACTTTCCGTGAGACCAATTCATGCTTTACTTTGGACCAAGTGTGGAGGCAAAAACAGAGAACATGCTAGACTGATTCACACATGGTTCAGCTTCCGTGAGAAGCTGGCTAAAGTTTGGTCGTTTTAATCGTTTACATAGTTTAAGGTCGTTTAGTGTATACAGATCTGGTTACAACACTTGTTAACTAACAACTTGTGTAAGTGTGATGGTGGGGGAGAAAAAATTATTATGAAACAAGAAGAAAGAAGTTTTAATTATTTGACATTTGACATTGAACGTGTGCGTATCGGCAACAGTTACTAATTTTGTCTTTTCTTATCTTTCTCGGCTGCAGTGTTAAGTTGCTTGCACTACAATAATGTGTGTCTTGCTCATTACTATTTTCCATGTACATTACTTATGATATATGTGAACTATCATTACTTGGTAATGAAAGTATATATTTTAGACTTACTGTACATGTGATTGTAACTAAACTAGGAAATAGTTTCATATTCCATTAGGAAATAGTTTCATATTCCACTAGGAAATAATTTCATATTCTACTCGGAAATAGAACCATATTCCACTACGAAATAGAACCATATTCCACTAGGAAATAGTTTCATATGCCACTCGGAAGTAGAACCATATTCCACTAGGAAATAGAACCATATTTCAATAACGTATGAGAACAAGACAATCCAGTGGATGAGATTCCAAACCATTATTGTAAATTTATACACACAGGACAGTAAACTATATTTTCGTGTCTATAATGCACACGTTTCCCTGTATTTTATTAGATCATTTGTGATAGAGAGCGAGAGAGAGAGAGAGAGAGAGAGGGGGGGGGAGGGAGAGAGAGAGAGAGAGAGAGAGAGAGAGAGAGAGAGAGAGAGAGAGAGAGATTGCAAGCACATTGTCAGAGGGTCAAATTGAATATGTATGAAACAATGAAGTTGTTTATACAGATGTCAAAAAACTTGTTCATCAGACACATTTTTGAGTCAGTGGGTGATTGTCATTTTACATATGGTATCAAATAGCTAACTTTGTTTCTGAAACATGTGTTCAATCACTCTGAATGATAAATATGCAGTTTCATCTGAAACGGGCAGAATGCCACATCTTACTTCATAACAGCAACTTTCATAAGACGTGTTTTGGTGCAGCAAATTTATATAGCTTTGAGGATTCTGTAATATCTGCAAAGTAAGACTTTCAGATTTTAAGTAAATTTGTACCAGGGTATTTCCGGGGGGAGGGGGGGGGAGGAAAAGTGCCCCTCTCAAAACTTTGAAAAAACATTATCTATACATTGTTGAAGGAATATTGTTTCATTTCTGTCTGGCAAGCTAAGTTTTATCGTATACAGTATACAAAAAAGTCACTTGTAGTTTCGCTCTCCAAGTAGAAATATTTTGACATACACAGACACATTTCGTTACATTTGGCACGTTGCCAGTGTGGAACTACCATTTAATATATAGTGATAATGGAAAAGAGAATCAAGACATGACATCTAATTTCAGTGTACAAAACAAAACAAAATACTCTTTTAAAAACAGTCAGAACTTATTTCAAAGAGTAAAGACTAAAGTGCCATCTGTTAGTTTAAACTAAATACTATACACTCCTGTTAATGTGGTTTGCGAAAAATTATGAAAGTCAGTAGATATTTGTTGTGGTGTGTGTAGCAGAAAGGAGAGAACGGTGATTTTTATTGTCAGTCTAAATATGTATGATAACTACTATAATTAAATCAGATACTCCGAAACAAAGTGCTCCTACAGGTATACAGATTAGCCGACACGAGTTCCTAAACACTATGCTGTTTGCTGATGATCAATTTGTAATCCAAGATAGTGAGGATAAATTACAACTGGCTATCCACAAACTAAATCTGTTATCAAAAGGTTATATTTCTACTAGTAATTTTATACAAACCACTATGTTGTATTTGGTACTGACGAGCGCTTTCGGGTGTTGCAAATACAACATATTGGTTTGTATACAATTATTAGTAGAAATATTTGAGACTAGTAGAAATATTTGAGACCACTAACACTCCAAAATAACAAATAAACAAAAGGTTATAATTTTAACATTTCAGTAGAAAAAACTAAGACCATGGGATTCCTAGGAAAAGATTCGATTCGGACAGAAATTGTAATTGAAAATACAATTTTAGAACAAATATCACATTTCAATTACCTAGGATGTGATATTACATATGAAGAAGACAAAGATATTCTTAATAAAACAAACAACTTCCAAAGAATATGTGGGACATTACAGAGAACACTCAAAGGAAAGACCACGAAAGAAACACAAATAAAATTCTATAAGGTGATGGCAGTCCCCATGCTATTAAACGGGTCCGAATCATGGACACCAAGAAAGAAAGATTATAGGCAGATGGAAACGTCTGAAATGAAATATCGTAGGTCTGTGAAAGGTTGTATAAGATTAAATCACATAAAGAACGAAGATATAAGACAGGAATTAAAAGTACAACCAGTAACGGAACTAGCGAAAAACTATAAAAAAAGGTGGAAAGAGCATGTTATGCGCATGTCTGCAGAAAGAATTCCAAGAAAAATCCTGAATTATAAGCCAACTGGAAGAAGAAATGTTGGCAGACGGAGACGGAGATGGTGAAGCCGGAACAGGCAACCTGCCTAATCCTGGATAGATAGATGATGATGATGACTTATTGTACTTACAGTCTTGTAATGAATTGTTTCAATTAATAATAATAATAATAATGGCTCCCATGTGTACCGCCGAAGCAGGTTAGGAGTCAGGCAGGGTAGGTTGCCTTATTCGAGCCGTACGGCGTACAAGGAAGGCAGTGTGGCCAGCACTATGCTTCAGCCGTCCATTATTATCCCCAGGATGTTATCCCAGGTACTCATTTTCAACAGCCTGAGTCGATCTGGGGGCTGAAAAACACACCTCAATTTTATGGTGCAGCCCAGGAATCGAACCCGGGACCTCTACATTAGTAGCCGGGTGCCATACCCACTGGTCTACTGAGCCGCCATTGTTTCAATATAATTGAAAATTAATTGTTTTTAATTCAATTAATTGTATAATTGTTTCAATTATACAATCATAACTAAATTCCTATATGTCAGATCTAAACTTGTTTCTGTATGTTTACAGCAATTTAACAAAGCCGTAGAGGATGTGAAGAACCTGGAAGCCAAACCAAGTGATGATGAATTGTTGGAAATCTACGCATTGTTCAAGCAGAGCAGTGTTGGAGATTGCAATACAGGTCTGTACCCAACACGTGCAGACATAGTGAAGTGTTGCATTCACATGATGCTTGAATTGTATTATAAGTTATCTAGCTTTCTCGAGAGTCAGTTTATACCACCAAATCTTAGATATAGATATAGGGGTTGGCAAAAAACTGTGTGTTGGCAATGTGAAGCCTGGAGTGCCAAGTTTGGCTAGTGGCTAGTGATCTAATAAACAACTTTGTTTGAAATTTCTTCTTAAATTCATCAGGGAATAACAGCAAATGATACCTCGTATATTAGATTCTTTTTTGCTTAATTTTTGTGTGTGTAAATAATAAATGCACAGTCTGTTTAGACAAGAACCATGTTAACTAGTAATATAAAGTATGCTCTCTGAACTGCATTGCTCTCTTAACTATTTTGAACAATGTACATTTTATTATGTAAATTTCAATATTAGATAAGTTCTCAAGTATGGAAAAAATTACAAAAATCCTGTTTATTCTACTATTCCTGGAACTGTACCTTTATCCGTTCATGCGGTATATTTTTGATGTTTTTAATATGCAATTGTATCAGTATATTATGATGTGGAAAAAAGAAGTGTACTAATTGTAAATTGTAACTCTTCATTTTTTTGTCCATCGCTGTACTGTATATTTATGAATATGGCACTCCAGTGCTTATTTTAATGTAAGCAGGGCCGGCCCCAGAACTTCTGTCACCCTGTGCAGTACCGGCCCCTCCCTATTTTAACTCTGAACATATTCATGCACACTAGACCTTCTCTAAAGATACGGCGATTTTCTTCAAATGACGACTAGGCATGTTTGCATTGTTGTGTTTATCAAATAACTAGAACTTTTTCGCGTTTATGATGTGGTGAACGGCTACAATAAAAATTGTAGAGACAATACAAGTAATCGTGAGACAATAAAAATGTATGCCTACGTTATGACTTAAAATTAAAATACTAACTAAAATTCATTATGATTGAAATACAACAAAAGTAATGTATCATATACCTTAGTTAAGAAATCCTCTTCTAGCTTTTGCACTGGCAAACTCCTTATGACTTCGTTGTAATCAAGTGATTCAGCTAAGTGATGTTCTACAGATATAGTCGCCAGACCATTCAGGCGAGTCTCAGACATACTCGAGCTGAGATAAGTTTTAATAAGTTTGAACTTTTGAAAAAGTCAGGTTTATGTTCTCTCGTTCACGAGTTTTCGACTCTTCGTTAAACTCCGCAGACTTTATATGTAAAGTAATTCTTACTGATCTTACATATTGTGTTGAAATTAAGTGAATAATTTTATTTTTTCCCTCAATTTCAAAACTTAACATCCCGGATTCTGCCGCCCTTTAAAATTTTCTGCCCTGGACGGTGGCACAGTTCGCCCCTGCCTGGAGCCGGGCCTGGATGTAAGCACTCCAAATGTTCACTCTACACTTACTTAGTAAGTACTGTGCTCACTAATATTAAATGTTAATTACTATGTCACCAGAAATATTCAATCTTAACGGTGAATACTAAAGATTACAGAACTAATGATTTTTTTGATATTGCTGGTAACACTCCTGTTTTTGTTACTTGATGTCGATACAGTAAGAGACTGGACTTTGTCGAAATAGTGTGGGTTACTTATTATGAAAATGGTAGTGTTGATCTAATATAGTTCCAGATGTAAAGTTCATTCTGTGATACATTTTCTAAATTCAGACGGTGAATGGTTGGTGGAAATTGATAGACAGATCACACCGTGTTTATAGTGACATCATGACTATACAATACGTCTTGAAGTGGTGCCATGAATTCTTGGAAGAAAAGACTGATGTTTATGATGAAAACAAAGGAGCCATATTTTGATGACCTTCTTCACAAAACTGAAGAAAGCATTCAGCATTTGATAATAAGAGAATCATATGAATCTGTACCCAATAGATTATGACTTATGAAACTGTGAATACAAAATGAGACTATAAAAAAAATTGTTTGCACATATAAAAAATTCTTTCTTCTATCAATGTCAAAAAATTCCCTTGAAACCTAGATGTAATACAGTAAAGCTTCATTTATACGTTTTTCAGGGGACTTTGAAGAAAAAACCTATAAGTGTGAAAAACGTGTAAGTGAAATAGAACAAAATAGTATAATTAATTGATATAGTACTAAATAGAAATAACGTATAATTTACAATTTGGAATAATACGGTACGTACGAGGGCTATTTGTTTTTCAACCTCCGATTGACCAATAAACAGACACATGAATGACATCAATCATTTTATTATATACAAAAGTTTCATATATATGTAAACTACTTTCCTACATAGTCACCATCATTGTTGAGGCACTTATCATAACAAGGCACCAACTTTTCTATGTCCATGTTGTAGAATGTTCGCTTCTGAGTAGTCAGCAATCTGCCACACTGGACTTTAACTCATCATTGGAGTAAAACCGCTGCCCACCTAACCACTTTTTCAAGTCAGTGAACAAATGGTAGTCACTTGGTGCCAAGTCTGGGCTATAAGGTGGGTGATCAAGGACTTCCCAACCAAATTCATGAAGCAGGTTTTGTGTGAGTGCAGCTGCGTGAGGTTGTGCGTTCTCGTGCAAGATGACAACGCCTGATAACAACATGCTTAGTCTTTTGTTCTTGATTGATGTTCTCAGTCGTTTTAAAGTTTCACAGTATGTAGCTGCTGTGATGGACGTTCCCGGCTCCATAAACTCGATTAGCAAAATTCCTTTACAATCCTAAAAGACAGTAGCCATTAACTTTCTGTTGGTTAAAGTCTGCCTAAACTTTTTTGGTTTGCTAGGCGAGTGTGTGTCCATCCACTATTTTGATTGTTCCTTTGTTTCTGGATTAACAAAACGAATCCATGTCTCATCTCCTGCCACTATACTGTCTAAAAAACTTTCACCCTCTTTGTCATAACTCTCCAAAAACGATAACGATGCACCCATTCTTCGAGTCTTGTGGACATCTGTGAGTGGTTTGGGAACCCACCAAGGACAGAGTTTTGTATACCCAAGCTTCTGAGTAAGAATATCATAAAGAGCAGACCTAGAAATTTCAGGAAAATTAGCATAAAGTTCAGTAATTGTGAAATGATGATGCTCTCGAACCATCCTGTCTACCCTTTCAACAACATCATCAGTAGCCACGGACTTTCTTCCTTGCCCTCCTTCATCATGAACATCAATTCGCCCTTCTTTATTTTTTCGACACCATTCCTGAACTGAACCATCACTCATCACATTTTCTCCGTACACATTACACAACCTTCGATGAATTTCTGCAGCACTATAACCTTCAGCTTGAAGAAATCTAATAACAGACCGAATCTCACACTTGGAGGCAATTTCAATTGTAGTTGCCATAATTAAAGTGTCGTCACCACAGTAATAGACAAAATAACTATAAAACCAGTGGCTATATGTTAGAACAAAGCCTCAAAAACATTAATCAACAATCAGATTGTTGCTATGACAACAAAACCAGGTTTGCCAACTCACCGGAGGTTGAAAAAAAAATAGCCCTCGTATTTATACAACTTAACGTATATATAGAGAAATACACACAGATATAATTAATCATTACCCAAAAAGTCCCTTATCTTCCCTTGTTTTTTCTTTTCCGTGGCTACAGAATAAACTGTGCCCTCAAATCTTGACAACTGCGTCATAATTTCGTCGGATACATTATGGCGGGTTACAAAGCGTTTGTCTCCGGGGCATTAACTACATCACTAAAACACATGGGGGTCTGCGTTGCTTCTTCATCATCATCATCGTCTTCTTCTTCGTCCCTTTCCTGCTGAATACCATCAGCAATCTCCGATATGCCCATGGCTTCCGCGGTAACAACATAGTCGTCAAACGATGCATGGCCTTCCAGTTTATCCCATTCCACATCATCAACGGGAACATCACAGCTATATTCATTACTACAAGTTTCACTATTCCCGAATCCGCCTTTGTGAAAGCAGTTGCGGACAGTGAGCTGCGAGACTCTGTGCCATGCAGCTGCGATGTAATGCATTGCCTGTTAGAAGAGAGCAAACCGATACGAATTGTGCAAAAATGGAATTTTAATAGACCTACGCTGTAATTTATTTAGATAGGTCTATGCCTATAAGTAATATTACATGAGGTTTATCGCATTGTGACTATACCTGGTACACACAGAAATCAATTGTAATATTGAGAGTAATTTCAGAAAACACGGTAGAAAATACAGGGAGAGAAGAATGGCGGGATAAAAAAGAATCCTATACCCCTCCCCTCCCCTAGTGTATAAACTTTTAATCTTTCTGAACACGCTGATAATTTTTTCATTTCAATCTATTCATTATTTATGAAACAATACGTTTTTGAAATACCGGCAAAACATCACGTAGAATTGTATCGTACAGTATTGCTTTCACTAGTTACAAGTTATAATAATCACGAAGAAATCATACCTGCAAAATTTGAATTTTCATTTCATCCTTTCCAGCGTCTACACAGTGGATGGCATGCTGTACCAACATCTTGCGATAATACAATTTAAAATTGTGGATTATCCCCAGGTCCAGCGGTTGCAGTTGCTTGTGCAATTTGCGGGGAAAAATTTCACTCTCACGTTCTTTGGTACGATGTATCAGGAGGGTGTGCCGTGCATCTGTCCACAATCAGAAGAATGTTTCGACCTTTTGTCCACAATTTAGCATCGACACCTCGCAGCGAGTCTTCAAACACTTTTGTAGTGATCCACGACTTATTGTTGTTAGTATATTTCGTAGGGAGCGTTGCAACATTTATAAACACCGCGGCCTTGCAAATTTCCAGACAGTTAAGGGAACCAGTTTTTCACTTCCGTCACTGTTTGCGCACAACAACACTGTTACACGTTGTTTACTCCGCTTACCACCGTGACAGCTGTCTCCTTTGAATGCCACTGTGCGGTCAGGAAGTAAATTAAAAAAAAAGGCCTGTTTCATCGGCATTGAACACGTCTTTGGGATCAAACTGAGATGTTAGTTCCCTCAAATGGGTTTCGTTCCACTCACGCACTGTATTAACGTCTACACTGTTACTCTCACCGCACACGCTTTTGCTGCTGATAAATTATGGCAACCTTACCATAAATTTATGCCAACCCGATCGACGCATGAAAATCTTCAACACCGAACCTGGCTGCCAGTTCATTTGCTTTTTCACAAAGGACTGGCCCACTGATAGGAATTCCTTCCACCCTGTGCTGCTGGAACCACTGTAACAGATAGTCTTCCAAGAGTTCGAATTTTCTGCCTTGAATACGTGTTAGCTTATTACTAGAAACACCAAACACACGAGCACTTTCTTCAGTTTCGGTTGCTTTAGCCATGATTGAATTTAACGTTGACGGAGGAATCCCTAACTCCTTGGCGATGTCTACTCACTTCTTATTCCCGCTTTCCTTCACTACTTTCAAAATGTTTAATTTCTCAGCCATCGTAACGCACTTCCTCTTCCTTCAACTTATTTTGCACTTGGGATGGTACCTATAATAGAAACAGTAACAAACTGATGTCGACAAAGCGATGGAGCTTTACAAGCATTGAACAAATACCGTACGTTTCTAGGAATCAAATGTTGTTCAAAGGGTACTCGTCAACTGGAAACTCAGCCGACCGGCACTAATTGATGATTCCCTAGAAATGTACAGTTGTTCAAAATATTTGCACTCAGAAATGATATGCATTTTGTGATATACGCGACGTAAATAAGAAAAAAATATTTAAGTGAAGTTTCCTATCTCCAGGGATTTACAAATTTGATCGTATAAATGTAAAAAACGAATAAACGAAAAACGTATAACTGAAATAAAATAACACAGAAAGTATAGTAATTTTGCCGGGATCTTGAAGAAAAAACGAGTTAGTGTATAAAAAACGTATAAATGAGAAATGTATAAAAGAAGTTTTACTGTATATATTTTCTGATGCACATTGTATACATGTGTCAGTTGTCAAATCATTTAGAAGTCACTCCTGAACCCAACCGAAACACCTTGTCAAGATTGAACATTTTCTAGTGGCATGGCAAGTAACGTTTTTGATAAGTGACCACTAGCTCAGTCTATAAAATAATATATAGTTGTTTAAGCATGTAAATCTTATAGGATATCTGTAAATGTGTGTTACAGCGAAACCAGGTTTGTTTGATTTCAAAGGCAAAGCCAAATGGGAAGCGTGGAACAACAAGAAGGGAGTGAGCCAATCGGATGCCAAACAGGCATACGTTGACAAGGCGAAGCAACTGATCGCTTCGTACGGTCTCAAGGCTTAATAAATAAATACAGTGTACAAAAAGATTTTTGTTATTTTATTTTATTTTTTTATTACTATATTGATTCAAATGTTTATACGCTCAAATGCAATTGCTAATTAACAGTTTCTTACTATTACATGTGTCTCATCTGTTTTTACCTCTCCATATATCTTGTCCACAACAATCCTGTAGTGTAGAATAATGACTGTTATTGCTCAGATTGTTATTAGATCTGCAATATAATTGTAAGTATAACACTAAAAACATTGTATTTACTTGTAATAAAAAAGTTACGGATAAGGGAGGCGACTTCCAGACGATCTGTAGAAGAGTGGATCGTATTTTTAGAAACAAGGTATGTCGGGACACAAAATTAAAATTCTTCAAAGTTATGGCAGTCCCTGTTCCGTTCTATGGGTGTGAACTATGAACGACAACTAACAAACAAGAAAGTAGAGTACAGGCCTTGTACATGGCGTTCTTAGGAGGAGTTAAAAGATGTTCTAAACTTGAGTGTATAAAGAATTAGGACTTTAGAGAAGAAGTGTAAGTTTTTAACTTAAATGACAGATTATAAGGTTATAAACGATGGTGGAAAGAACACTTAGAAAGAATGTCAGATTCAAGTCTTGCCAAACAAGTTTGGAAATATAAACGTATAGGACACAGGTGTGTAGGTAGACCCAGGAAGAGATGGCAGGAGGATCTTTGATAGTTGTCTTGCATATGCCATTTTGTGAATATGATGAAATTACATATAAAAGCTTTTATCTTAAATTGGTCCTCACTTTCATCAATGTTAGGGTGTGTTTGTAACGGTACAAACTGATGAGGGTCTCCACATGTTGACATGTACTGTATTTTAAAATTCTCAGATTTAAAGGACTTCTGCATGTCTGCCAGTAGATCTTTGTGTTCCAAGAAACTCCATAATTTCTTATATTCCACTTCATGTGACATAATGAGTGAGAACTTGAAACATTTTAAATCACTGGGTGGGGAGATTCTGGATCACTTGCATCCAATTCAGTATTTTTTCTTGGATTTCGTTGTCCATGACGTGTCCGTTACTTAACTAAATATCACTATAATATTGACGACTCGGAACACAAAGTTTTTTATAAGTAAAAACGTAAAGTTTTACCTTACAGCCTAAACCGGCTTTCACCTATAGAAGGCTTCATCAGAGCCTCTGATGAAGCCTTCTATAGGTGAAAGCCGGTTTAGGCTGTAAGGTAAAACTTTACGTTTTTACTTATAAAAAACTTTGTGTTCCGAGTCGTCAATATTATAGTGATATTTAGTCAGTATTTTTGCTCCTAAAAATGTTAGCAGTATTAAAGATTGCTTAATATCCAGATTTTGTTCAAGTACACTTTATAATTTTATTCAGTTTATACCCCTTGTTGCTTGCAATAACTCACTTTCAGTGTTGTTCAGAATTTTTAATTTATCGCACAACTTTACGCCCACGGTTTCGAGCCAAGTAATAGAACACAGGCTGGCATCTGACTGGGGAAAAATTGCCGAGCCGTTAGGGTATGGGCCATCATTATTAAAATTACATTAGTTACTGCTGAGTGGGTCCATGATAACAACACTGTCCATAAAATGTATAAAAAATTAATTCACAATAAATACAAAACTAGACGTTGCAGCCAAGTCCATGACATCCTTCCTCAGTGGCATGGGAAAGAGGTAATAGGTACCCTCTGTTCACAGTCTCAGTCTCTCGTGGGTTGTTAAATAATTTAAAAAGTTTTTATGTAGTTTGTGGGCAGTATTGTTACCATGGGATAATTTTCAAATGATGCCACTATAATTTTAAATATTGGTATGGAGAACCATACATGACTTCCATGTTCCAAGATTTATATTTAAAATCATTTTTGAAATGAAATATTTCCATAGAAACTACTTCTTTCTACTTATTACTTCAGCATTAACCACAGTACTGTGGTCACTAACATATACCACCTCACGTTATCGCACTCAGTTTTCACTGATGACGGCAGTCGATGGCACTGACGAAACGTCTGTTTTGGAGAAAACAGTGGACTACGGGCAAACAGCCCGGGAAGGAATTTTAACAATAAACTACTTCTTTGTTGCCGATAACTTAGTACAAATATAAAAAATTATCCCTTCCCCCTTCAACTATAATTTTCATTTATAGAAAATTACCCCCAACCCGTTCAACTAGCCTCTTCATTTATAGATATTTCAACTACGTTTCTACATTGGATTTTTATGATCTTCTTATCATATTTTATTTGATTATGTTTGAAGTTACGGCAGTTATCGTTCGTCGTAAAAAAAAATTACCCTTGTTAAAACATAAAACGTTGCTGGTAAACTACCCCTTTCTCTTAACCGATCTTCACCAAAATCAATAGGCCTTGAGTCCTCTACAATTCAGGGACGTACGCAAAAAGTTATTTGATTATGTTTGAATTTACGCCAGTTATCGTTCGTCATAAAAAAATTACCCTTGTTAAAACATAAAACGTTGCTGGTAAACTACCCCTTTCCCTGAACCGATCTTCACCAAAAACAATAGGCCTTGAGTCCTCTACAATTCAGGGATGTATGCAAAAAATTAATTCTGTTTGAATTTGTGGTTGTTATCGTTTGGCATAGAAAAAATTCTACACACACACAGACACATTTTGAAAAATGACTTTTCTTCTGTTTTGAGGGTAGTACAATCAGAATCAGTCGTTATCTTGAACACGATTTTTTTGCCATCACTATACTTCCATTTCCTTATGGAACATGGAAGTAAAATATCGGTATGGAGAACCATACATGACTTCCATGTTCTAAGAGTTATATTTAAAATCATTTACGAAATGAAATGTTTCCATAGAAACTACTTTTTTCTACTTATTGCTTCAGCCTTAACCACAGTACTGTGGTCACTAACGTATACCACCTCACGTTTTCGCACTCGATTTTCACTGATGATGGCAGTCGATGGCACGCTGAAACGTCTGGTTTTGCAGAAAACATTGGACTACGACTAAACAGCCCGGGAAGGAATTTTAACAAAAAACTACTTCTTTGTTGCCGATAACGTAGTACACATATAAAAAAATCTCCCCTTCCCATTCAACTATAATTTTCATTAATAGAAAATTACCCCCACACCGTTCACCTAACCTCTTCATTTATAGATATTTCATCTACGTTTCTACAGTGGATTATTATGAGCTTCTTATCAGGATACTTTATTTATCAAAATTAAGTACTTTACTCTTGTTAAAACATAAAATGTTGCAGGTAAACTACCCCTTTCTCTTAACCGATCTTCACCAAAACAATAGGCCTTCAGTACTCTACAATTCAGGGATGCATGCAAAAAAATATTTGATTCTGTTTGAATGTGCGGCAGTTATCGTTCGTCATGAAAACATTTCTCTTGTTACAACATAAAATGTTGCAGGTAAACTACCCCTTTCCCTTAACCGATCTTCACCAAAATCAAAAGGCCTTGAGTTCTCTACAATTCAGGCATGCATGCAAAACATTATTTGATTCTGTTTGAATCAGAATGTGCGGCAGTTATCGTTCGTCATACAAACAATTACTCTTGTTAAAACATGAAAAGTGGCAGGTAAACTACCCCTTTCCCTTAACCGATCTTCACCAAAATCAACAGGCCTTCAGTTCTTTACAATTCAGGAAGTATGCAAAATATTATTTGATTCTCTTTGCATTTACGGCAGTTATCGTTTGTCATATAAAAAATTACCCTTGTTAAAACATAAAACGTTGCTGGTAAACTACCCCTTTCTCTTAAACGATCTTCAACAAAATCAACAGATCTTGAGTTCTGTATAATTCAAAAAGGCATGCAAAAAAGTAGTTGATTCTGTTTGAATTTACGGCAGTTATCGTTCTTCATAGAAAAAATGACCCTTGTTAAAACATAAAATGTTGCAGGTAAACTACCCCTCTCCCTTAACCGATCTTCACCAAAAACAATAGGTCTTGAGAACTCTACAATTCAGGGCTGTATGCAAAACGTTATTTGATTCTGTTTGAATTTGCGGCTGTTACCGTTTGCCATAGAAGAAAATTACTCCTTGATTAAAAAAAAAAGTTGCAGGTAAACTACCCCTTTCCCTTAACCGATCTTCACCAAAAACAATAGGTCTTGAGTACTCTACAAATAAGGGCTGTATGCAAAAAATTGTTTGATTCTATTTGAATTTGCGGCTGTTATCGTTCGCCATAGAAAAAATCTACAGACACACACACACACTTTTCAAAAAATGACTTTTTCATGTTTTGAGTGTAGTACAATCAGAATCTGCAATAATCTCAAACACGATTTTTTTGCCATCACCATACTTCCATTTCCTTAAGGAACATGGAAATAAAATGATGGAACATGGCATAACATCCCGGCAGTTTTTTTTTTGCCAGGCAAGTAATAGATTTGGTAAGACATAAAAGTTAGATTTAGTGTACACTAAATTTCATTATGCAGCTGAAGACAGTTTTTGTACAGTTCTGATTGCAGTCACCCATGTTAAGTCAGTTGGAAATCTCTGTCCATAGTAATTTGGTATATTGATGAACCAGATTCGGTTGCAGCATTAACACTTACAACCCTGGCCATTTCAGCACAGGCAAGTTCCAGCATCCTGGCTGTTTTCCACATTTTTACCAATTTTTTGTTTTTAATAGTAAGGTTTTTTTAAAAACAACATAAATTACATGTCAGATTAAAGATTGGACCTTCAATTTTCATAAATGGTACACTATTTATTTCTTCGGTAGGTGGAATTTATTTTTAGTATATGGATCAGAAGCATGTTTTTAAAAATTACAAAAATTTTACAAGCTATTTTCATGTTTTTTTTTAAATTTGTAACTACTGTACAAAAAAAACTTTTTCTTACAATACTAAGGCATAGAATATAATAAAAGCAGTCCATTTGCAATAAACTGCTTTGTATGGTACAAAATGAAACAGTCAGGGTAACACAGACCAATTCACAATAGTCAGAAATCAGCAGAAATTGATTGTGCAGCTACCTGTGTATTCAGTCGGCAACTATAAAGTCCAGTCTATGAACACAAACAACAGAAGCCCATAAATGTTTCGTACAAATGCCATTAAATGCGTGTGAAGTGACAAATGTAAAATTTCCAGGCGTTGTGTTTTTGAAGAAAATCATCATCATCTATCTGTCCAGGTTTAGGCAGGTTGCCTGTTCCTGGGCTTCACCATCTCCATCTCTGTCTGCCAACATTTCTTCTTCCGGTTGGCTTATAATTCAGGATTTTTCTTGGAATTCTTTCTGGAGACATGAGCATAACGTGCTCTTTCCATCTTTTTTAAATAGTTTTTTGCTAGTTCCGTTACTGGTTGTACTTTTAATTCCTGTCTTATATCTTCGTTCTTTACGTTATCTAATCTTATACAACCTTTCACAGATCTAAGATATTACATTTCAGACGTTTCCATCTGTCTATAATCTTTCTTTCTTGGTGCCCATGATTCGGACCCATATAATAGCATGGGGACTTCCATCACATTATAGAATTGTACTTGTGTTTCTTTCGTGGTCTTTCCTTCAAGTGTTCTCCGTAATGTCCCACATATTCTTTGGAAGTTGTTTGTTTTATTAAGAATATCTTTGTCTTCTTCATATGTAATATCACATCCTAGGTAATTGAAATGTGATACGTGTTGTAAAATTGTATTTTCAATTACAATTTTTGTCCAATCTTTTCCTAGGAATGCCATGGTTTTAATTTTTTTCTATTGAAATGTTCAAATTATAACCTTTTGATAACAGATTGAAGAAAATCATGCGCCCATAAATTTTGCAGGCATCGGGTCAAAAGTGTTAAACGAAGTCCCCAGTATGTTATGATGGATTGTTGGGGAAGGGATAGAGGCAGGACCTCCTGTGTAAGCTTTAGTAATTGAAAGTAGAGCTTTAATGAAAATCTTTGTCCTGTCTGGAATTAATTTGTCCATCATCTCAGGATATTGCCCTTGAACTTTATTGTGCCAATCTGAGAAGTGTGTATGCAAGACAAGTAACATAATACTGTTAGAACATATCTGTAATCTTTTTGCTGACTAACTATATGAAGAGGAACACATTTATTCTTAATATTCCACTTCACCCCGTTTTACCATACAAAGGGGAAGGACATTATCCATGTTCCACTTCACTCCGCCTCAACAGTTTTATTACATTGTCAAAAAGAATAGCAATAACTAATAAAGTTTCTTTACTATTGCTGTTAGAAAAAGAAAATTAAAAATAGTACGGTTTATTACAATGTAAACAATATGTTTTTTTTTTTTACAACTTTTTGGTTAAAGTATAACCTAAACATGAAATATGTATGGTATTTATATGGTAAAAATATGTATATTTATATGACTTTTATGATGCATTGTATGAATCAAAGCCCCAGCGATTATAGAAAATATTTAATTAACATTTGTTGCAGTTTCAAAAGTTTAATTGAATAAGGAGGTATAAACATTTTCAGAGTAGGTAATAATTGGTGAATATAGTTGTTTACTATATAATACACTTTTATGTGCCATTGGAAGTTATGTTACCTGTGTCCAGCTCCATCTTGTCACTTTTAGTTTTTAAAATGTGTTTGCAGAACAATTGTTCCATCTTCAGACATATATAGAGGTGCTAAATATTAAAATTTTATTAAAGCACAGTTTTAGCAATTTAAACTCACATTTATGTACATGCTATTTGAATGGTTACACCCTTGTCGTATTTGGATGGACTCTAACTTACAATATTATGCCCACACAATGTGTGACGTAGATCTGGCTATACATGAATTCTCATCATCTATCAAAATCAGTCTAATTGTGATTATTATTTATTAAATATCATCCAAAATTAGAACTTGTTAGAATTTATTTTTTAGGTAAATGTTCTTTAAACCTCTTATTAAATGACCTTCTACACACCTGTATTTTTCTCTGAAGAGTTTATCAAACTAGAAGAAGAAAACCTGACTAAGTCTGTTAGAAGATGGAGTTGAAGAAATGTAATATATTAATTAAATCAATGTGTGGCTTGGATAGTGGAAACTTGTATTTTTTTTATAAAATTTTACCCTAGACAGCCATCTTTGCCTGTTACAACAAGCTTCTTCAGAGATTCTGTGTTTTATTTTTAATTTTGTCTCTGATGAAGCTTGTAAACAGGCAAATGTGGGATCAGGCTCAGGTGCATTTAATTGAAATTTTATCGTAAAAAATATGTTCCAAAGTTAGAAAACTATTTTGAAGTAACTGATATTTGCCCCCCCCCCCACACACACACACGTGCGGACAACACAGGACCCATGAATATAGTTGTGTTCACTGTTTTTCAGGTTTTTGCATATCCTGTTGTAAGTAACATTGAATGTGGTTTTTCATCAAGCAACTTCAATCATCATTCACTCAAGTAAGTGCACAGTTAATACATAAACATTTTTTATGACAATGGCATATGCCATGATCCGAAAACAATGAAGTAAATAATTGAACACTATAGAAATCATATTATCCACTAATATCACATCAGAAACAATAATAAAAGTCACAAATTGTAGAAAACATGCTGAATAAATTCCATTATTCTGAACAATATACTTATGAGGTCTTTTAAAAATACTGCATTTTATGTGTTCGTTTATAAATAAAAACCACTTGTTGAATATTGTACACACAGACCTGGGAACTCGCTATGAAATTTAAAAAATTTGTCAAGTCGTGGTAGTTGTCCACAACACGGACATTTATAGTCAGTTGTCCACAACACGGACATTTACAGTCAGCAAGGTTGCCTGTGTGGCAGTAATGTTGATGAAAAAATTCCAGATAAATTATGCAACATCTGGAATGTGCAGCAATGGCTAGTCCTTGCTGTGTCGGCTCTAAAATATCACATCTACTTACTGATTTGGAACGACGTGACATGGTTTGTGGAGTTTACACATGGTATTTTCTTTATCTTGAATTGGTGTAACAATACATTCCAATCATAAACACTTTTCTAACTAGAAATTATGTTATGTTAGTGAAATGAATGTCATACATTTTGCCCATTCTACCGTGCAACTAGCCACTGAGGTTACCACATCACTTTAGGATTCCATTTCTGTTAGAGGTCAGAGCAGTAGCAGGTCATAAAACAGAGGCAAAAGGGCACAACCATACCATTAAATTTGTAATTGCCATTGTCAAGAATATTATTATAATGTGCAAGTGAAGTTGTCAGAAGTGATTCATATTTTTGGGGGGTGACTCGGATGTTTTTGGTATGGTCTCAAGGTACATCTTTTACCTGCAGCTCTCGTCATGATATAAACTCAGGTGGAAATGGAGGAGAGAGTCAGTGACCATCTTAGAAGGGGCTAGCTCATCTGATTCACATGCACAAATTCTGGTAGGTAAATACAGCAGTTTTATTTTGGTGGTTCTTCTTTTGTTCAAATTGAAAATAATATATAGTTAAATATAATTATTTCACTATCGACTCGAAACAAAGTTTTTTATGGGTAAAAACGTAAACGTTTTACCTTATAACCTGAACCGGTTTTTGTTTTTAAAAAGCTTCAGAGGCTGCCGCTGGGAGCACTGTCCTTCTTGTTGGTGATGGTATCGACTTTCGAAAAATCGATGTTGTGTGTGTGTGGGATGTGATATGTTCGAATAATCCGTGTGATTTGAATTGTGTCTGTTCGTTTAGGATGTCGTTTTTATTTGTTTTCGTGTGTTTGTATATTTCCAATTGTTCTAGAGTGTCTAGTTTTCAGCCTTTTGTGTACGTGTAGAATGTCTATGTTATTGTCGATGTTTTTGTATGTGTGGTTTGCAAAGGTGGATTCTGTAGTGGAGTGGAGTGCCTTTGTGTGTTCAATGTATCCTTGGTTGAAGCTATGTCCTGTCTGGCCAAAATTTAACTCAGCAAGACGAGCTATAGTCGAAACTTACAAATTCACAATACTGAAGGTTAGAAAGATTGTTAATTCTACATAGGCCAGACAGGACATAGCTTCAAACAAAGATACATTGAACACACAAAGCCACTACACTCCACTACCGAATCCACCTTTGCAAACCACCTCATTGAATCAGACCACACATACAAAACTATTGACAATAACATGGATATTCTACATATACACACAAAAGGCCAAAAACTAGACAGTCTTGAGTAATTGGAAATATACAAACACATAAAAACGACATCCTAAATGAACAGACACAATTCAAATCATACGCATTATTCGAACATATCACACCTCACACACACAACATCGATCTTTTGAAAATCGATACCGCCGCCAACAACAAGACGGACAGTGCTCCCAACAGCAGCCTCTGAAGAAACGTTTTAAAAGCGAAAACCGGTTCAGGTTATAAGGTAAACCTTTTATGTTTTTACCCACAAAAAACGTGTTCCGAGTCGGTAGTGAAATAATTATATTTAGTTAAGTAACGGGACATGTCATGGACAACGAAATCCAAGAATATATAGTTTTAAACACTCTCTTATATGTTGATAAAGGAATTTATATCTGGGCTCTTTGGCCATGGTCGATTGCTTTGTCCTTAACTTTCTGAACGTTTTGGCCTCCCACCGGAGGCCTTCTTCAGTAGAAAAAAGTTTGAAGTGTTCAACAAAAGGGTAGAGCCAAACATACCCTTAATCGAGGTAAAAGCAATAAGTTACTGGGGAAACGGAGTTCCCTATATAACATATGAAGTGCTGCACTAGCCAATCAGAAGCGCTGCTGTGTTACAGGGGTAGAAACAAGCCAATAACAATAAAGATTTATCAGATTCCTTTAATAAACAGAAATATTTATTGATAAAGATTTGTTCAAAACATTGCAACATAACCAAATATGGCAGTTACATAAAATGAGCCTAAAGGACGGCAAGTAAGATAAAAAATGTGAAGGTAAATCTAGATAAGTAAATCCATGTATATAAAGTGTGTATCTACAAATGTGTTAATATGAAAATCCAACTATGAATAAGATGATATCAATCTAGTGACATCAACTACGAAAAATAAGAAAGAAAATGAAGTGAGCCAAAACCAAATACCAATAATAGACCCAATAGGATCCAAAAATGAGGGGAAACGACGAAATAAAATTTAACAGAATCCAAAAGTGAGGGGAAACGACGAAATAAAATTTAACAAACTCCAAAAGTGAGGGGAAACGACTAAAGAATAATGACTACAACGAAAATAAGAAGAAAGAAGAAGGACAAGAAAGCTGATTCAGAAGAGAGAAGAAGATGAATAAATCATACCAGAAATCAACATAAACCACGTGCACCAAAGACTAATTAAGTGACAAGTGAAATAATGATTATCAAATGTGAGAATGAAAAACGGTGATTAGCATTTAAGGAAACACAAACAATAACAGTGCGTACTTAATAGATGTGAAACATGTGAATAACCAACTATTTCTACTGATAAAACCACACAAACAATTATAGTGAGGAAATTTATAATCTTGGATTTCGTTGTCCATGACGTGTCCGTTACTTAACTAAATATCACTATAATATTGACGACTCGGAACACAAAGTTTTTTATAAGTAAAAACGTAAAGTTTTACCTTACAGCCTAAACCGGCTTTCACCTATAGAAGGCTTCATCAGAGGCTGTCGTTAGTAGCGCTGCTCGTCTTGTTGTTGGCGACGAGAAAGTGTTTCGAAAGATTGAAGCTGTGTGTGTGTGGTGAGATGTGTTCGAATAATGCGTGCGATTTGAATTGTGTCTGTTCGTTTAGGATGTCGTTTTTATTTGTTTTTGTGTGTTTGTATATTTCTAATTGTTCTAGAGTGTCTAGTTTTCGGCCTTTTGTGTGTACGTGTAGTATGTTCATGTTATTGTCGATGTTTTTATATGTGTGGTTTGCTTCAATGAGGTGGTTTGCGAAGGTAGATTCTGTAGTGGTGTGGAGTGCTTTTGTGTGTTCAATGTATCTCTGTTTGAAGCTACGTCCTGTCTGGCCTATGTAGAATTTACTGCAATTTGAACAATTTAGTTTATATACACCGGGTAGATCGAATTTGTTTTGTGCTTTGGGCATGCGTTTTGATAGTGTGTGTTCTGTTTTGTTAGTAGTTTTGTAAGCGATTCTGTATCCTGCTTTTTTGAATTTGTGGGCAATTTTTTCTGTTTGTTTGTTGATGTATGTTAGTGTTATGAATTTGTTGTTTTCTGTCTTTGTCTGTTGTTTGTTTTGTGTTTTGTGTAGGAGTTTACTGACTATTGTTCTGTCATAACCGTTAGATTCTGCTAGATATTTTATCGTGTTTAGTTCGTCTTTGTAGTCTATTTCATCTAAGGGGATGTTGTTAAGTCTATGTATCATGGTTCTAAAAGCAGCTAGTTTGTGTTGTATTGGGTGATTGGAGGTGTTGTGTATTAGTGTGTCAGTTGTAGTTGGTTTTCTGTATATACTGAATTTGTGCCTGTGTTCTAGTTTTGTGATGGAGAGGTCTAAGAAGTTTATGGTATTGTTGTGTTCGTATTCGGCAGTGAAGGTTATGTTTTTATGTATTTTGTTTATGTGCGTTAGTAACTGTTCACATTGTCTTTTGTTTCCCCTGTATAGTATTAGAATGTCATCAACGTATCTGTGCCAATATAGTATTTTATGTGAGTGTCTGTCATTGTTTGTGAGTATTTTTGTTTTTTCTAAGTGTTGGAGGAAGACTTCTGCTAGAATGCTGGATATGGGGGAGCCCATGGGTAGGCCATCGTTCTGTGTGTAGTATTTATTGTTATAAGTAAAGTAGTTTTGTTTTGTGATAATGTTCAGAGTTTCTGTTATTTCATTGATAAGTTCGTCTGGTGTGTTGTTCTGTTTGAGTTTGTTTTGTAGGATGGTGATTGTTTCAGAGATGGGGATGTTTGTGTACAGGTTTTTAATGTCAAAGGAGGCTAATGTGGCGTTATGGGGGATGTGTATGTCTTTTATTTTTGTTACTAGGTCAGTGTTGTTTTTTACTCCAATGTTGTTGTCTATTTGTGTGTGTTGTCTAATAATTTTGTCTAGATATTTTGCCAGTTTGTGTGCAGGGGCATTACGGTAGTTGATAATGGGGCGGATCGGAATGTCTTCTTTATGGATTTTGGGAAGCGCTTGGAGTGTAGGTGCTGATGGTCGGATTTGTTTCATGTAGGGCTTTTGTTTATGTGTCATAATGTGTTTGGCTTTGTTGACTATTTGTTTTACTGAGTTTTGGTATCTGTCGGTGGGGTCGTGTTTTAGTTCTGTGATGTTGTTCTGTTCTATGAAGTCTTGTACTTTTTTGTGTAGGTTGTCTGTGGGGATAATTACAGTCGTGTTGCCTTTGTCAGCTTTTACAAATGTGATGTTGTGTTTGTGTGCCTTTTCCCTCAGTTTGATGGCTGTGTGTATTTCTGAGTTGTGGTTGTTGTTGTCTGGTGTCTTATGTACTCCTATTGTGTTGTTTATATTATGTCTTAATGTGTCTTGATGTTCTGGTGCTGTGTTTTGTATATTTGTTTCTGTGTCAATTATGAGCTTTGTTAGTGTTTGGTTGTTATGTTTGTAATGTATGTTATGTTTTAGGCCTTTATCAAGGAGTGTTTGTTCGTTTTTTGTGAGTGTGACGTTCGTGAGGTTTACTGTACGTGGGTAGAATTTGTGCGAGGGAATTATATCTGTTTTGATTGGTGTCAGGTTTTTTATTTTTCTGTCGTGTTTTGTCTGTATGATATGTATTTGTTTTTTTGTCCATTCATTTGTGTGATGTATTAGTTCAGTCATGTAATTGTGTCCGTATGTGTTGGCGATATGTAGGTGTAGTGTTAATGCTTTGCGGTTAAGAGCGTCTTTTTTCTTATATAGTTGTTTAATTGATTCTTTTATGTATGTTCTTTGTGCGATGTTTTGTGTTATTCGGGCGGCCTGGTTGTTATGTTTAATTTTGATTTGGGCATATTTAGGTGTTAGTGAATTGTTTATGCATGTTTTGTTGAAATTTATGTGAGCTACAATCTTTCTAACCTTCAAAGTTGTGAACTTGTACGCTTGGACGTTGGCTCGTCTTGCTGAGTTAAATTCTTGGATTTCGTTGTCCATGACGTGTCCGTTACTTAACTAAATATCACTATAATATACAACACAAACTAGCTGCTTTTAGAACCATGATACATAGACTTAACAACATCCCCTTAGATGAAATAGACTACAAAGACGAACTAAACACGATAAAATATCTAGCAGAATCTAACGGTTATGACAGAACAATAGTCAGTAAACTCCTACACAAAACACAAAACAAACAACAGACAAAGACAGAAAACAACAAATTCATAACACTAACATACATCAACAAACAAACAGAAAAAATTGCCCACAAATTCAAAAAAGCAGGATACAGAATCGCTTACAAAACTACTAACAAAACAGAACACACACTATCAAAACGCATGCCCAAAGCACAAAACAAATTCGATCTACCCGGTGTATATAAACTAAATTGTTCAAATTGCAGTAAATTCTACATAGGCCAGACAGGACGTAGCTTCAAACAGAGATACATTGAACACACAAAAGCACTCCACACCACTACAGAATCTACCTTCGCAAACCACCTCATTGAAGCAAACCACACATATAAAAACATCGACAATAACATGAACATACTACACGTACACACAAAAGGCCGAAAACTAGACACTCTAGAACAATTAGAAATATACAAACACACAAAAACAAATAAAAACGACATCCTAAACGAACAGACACAATTCAAATCGCACGCATTATTCGAACACATCTCACCACACACACACAGCTTCAATCTTTCGAAACACTTTCTCGTCGCCAACAACAAGACGAGCAGCGCTACTAACGACAGCCTCTGATGAAGCCTTCTATAGGTGAAAGCCGGTTTAGGCTGTAAGGTAAAACTTTACGTTTTTACTTATAAAAAACTTTGTGTTCCGAGTCGTCAATATTATAGTGATATTTAGAAATTTATAAGTATAGGAAAATATGTTAATTCCATGATGAAAACAACAAAATATTAAATAAGTCAAATAGACACGAACAATGAGTGTGACGCGTTTAATAAAGTTGTGATTAACACAGATAATCATAAGTCCACCAAAATGAAACAAAATAGAACAATATAACTATGTTTTATTTTTGGTAAAGAACTGACAACAATATAAAAAACCATTGTATCAAACAAAAGGGATTGAATTGAATTCAACCCATGACTAGAAAAGCATCATAAATAATACAATAAGATATGTATTAATGTTTAAGAAGGAATGTGTAAACATGTGTCACAAAATAAGTAAAATATTATTGTGAAAGACCATACTGATACCATGTAGATAGTAGAGACATACTGCATTAAAACAGATGGAACATTGTTACATAACCCATAGAGAAAGTACCTGTTAAACAGAAAACCAAAAATATCAATGAAAATAAATGATTATCAACAGTGATATCAATTAAGGAATTGTTACAAATAACAATACATCCTAATAGACAATACATTAAAAAGCAACTATGTAAATAAAACCAATCAAATGCAATGGCAGACAGCTATAGCAAAGATGCAACAAATATGCCAATTCAAATAGGCAAAGTGCAATATCAAAACCAATACTACAGTGAATGACCATATTACCAGTAGTAAGACTAATATCTGGTAATGGTTTGAGAACAGATCTTTAACATAATAACAACAGTATTATAAACAAAATAATGTAAACTAACTAACCATGTACAAACAATCAGATGTAAGATGGACCACTGTATGGCCCATTAGTTAAGGAAAAAAGTGTATTAAAACTTAAACACAGATTGTTCACAATATTACCAGTAGTTAGAGGGAAAATCAATACAACTTTGAGAACAGATTAGAACTATAAAAACAGTCAGTATACATGCAAATAATTAGAAACCAACTGACCATAATGACAAAAATCACAAATAAACCCACCATGTTAAGTGAGTTACTTATGTAAAATATGACATATAAATTTATCTAAGAGTAAATGAGAACATTACCAAAAGTAGGAGTAATGTCTAATACCAATGTAGAAACACAAACATAATGTAACAATAACAGTTAAGTATTGTTTTTATGAAAAATAAATGACCATTATGTTGAGACACCATAGGAACAAGCCCATTATTAGAGAATTGAAGGGTACTAAACTAGCTAGAAGCTGACCCATATATGTAATACATTAAGTACAATGTATGTACACTAATGACATTTCATACTTAATATAATTCACTAAGAAAAGGACTAAAATTATATTGATAATTGTATGAGAAAGGTAGAAGAGGAAGGAGACAGTATGTGTATTATGTTTAATACAGTCATGTGAGTATATTTAAATGTGAAATCATGTAAATAATCGTTTTAGTATTATTAAATTATAAGATTACTTGTATTAGATAAGGGAAATTCATTGTAAATACTTTTATATGAAAACCAAGATGGACGCCTAATGACGCTAAAATAAGCTATTGTTAAAGAAATAATTATTTCCAAATAACCAATTAAACCAAGTGAGAAATGGACTCCAAGTGTTTATTTAGAAAGTGTGTTTAGTGAAAATAATTAAATCTGGTGTCAAAAACTTATAAAAATAAGAAACACCAAAATAATTAATAAAAACATTATTTTAAGAGAAGCAATGCAAATAAAATAGTATTGTTTAGACTTGAATTAAAGAGGAAAATGTCTATAATTCAATGACATAACTCATGTAACGATAGGACGTTTGATAAGGAAGTTATTGTAATTATTAACTTTTCAAGTATTTTTTACACTAGTGCTTACGTCATATAAC
The DNA here is from genome assembly GCA_034769895.1 of Magicicada septendecula. Taxonomy (NCBI): domain Eukaryota; kingdom Metazoa; phylum Arthropoda; class Insecta; order Hemiptera; family Cicadidae; genus Magicicada; species Magicicada septendecula. The sequence goes on from CM068374.1 coordinate 31,095,918, forward strand.
CCAGGACCCAAAGTCAAAATTTGGTAAAACACCAAATATTTTTATAAAACATGGGCCTTTGGGGTGAAGATTATAGTGATGACAGCCAATCAAATCAACGCATTTTGTCAGAAACGAGAGAGACGCTTTGGCAATTTGTAACAGTCTAAGAACAGCTTCCAGACGAATAGGTCACGCCACTCCACGTCATGAAGAAGTATTATTTTAAAATTTGTGCGCGTACATTGACATAAAGTTAATATACAGACGTAACCTTAACACAACAAATACACTTCCGAGTGATATGTGCGGGATTACCGAACAATAAGTACGATAGTGTATAATCCCGATCGTACTCGCGTGTGTTGTGATTATGAACAGGGAGTACATTATTTTATTTGAATAACTTTAATTTTCAGAAATAATATTTTTGAAATAGACATTTTGATACTACGCGAGTCATTATTAGCGCAGTATCAAACTTATGATGAAATTATTATTATAATTTCAAGAAATGTTAATTTTTTATTCATTAAAATATTTATTAAATATTTTAATTAATTGTTATAACTATTAAAGTATGTTTAAAGTAACTATTACTAATAACAAGAGTTTAAATTTAGTCACTCTTTTGACTAAACCTGTTTTGATTATTCGATATTTTGAAATAAATAACGTTAACGTACGTACAAGAGTATAAAGTAATTTTTACAGTAACATGTTAAAAGGTTACTAATATTATGTTCAAAAAATATAAATTAAGAAATATTAACCAGTAAGAAATCATTTTCTGTAATAGCATTACCTGTGTTCGGTAACCTCAAATTGGTAGCGGTAACTTATTAATATAACTGTTGCATCTGTTCTCAAATAGTTTCCAAACTAAATAGAAATCATAACAAGAGTTTTTTTTTGTATGTTATTAATTTTTTCTCTTGAAAATAAATATCTATCAAATTCATTGTTGAAAATAAAACGGTATATTGAAACCGTACAAGCCACGAGTCTGACACTGGCTATAGAAAGTTATAAGGTGCGTGCGCATACAGACGTACGATAATTACTTACTTACCATACATATGGTATTAAATTTCATTGTTTTATATTTATTCGTTATTTTTGAACCATTGTTTAATTTTAATAGTTCTATAAATATTACATCTTGACACTGATATCATGGATCTTCAAAGAACCTAACAACCTGATAATATATTAACGAGAAAACATAACTTTATAAATTCAAATTATTGTATTAGAGACAGGGCTACCAGCTTTGAGCCTGGATAGAGTTTTATGTCAAAATTAATCGATTGTAATTATTATTTAAAGGGTTATTAGTCTAAATGATTGTTAATTGTTTTTTCTTGAAATTTTCCATTTTAAAATTTGTTAATAAACCTACACTTCTTTACCAATGAACAAGAGTATCATTTCAAGTAGAAATTAAATTATTTCTTGTAAATCAGTTCTACCAAAGGTGGCGGAAGAATTCAAACTAAGAGAAATTTAAAGTATTACATATGTGTACTAACTGTTATAAATATTCAAATTGAATATTTGTGCATATTTTGAATGTATGTATTTCAGTAACAACCGTCACAGAACAGGACTGAAACGGATACTTGTGGTAAGTGAGGGAGGCATACAACAAAAAGTGCGCGAACTCATTTAAATTGAAAGAGTGAAACCTTCATAAACACTTATACAATCACACTAATAACTCCTAATAGCTATAATTGGAGCAGTTTTTACAGAAACAACATAATAGCAGATACCGGAGCGTATCTGCAAGCACACTACAATTACAACTATAAATACAATTATACTTACACAGTATAGTATCATATCATCTATAACTATTACGTTATAACATCCATGTTGACGAGACTCACTATAAGGGAGCTTTAGTGCCTTGTATATTTACATTTGATTTGTTTGTAAAAAAATGTATTTATTGCTTTTTCATAGTGATGATACTATCTTTGTTAGAGTTTTCTGTAAATTTATATTGTTACTGATATGTGCACTAAACAAAGTACATACGATTGTCCGTACTGGATTTTATAGATGTAAGGTTGTAGAAGGAACATTGCGGTGACTAAAAATAGTGCTTCTGGAAAAATAATATATAGGGACCAATATATATTCCAGTCGTAAATGATATTCCATGATATAACTCAGTTCTTATGCAACTGCTATTAACATTATTTGTAATACAAACATGTCCAATTAAAAGGAATGTTATGTGGCCTGCTTAAACAGCAGAGTAACTAAGGACCCCCCCCCCTTGAAAATATCAAATGTCCCCTCTATCTACACTTAAGAAGAGATGTATATACGCACACTTTACAGAAAACATTTTAAAATGTCACTAAATTAGATAAAAAAATTATTGATTTTATGTACAACATTTTAACGGTACCACTAAAAGAAGTTTAATCAAATTAAAGTAAAAATAAATCGGCTCAGTAATAAAAAGAAACTAATTTTATAACTTCATTAATTTTAATATGCATGGTTACACGCATGCCAAATCCTATTTAATGACAGACTTTCGCCCTGTCGGTTCATTGCAATCAGGGCGTGCTTCTGTATCTGGACCAATCTATATGAAGGTGACCGAAATATAACTGCTCACCGACAGCATAATCTTTCATGGTCTCCTCGAAGAGAACTCGATGGTCTGCATTGGTAAGAGTGTGCTTGGGGACTGTGAACTTCTCTGGCTGGAGCATACGGCGGCAGTGATTGTGTTCACTAATGCGAGTACAAATGCTACGCTTTGTGGTGCCAGTGTAACTTTAACCTTTATACTATTGACGAAGGCCGAAACGTTTAGAAAATGACAGAACAATTCTTTTATCAATGACTCTGGCTGTGATAGCCTACATAATCTCTTATGCAGTTTATGTGATTACATTTTATGTTGAAATTCAAATAAATGAATCTGGTATTGTAGGTATTTCTTCTGTGTAAGTATGGGTAGGTTGTGTTATGACAAAATTATATATATTGCAACTCTACTTATATGCGATGTTGTTGTGTTGTGTTGTGTATGAGTACCTACCTGCTGTCCGATCTTGCGGTTTCTTCCGACTAGGGCGTGTGGATTTTGGATTTGAATTTCGCAAGTTGGTAATCTCAAATTTATGGCAACAACACACAAAATAAGTTACTTTAAAGGGGAAGAGTTTTGTGAGACTGGTAGGCTTGGTCGTACAACAATAAAACAATGAAATATGGGGTAATAAAACGTTGTTTATTACTCCAATAACACACAAGAATAAAATGGTTATTATATTATCAATTATCTTACAGTCTAAACAATGAATCGATGTTGCCTAATGTTTTTCAATTGGTTGATAATTGAAAAGAAATTAAACTCGTTATTTGACAAGTGAATTGCAATTAAAAATTTAATTAATTAATTGATTTAATTTAATTAAATTGCTTTAACTAAATTGAATTTAAATGTTAATAAAAAATAAAATATAAAAACTCTGAAATTAATTTGAATATTTTCAAAAATAAATTATGCGTGACAGTCTAGTTCATGTCATTTCATTTTCTAGTGATTTGACTCTGTTATACTGCAGTATGAGCTAATAATTAGATTGTTAGTTAAGATTTGTATAGCGCTTTCATATTATTTCTATTTTCTTAACTACAGCTTACTAATGACTTAGACTGCTATACAGATTATCACAATGAATTTATTCTTATTTACTAGAGTCTTTGATTTTTGTATGGCACCTGAATTGTTTAAATTACAATGCTTTTAATTTAAAAATCAAGAAAATTTGATGTAGAAAATAAATAAGATGATTTTGCTTTCCTGTTATTGAAGTGGATAGTAGAGTTGCTCCAAATATCCCTCGCTGGTCCCGGTCCGATCTGCTAGAGATAGTAATCTGCTTAGAGCTCCTGGATTCGGTCGTTGAGTTCAGAATTCGGCAACACTCTCCTCTCCTGCTGTTTGTTGAATATTTTAACGTCTACGGCTTTCTGCTGGAACTGGTTTACGTCCCTCGTCGATTCGCACGTCGCACGTCAGCGTGTGTGTGTGTGTTTCGTTCGAGTGGTAGCTCTGCTCGTCAGCTGTTCACCAATGATTTAGACGGCCTCTCTGTCGTATTCTTGAAGTCTGGTGGATCTCTTGCGTGCTTATGACCACAGCTTGTAGTACACAATAAGCTTGGTTGTTGTAATGAAGAGTATCTGACTTGACGCAATAATTACGAGTTGTACAGTTGATCTGTATTTACTGTGTTCGTAATTGCGTGTGTTGACCACGTAGAGTCTTCTGATGAATCTTCACAACTATGGTTACGAGACGATCGAAGAATTACGTCTTGACTTCGCAAGTACTGGCAGAAGAGTGATGGTTCAGCCCCAAAACACCGCGCTGGTCGGGATTTCGTCAAATGATTTGATTGGCTGACACGCTCTCCCTACTACACAAAATTTGAATTCCCTTGGTCCGTGAGAATGAAGTTAGATTCCCACAGACGGAGAATTAATATTATTACTAATATTATTATTCCGGCGGAACCAATTTGTCGGTCCGGATTTCCTGTGATAGTTTAATTTGGCAATATCTTGGTTGCAAACCAAGTTGTGCTAAATCTAAAATATACAATCTGTTGGAAATTATTATCTTTATAACATATTAAAATCTCATTAATGTAGCTCTATTTTTACAGAAGTTATTCAATTAAATTAATTAACTCTTTTATTTGTTAATTATATTGCGTAAAATTTGCACACGTTATTATTAATATTTCGGCAAACATTTTGGCTATCTTGGATTTCGCCTTAATTTATTAGTTTCCGAGATATTAATAATTAACAGTTTGGCGTGTGGCTCTTCCTTCTACAGCAGGCTGATTACATAACGGCCACGTGTGCGTCGTAGTAGAGGGAAAGTGGTGATTCTACCCACGATGAGGGGGGTAGAGGACATGATTTATGGCTCTGACGTCACCGCCTCTACCCCCCTCATCGTTGGCAGAATCACCACCGTGGTAGAATTGGCTCTGACGTCACAGATTCATGACATCACAGATCCCTCTACCCCCCTCATCGTGGGTAGAATCACCACCGTGGTAGAGGGAATGCGACGAGGTGTTGACGGGTTCCGAAATTTCGAGACGGCATTGGTGATGGGTACCGTTACACGAAAAGTTTGGGTTACTTGACGGTTCCCGAAATTTGGTGATGAATGACGACACCGTGACAGGTCCTATTGGATATTAATTCATCGTTGGCAGAATCATCACCGTGGTAGAGGGAATGCGACGAGGCGTTGACGGGTTCCGAAATTTCGAGACGGCATTGGTGATGGGTACCGTTACACGAAAAGTTTGGGTTACTTGACGGTTCCCGAAATTTGGTGATGAATGACGACACCGTGACAGGTCCTATTGGATATTAATTCATCGTTGGCAGAATCACCACCGTGGTAGAGGGAATGCGACGAGGTGTTGACGGGTTCCGAAATTTCGAGACGGCATTGGTGATGGGTACCGTTACACGAAAAGTTTGGGTTACTTGACGGTTCCCGAAATTTGGTGATGAATGACGACACCGTGACAGGTCCTATTGGATATTAATTCATCGTTGGCAGAATCATCACCGTGGTAGAGGGAATGCGACGAGGCGTTGACGGGTTCCGAAATTTCGAGACGGCATTGGTGATGGGTACCGTTACACGAAAAGTTTGGGTTACTTGACGGTTCCCGAAATTTAGTGGAGAGACCGGTCTCACCGGGATTTGAACCCGGTTCACAAAACCGACATGCTATAGAAAACACTTCCGGGTTCCAGTTCATGACATCACACAGAGGCCGTGGCAGCTGGTGTCCGAATGTTAAAACACTTCCGGGTTCCAGTTCATAACGTCACACAGAGGCCCTAGTCGATGGTCTCCGTGCATGTCCAAAATTTGGTAGCCGAAAACAATGTGTAGCGGATGGGTGGGGGTACCCGGAATTCGGTGGTTGACGAGGTCCTGGACGAGCCGTCACGGAGACAATGGTACCGTTACCCGAAATTTTTGATGTTCGAAATTTGGTACACAAAATATTTAAATCAACGGATGGGGGGGTACGCCCTAAAACAAGTCCTGCATCACGTCACACAGAGGACCTGCTCTCCGAGCGTTCCATATGTGTCACTGTCCATAGAGGGCGTGGTGTCCAATATTTGACACCCGAAATGTTTAAATCAACGGATGGGGGTACCTCGAAATTTTTGTATCTGAAATTTAGTACTCGAAATGTTTAAAACAACGGAGGGGGTACCCCGAAATTTTGGAGTGTCCGAAATTATGTTAAAACACTGTCGTCCGACAACGGGTGGGGGTACCCCGAAATTTTGTGGTGTCTGAAATTTAACCTGCATGTCTAGAGGACGTGATGTCTGAAATTTGACACCCGAAATGTACGCCCACATGACGCATGTGTTCGAAAGTAGCAATGGGTATATGTTATGTCATTGGTGTCAGTGGCTTGTGGTTCCTATTTGATATTAATTTGTACATAAAAATAAATTATAGCCCTCCCGTTACCCGAAATTTTTGGTGTCCGAAATTTGGTACACGAAATATTTAAATCAACGGATGGGGGTACCCGAAATTTGAAAGGTGGGTACGCCCTAAAACAAGTCCTGCATGTCTGAAACACTTCCGGGTTCAGGTTCAGCACTGTGCCGACACAGAGGCCGTGGTTTCTGCAAGGCGAGGCGGTGTGGTGTATAATAAGGTACCGTTAAGCGAAATTTGGGTCATCGGGTACCCCCACACTCCGCTTAGCTCTGGACGGGAGGGTAGTGTACCGATACGCGAAATTGGTCGGTTAAAATTTGCTAACAGGAACACTTCATTTTTAACTTGACAAGAGCTACACAGCGCACTTTTGATTTGTATACGTCAATCACAGCTATCGCATTTCAACATCGAAATTAAAGAACTCCAGGCACAACGCCTGTACCTAATACTAGTAAAACCTTTTCGCTTAATCCCTTTATAGACAACACGGTGATATTATGCGTGGGCGGACGCCTTCAACAGTCTCAGCTCAACTATAATAGTAAACACCAGATAATACTTCACCCGCAGTCTCATCTTACTAGACTAAATATAGAAAATGAGCATATTCGACTACTCCATGCCGGAGTACAATTAACGCAGTGCTCTCAACGTCAAAGATATTGGATCATCAATGACAAATCTTACATACGCTCCGTGATACACAAATGCCTCACTTGTTTTCGATTTCGCGCAACTGGCTCGAGCCAGCTTTTAGGACCCTCTTCCAGAGTCACTCCCTCTAAGCCATTTTTCCAATGTGCCGTCGACTATGCCGGTCCCATATTTCTACGTCAGGGCGGGCAGCGGTCCAAATCATTCACAAAGGCTTACATTTCACTCTTCATTTGCATGGCCACTAAGGCAATTCACCTTGAATTGGTATCAGATCTGACTGCAGACGCCTTTATAGCTGCTTTAAAACGCTTCATAGCTCCCAGGGGCATCCCTGCACAAATAGTTTCCGGTAACGGTACAAATTTCCGTCGTGCTGGCACTATATTACACGATTTGTACAAACTTTTTCAACAAGACGAATTTCAACAATCCACTCAGGACTTCGGCAGTTCACAGGAGGTCAAGTGGTCTTTAATACCTCCGTCAGCACCTCATTTCGGTGGTCTATGGGAGAGCGGAGTAAAAGCGTTAAATTTCATTTACGGCGCGTTATCGGGAGTACGCTTCTCAACTTTGAAGAGCTTTACACTGTTTTGACTCAAATAGAGTCATGTCTGAATTCACGTTCCTTGTTCGCCATTTCAAGTGATTCCGGGGATCCCGAGCCCTTGACTCCAGCACATTTCTTAGTTGGTTCTCCACTTACTGCGCTCCCGGAACCCGACTATTCGGATATAAAAATGGATCGCTTGGGGAGATGACAGCTTCTGCAGAGATTCACCCACTCTATATGGAAGAGTTGGTCAAGAGATTATCTGCATCAGCTGCAACAACGAAATAAATGGAGAAAACATTCAAAAAATTTGTCTCCAGAACAACTCGTCCTCATTTCAGAAGACAATACCCCACCTCTGCAGTGGAAACGTGGTATTGTCACCCAAATCTATATGGGGCAGGATTCATTAGTACGCGTAGCGGATGTCCGCACCACAAACGGCATCCTGCGTAGGCCTATCCACAAACTGTGTCCACTTCCCGTGGCATCAGACTAATTGGTTTTTCAGTGCTTCATGCCCGGGACATTTCCGGATGAGCACATGCTCTACGTACTACTAAGTACAATGTTAAATGTACTTATTTATACATTTATATTTATATTTATGCCAAATTAATCCACGCTATTTATATGTGCATTAGTAAACAATTTAAGTGTTCTTTTTTCGTCAGTGTGATGTCAGTTATTGTGTACTGTTTGGTGCAGTGTTTATAATTATCATGAATTTTTTGGGTATATTTCTATTGTGCTATTATTATCATGAATTTTTTGGGTATACTTCTGTTGGGCTATTATTATAATGAATTTTTTGGGTATATTTCTATTGTTTTATTATGTAACCTTGCTTATTATGCACTTATTGTCATGTTATTATTATTGAATTCTTTGGATTTCTATTAGTTATTGTGTAATGCTACTTACTATGTGTTATTCATTGCATGTATCATTGTCATTGAATTTGGGTATATTGTTATTATTATTATGTGTCATCAGACATTCTAGCATTTGTATTTTATTATTATATATTGTTCGATGAGTATTGATCAATATTGTATTTATATTTATGTATATTGTATTGAATATTGTATTTGTATTGATGCTATCATCTTTCGATGCACCAATATTCATTATACTATGTATTATCACACATTTCAGGTTTGTAACTTGTTAATGGATACTTGCATTTTTTCATGTAACTATACTGTAACCTATGTCAAAATCACCCGATTTTGGGCGGGCAGTATGTTAAATCTTTGTATCTGTTTATATACCCGCGCGCATTCGGCCCGCGCAATTACGTCACGCTCAATGTACAGGTTGCTAATCGCGAGCTGCGATGTTAGTTAGTTAAAACTCAGCTTTCATCCGATCAGTACTCTTTTCCATTTGCTAGCCGCGGCTATGTAAAATTTAAGAATGTAACTTCTTTATACAATTTTTCTTTCTTCTATCGGTATTTATCTGGGCAATGTACGCCATACGTAATTGGATAGGCCATGCGCTTCATTATATAATTATTCAATAAATGGCTAGTTAACTCAGATTCATACAGTCCACTTCTTCATTTAAAAACACATTTCCGATTCCTATACCAGCAGCACTTCGCATGAAAAATACTAACTCTAGAAATATTCGAGAGCGTTGAGCATGCAGCAGACATGTTTATTGCGGTATCGTAAAGCGGGTTTGATTTAAAATTTAAATGATCGATTAGTACGAAGTCACGACAGTGTACGTCATTGTACGCCCTATATATCTCAAATTCTTCCATCGTGCAATTTTTTGGCCTCAGGTTCGTTGTCCGTGAGTCAATACTAATTTCTGACCATTGAATCTTTTAGAGGACGATGAAACGAAGAGAATGGTACCTTATTCGAGGTTCTAGGGCTATTTTTTAGCCATTCTATGCTTAAAATAACGCTTATTATCACTGAATAATCGTACAAATTTTTTGACCCCAGTTTCGTTGTCAGTGAGTCAATACTAATTTTTGACCATTGAATCTTGTAGAGGACGATGAGAGGAAGAGAATGGTAACTTATTCGAGGTACGAGGTCAGTTTTTACCCGTTCTATGCTTAAAATAACGCTTATTATCACTAAATAATCGTACATTTTTTTGACCTCAGTTCGTTGTCCTTGAGTCAATACTAATTTTTGACCATTGAATCTTGTAGAAGACGATGAGATGAAGAGAATGGTACCTTATGCGAGGTTCGAGGTCTATTTTTTAGTCTTTTTATGCTTAGAATAACGCTTTTAATCACTAAATAATCGTTCACTTTTTTGGTTTTTGCCCCTCAGGTTCGTTGTCCTTGAGTCAATACTAATTTTTGTCTATTTCTACGTGTTGATCGTCACCTTCCACTTCCTTAGCCAAACCAACTGCCTCTGTGGCTTTGTGTTCTCAAATTGTAGGAACAGTGAGCTTCAATGTTGCATAGCGTCGTCTGCGAAGAAGGAAAACGCTTCTTGGGGATACTCCTACACCTCTTCGTTTACACGATGTACGTACATAGCGGAGCCAAAGATGAAAGCCTGCTGTACGCCGGCGGGGTGGATTGGAATTTAGAACAGGACCCGTCGACGCTCACCCTGACGGTTCGGCCGTTAAAGTAGACAGTAGAATATACTCAAAAGAAGAAGGGATAGGAGAGGAACTAGCTATCAAGGCAGGTATTCGTTCCGGACTTTGTCAAAAGTCTCTTGCTCAAGTCCAGCAAAGACAGCGCCCGTAGACTCTATCTTGTTGATAGCATCCAAAAAATTACATAATAACGGGAAGAATGCCTTTTTTTCCAAGTGATTGAATTTGTCCCTGAACTGCTCAACATTTGTCTGCTGCTCCAAGGAAAAAAAAGTTCTTTGTCATCGTTGTTGATGATGAGGTTATACTGCTGCACGGCTATTCGTACAAGTGTTGAACAAAGAAAATCACTGCCCCAAGATCAACGTTATCGTTAGCGTTAGCGTTCTTAGGTTAGCGTTCTTAGCGTTAGCGTTTGTAGCGTTCTTAGAGTCAGCTTTCTAAGCGTTAGCATTAACTTTAGCGTTCGCGTTAGCGTTCTTAGCGTTGGCGTACTTACTGTTTACGTTTTCCGTTTTAGCGTTAGCCGAATCATGCAAATCATTCATCACTAACACTTGAGCTTCAATGTTGCATAGCGTCGTCTGCGAAGAAGGAAAACGCTTCTTGGGGATACTTCTACACCTCTTCGTTTACACGATGTACGTACATAGCGGAGCCAAAGATGAAAGCCTGCTGTACGCCGGCGGGGTGGATTGGAATTTAGAACAGGACCCGTCGACGCTCACCCTGACGGTTCGGCCGTTAAAGTAGACAGTAGAATATACTCAAAAGAAGAAGGGATAGGAGAGGAACTAGCTATCAAGGAAGGTATTCGTTCCGGACTTTGTCAAAAGTCTCTTGCTCAAGTCCAGCAAAGACAGCGCCCGTAGACTCTATCTTGTTGATAGCATCCAAAAAATTACATAATAACGGGAAGAATGCCTTTTTTTCCAAGTGATTGAATTTGTCCCTGAACTGCTCAACATTTGTCTGCTGCTCCAAGGAAAAAAAAGTTCTTTGTCATCGTTGTTGATGATGAGGTTATACTGCTGCACGGCTATTCGTACAAGCGTTGAACAAAGAAAATCACTGCCCCAAGATCAACGTTATCGTTAGCGTTAGCGTTCTTAGCGTTAGCGTTTGTAGCGTTCTTAGAGTCAGCTTTCTAAGCGTTAGCATTAACTTTAGCGTTCGCGTTAGCGTTAGCGTTCTTAGCGTTGGCGTACTTACTGTTTACGTTTTCCGTTTTAGCGTTAGCCGAATCATGCAAATCATTCATCACTAACACTATTACTAACAGATCAACGTTATCGTTAGCGTTAGCGTTTGTAGCGTTCTTAGGGTCATCTTTCTTAGCATTAGCGTTAACTTTAGCGTTTGCGTTAACGTTTACGTTCTCAGCGTTGACGTTCTTAGTGTTATCGTTACCGTTTTAGCGTTAGCCGAATCATGCAAAACATCGTCAACGGGAAGAATGCCTTTTTTTCCAAGTGATTGAATTTGTTCCTGAACTGCTCAACATTTGTCTGCTGCTCCAAGGAAAAAAAAGTTCTTTGTCATCGTTGTTGATGATGAGGTTATACTGCTGCACGGCTATTCGTACAAGTGTTGAACAAAGAAAATCACTGCCCCAAGATCAACGTTATCGTTAGCGTTAGCGTTCTTAGGTTAGCGTTCTTAGCGTTGGCGTACTTACTGTTTACGTTTTCCGTTTTAGCGTTAGCCGAATCACACAAATCATTCATCACTAACACTATTACTACCAGATCAACGTTATCGTTAGCGTTAGCGTTTGTAGCGTTCTTAGAGTCAGCTTTCTAAGCGTTAGTATTAACTTTAGCGTTTGCGTTAGCGTTAACGTTCTTAGCGTTGGCGTACTTACTGTTTACGTTTTCCGTTTTAGCGTTAGCCGAATCATGCAAATCATTCATCACTAACACTATTACTACCAGATCAACGTTATCCTTAGCGTTAGCGTTTGTAGCGTTCTTAGGGTCATCTTTCTTAGCATTAGCGTTAACTTTAGCGTTTGCGTTAACGTTTACGTTCTCAGCGTTGACGTTCTTAGTGTTATCGTTACCGTTTTAGCGTTAGCCGAATCATGCAAAACATCGTCAACGGGAAGAATGCCTTTTTTTCCAAGTGATTGAATTTGTTCCTGAACTGCTCAACATTTGTCTGCTGCTCCAAGGAAAAAAAAGTTCTTTGTCATCGTTGTTGATGATGAGGTTATACTGCTGCACGGCTATTCGTACAAGTGTTGAACAAAGAAAATCACTGCCCCAAGATCAACGTTATCGTTAGCGTTAGCGTTCTTAGGTTAGCGTTCTTAGGTTAGCGTTCTTAGCGTTGGCGTACTTACTGTTTACGTTTTCCGTTTTAGCGTTAGCCGAATCACACAAATCATTCATCACTAACACTATTACTACCAGATCAACGTTATCGTTAGCGTTAGCGTTTGTAGCGTTCTTAGAGTCAGCTTTCTAAGCGTTAGTATTAACTTTAGCGTTTGCGTTAGCGTCAACGTTCTTAGCGTTGGCGTACTTACTGTTTACGTTTTCCGTTTTAGCGTTAGCCGAATCATGCAAATCATTCATAACTAACACTATTACTACTAGATCAACGTTATCGTTAGCGTTAGCGTTTTTTAGCGTTCTTAGGGTCATCTTTCTTAGCATTAGCATTAACTTTAGCGTTTGCGTTAACGTTTACGTTCTCAGCGTTGACGTTTTTAGTGTTATCGTTACCGTTTTAGCGTTAGCCGAATCATGCAAAACATCGTCACTAACTGCAGTCACTGCAGGTCAAGTGCAAGTATGACGTACTTTTCATGGAATTGTTGAACACAAGATTTGAAAATGCTGTTGTCATCGATTTGGAGGACAGTGGAGCTTCCCCGCAAACGCAAGAAAATAAGTTCCATGTTTTTCTGCTGAAGCGTTGGAGTGAGGCCTTCACTGAAGACCGGATGAAGTCAGTCAAGCCTTGCGTTCTCTCGTTGGTTGTGACATCTCACACAACACTTGCGAACGACAAGGTTAGCGTCCAGCTTGTAATCGACTATGTAATTAGCTTAATAATTCTTATTTTATCTTAAATAATTACAAAAAAAAATAGTTATTTTCCAACAAATTAACATAAAAAGAGATGGAAGAGAGAACGTTGATATTATTTAATACGTCACATTAATTTAGTGCTAGACGCTGATTGGACAAAATCCGTTAAATACTGTACATATACATGTATGCTTATTCAAGCAGATTCGTATCATAGTGAACACGAAAGGGTAAAGAAATTTGTGTTATGGCCCGTAAAGTTCATAGTATGGTTGCCGTGGGTTTTATTATTACCTACATCTTATACTGACAGAGTTCGGTGCGCTTTTTGTTCGACCCATGCTAGAAAAGTGGGTAACGAACCTATGAGAGAACGCCAAAAATGGACTCGATTGTATCGTTTTCTAAGAACAAAATCCAATAATAAAAAGTTTATAGATGTTTAGAAGTGATGTGTTTTTGTGAGGGTGGTGTATGTCGTTCGCCTCCGTATGATACACTTTGTAATATATTATGTAACGATAAACGTAAACGTTTAAATCTGGAAAAAATTGGTCGCTATAGAGGTAAAAACAATTTCTGTGTACATGTACTGGACGCCTGTAATTTGCTGCGAACAGCATGGAACCTCGTGACAGCTAAAACTATTGAAAATTGTTTCACTCATGCTCGATTCATTTTAAATTCAGAGATTAAACAAACCGAATGCGAAGAAATTGAAATTGGACCTACCCTGTCTGAAATGTTTAATCACGCATCATCAGCATTAAATGATTCAGTTTCTCTAAATGAGTAGATGTCTGTCGACGAGAACGTAACTACGGCTCTCGTATTAACAGACAGTGATATCGTAGAAATAGTGAAAACTGTGAAAATGATGAGGGTGCCGACGAACTTGACATGGAAAATGATATGACAGGAGTTCCTACCGCTACGATAGACTTTCATTGCTGAGATGTGTTCATCGATTTTTAGAAGCCAACTCTGAATGTGAAATGTTTGAGCACGTCGATAAACTAGAACAATTTATTGAAAACCAAGTAGTGCAGAATTCTGTACAAAAGAAAATAACGAACTATTTTAAAAAGAATTGAACATTTTCACTGCAATAACTTTACATTTTAAGAAAAAATTAATTACTGTATAATAATCCAGGAGGATAAATAAAACGATCATATATTAGTACCTATTCAATATTCTTTATTGATTTATTTTACTAATAAATTCAGTAAGTAATATCTTCAGTATTTGACCATTTACAGTACAGTAGGTTCTGTACCTCATTTTGTTTCACTTTTTATCTGTTAACACGAAATTCGGTTAACACGAAATATAGGTTAACACGGAAAAAACAGCTGGTCCCCGTCATTTCGTGTTAAACGTGTCCCACTGTATATTTAGAGAGAGAGAGAGAGAAAGCCTTCAAGGCTGTAAAAGAGAGAGAGAGAGAAAGCGAGTCAGCCTTCAAGGCTGAGAGAGAGAGAGAGAGAGAGAGAGAGAGAGAGCGAGAGAGTTGAGTATCACTACAACTTGCTTGCAAACCAGTTTTTAGAGCTGGTTGGAACACACACACACACACGCACACACACGAACCCACGCACGCATGGTCTATACAAAGGATCAGTGCACTCAAGTTCAAGGATATGCACAATATAATTTAAAGTAAATACTTGCAAATAGTTACTTTTCAGTGGTGTACTACGTATGGGAGATATAATCAATCATTTATCTAATGATATAAAATCATTATTTCCTATAATTGGATATATATATATATATCTATGTTTAACTATTGATATCATTCATCTGTAACGTCAGGACGTCATTAAACATCAAATTTTGGTGTCAGGTAACCATTACTCCAAACTTTTCGCGTAACGGTACACGATGGCCCATACCAAATCTGCTACATGCAGAAACCAACTACCATCCACTCTGTGATGTCATTAATCACCAAATTTCGGTGTCAGGTACCCGATGCCCGCAAATTTTAACCGACCAATTTCGCGTATCGGTACACTACCCTCCCGTCCAGAGCTAAGCGGAGTGTGGGGGTACCCGATGACCCAAATTTCGCTTAACGGTACCTTATTATACACCACACCGCCTCGCCTTGCAGAAACCACGGCCTCTGTGTCGGCACAGTGCTGAACCTGAACCCGGAAGTGTTTCAGACATGCAGGACTTGTTTTAGGGCGTACCCACCTTTCAAATTTCGGGTACCCCCATCCGTTGATTTAAATATTTCGTGTACCAAATTTCGGACACCAAAAATTTCGGGTAACGGGAGGGCTATAATTTATTTTTATGTACAAATTAATATCAAATAGGAACCACAAGCCACTGACACCAATGACATAACATATACCCATTGCTACTTTCGAACACATGCGTCATGTGGGCGTACATTTCGGGTGTCAAATTTCAGACATCACGTCCTCTAGACATGCAGGTTAAATTTCAGACACCACAAAATTTCGGGGTACCCCCACCCGTTGTCGGACGACAGTGTTTTAACATAATTTCGGACACTCCAAAATTTCGGGGTACCCCCTCCGTTGTTTTAAACATTTCGAGTACTAAATTTCAGATACAAAAATTTCGAGGTACCCCCATCCGTTGATTTAAACATTTCGGGTGTCAAATATTGGACACCACGCCCTCTATGGACAGTGACACATATGGAACGCTCGGAGAGCAGGTCCTCTGTGTGACGTGATGCAGGACTTGTTTTAGGGCGTACCCCCCCATCCGTTGATTTAAATATTTTGTGTACCAAATTTCGAACATCAAAAATTTCGGGTAACGGTACCATTGTCTCCGTGACGGCTCGTCCAGGACCTCGTCAACCACCGAATTCCGGGTACCCCCACCCATCCGCTACACATTGTTTTCGGCTACCAAATTTTGGACATGCACGGAGACCATCGACTAGGGCCTCTGTGTGACGTTATGAACTGGAACCCGGAAGTGTTTTAACATTCGGACACCAGCTGCCACGGCCTCTGTGTGATGTCATGAACTGGAACCCGGAAGTGTTTTCTATAGCATGTCGGTTTTGTGAACCGGGTTCAAATCCCGGTGAGACCGGTCTCTCCACTAAATTTCGGGAACCGTCAAGTAACCCAAACTTTTCGTGTAACGGTACCCATCACCAATGCCGTCTCGAAATTTCGGAACCCGTCAACGCCTCGTCGCATTCCCTCTACCACGGTGATGATTCTGCCAACGATGAATTAATATCCAATAGGACCTGTCACGGTGTCGTCATTCATCACCAAATTTCGGGAACCGTCAAGTAACCCAAACTTTTCGTGTAACGGTACCCATCACCAATGCCGTCTCGAAATTTCGGAACCCGTCAACACCTCGTCGCATTCCCTCTACCACGGTGGTGATTCTACCCACGATGAGGGGGGTAGAGGGATCTGTGATGTCATGAATCTGTGACGTCAGAGCCAATTCTACCACGGTGGTGATTCTGCCAACGATGAGGGGGGTAGAGGCGGTGACGTCAGAGCCATAAATCATGTCCTCTACCCCCCTCATCGTGGGTAGAATCACCACTTTCCCTCTACTCGTCGTTTTACAAAGCATTATTTTCATCGCTCCTACATACAAATGGAGTTTTGACTATTACAATTTATTTAAACATGATTTTAGTATACAGTTGACATATAACCCCAAATAATTGATATTTGGTGCTGTTATATACACCCCCACATATTTAAAAAAAAAATGAATGTAATAATTCGTTTTTTTTTTTTAAATTATAAACGTATTTTGTAATCATTATACTTACTACTTATACATTGTATTACTTATTCGAAAGAAACATACGTGTGTGTTAATGTTCTTCCACATATATATCTTAACTCTAAATACATTCGATTAATAATATTATATTTGCAAATTATTGTGTATCAATGTTTTTAGAACGGGTAGTATCTAACTGCAGCGTTCCAGAGGGTTTGTTTGTCAACAGTGGCACGCGCGCTAAGGAATGTGCTGACGTTTTGTTTACAGTCGTTATCGCCTGCCGCGTGGCTAATTGCTTGACCTACTTTCAAACCGTGGGGAGCGGTAGTTATCGTGACGTAACTATTTCCTTCCCGTGTGTTTGTTTCGCTCTACACGCTTGTTAGTTACCGCGTTAGAAAGCATTATTATTTATACACAATCTATCTACAATTATTATTAATAATATAAAACACAAGTAATTTATTTTTATTTTTATTATTATTTAATTAAATTATGATTAATTCTAAATATTATTTATTTTTAAAGTCTTATTATTTCGTCCCGACGCGCCTTGGAATTTCATGCTACTCATAGTATTTTCTCAAAGAGTTCGCATGATATTTACCTATCGTTTTTGTTCGGTCGAGCGTCGTAATGATAAATGTGTGAGGCGCGAGTTGTTGAGCCAAAAGATACGGACCATTATATAAACGAAAAAACTTTGCGGCTACGTTTATGTCTCTCCGCCCTACGGGATTCGCCTTGAGCAGCACTTTCTCACCTACTACAAAGTTAGGTAGTTTGTGAGTGGTATTGAATTTGTCCGCCCTCTTTCGCCCTTTTTCAACTATTCCGTCCCTCACAAGTTGATTTTTACACTGAACCGGCAGAGGTAGATTGTAAGTCTTTGGCCTGCTTAAATAATTATTCCAAAATCTCTCTGGCTTTGTTCCAGAGTCTAACTCTGCTGGTGTGTATTCAGTGGTATCGTGATCATTTTCGTTTATCGCCGTTTCAAAGAATGATAGGAACTCGGGCCATTTACTTTGCTCCTTATAGCAATATATACGGAACATTTTTCCGATTTCCCGATTCACCCTTTCGGCGAGGTTGCCCTGTGGTCGACGTATCGAGGTGAGGATTGCTTTTATACCATTACGTTCCAGGGTAGCTGCCCAGTGTTTATTTTGGAATTGCTTTCCCTGGTCGCTAAGCACGTTCCTTATCGGTCCATGTTGTGGAATATACTTGTTAAGAATAATGTTTAAAACGGATTTTGTGGTGGGTCTAGGGATCGCGTAAAGGCTAACATTTTTAGTGAATACATCGACACAAACTACCATGTGTTTTAGGTTTCTGGTAGCCTTGGGTAATGGTCCCAGAAAGTCGATGGCGATCATCTGTCCCTTACATGGCGTTATCACATTTGCCATGGGAACGTAAGTGTGTAAATTTGGTGCTTTAGCTGTTTGACACGGATGACATGTTTTTAACAATTTCCTTACTCTACGATACATGTTTGTAATTGTAAAATCCTCCTGTAATATTTTTACACATTTTACCGGAGATGCGTGTGCCATTTTTACATGTAATGAGTGTGTTACACACGCAAGCATCGCTGGAGACAATACCACCTTCCATTCGCCCTGTAACAATTTATACAATATATTGTCTTGTATGAGGTAATGGGGATTCGGGTGAGCTGCTAACATTTGCTTTTTAGCAAGGAGTGCGAGGTCATTGTTCTGCTCGCGTCCTATGTTTTGTAGCATATTGGTAGCTTCAGGCGCGACAGTGTATTGCATATTCAATACCCTCAACTCGTCGTCAGCTGCTTCGTATACCTCCTCCTTTTCTACGGGCGGATATCTACTTAAGGTGTCTGCTGTGGTATTCTCTGATCCTTTGCAATATTTAATAGTAAAAGAATACTCCTGAATAGCTAACACCCATCGTGTTAGTCGGGAATTTGCTAATCGGCACTTCAATATAAAAGATAACGCCTGATTATCAGTGTGGATCTCGAAATGGGTACCATATAGGTAGTGTCTGAATTTTCTGAGAGCGTTTATTATGGCGAGTATTTCTTTCTCAGAAGTACAATAGTGCAACTCAGCGCCTTTGAGCGTTCTATTGGCGTATGCGACAACATGAAGACTGCCTTGTTCATCTTCCTGGTGCAACACGGCGCCGATAGCATACCTGCTAGCGTCAGTGTACATTACGTACTTCCTGCCCTGTTGTGGATGGAACAATTGTAAATTAGTTTGGAACAGGCCCTTAACCCTATCAAACGCATCGTTCTGTTCAGAACCCCATTTCCACTTTATATTTTTGCGTACCAGCTGTAGCAAGGGGACTGTATATTCGGCGTATTTGCTGGTGAATTTCCTGTAGTATCCCGTGAGTCCAAGGAAAGCTCGTAGTGCTTGAGGTTCTTGGGCACCGGGAACTCCACAATATTCCTGAGCTTCTCTGGGTCCGTACTGATGCCTGAAGCTGAGATTATATGTCCCAGGAACTTCATTTGCGACTTAATAAACTCGCACTTATGTAGTTTGAGCTTGATGTTGGCTAACCTCAGCTTCTGGAAGACGCTCCTCAGATGCTCAAAGTGTTCTTCCAACGTGCGGGATATCACGAGTATATCATCGACGAATATTACAGTGTAAGGGTCTACCTCAGGTCCTAGAGCTCTCTCGAGGCATCTTACAATAGCGGCGAGACTCGTGCTAAGGCCAAAAGGTACCACCTTGTGCTGGTAGCATTTGTTATTAAATATAAATGCTGTATACTTACGATCTTGCTCGCACAGCGGGACCTGCCAGAAACTTGCTGTTAGATCTAGCTTCGTGAGGTACCTGGCCCCTTCACATTTAATGAAGAGGTCCTCCCCTGTTGGTGCGCAGTCAAACTCTTTTTCCACCAGATTATTTAAATTCCTCATATCCAGGCAGAGTCGGATTTCTCCAGTCTTCTTGCGGACTACTAGCAGTGGGTTGAGGAAGCTGCTATTAGATCTTTCTATAATATCTTCCTCCAACATCCGCTGTATCTCCTGCTGGACCTCGGCCTGGTATTTTATAGGTACCTGGTAGATTCTCCTTATGAACTTCTCCGGCTCTACGAGGTGGATCCTATGTTCATAAACCGACGAGATTGAGTGCTCTTCACTGAAGATATCGCTGAACTCTTCTTGTAGCGACGACAATCTCCGTTCAGTTCGGGAATCTAAGGTTGTTTCCCCCTGTTCACCGTTTTTATAATGAATCATGTTTTGGTGGCCGTGTAATTTTAATTGGGTCACCATGGTTTTGTGTGTGTGTGTGTGTGTTCAATTTGAGCGTGTAACTAACATTGTCAATAGTACATTTTAATAAGTGTTCACTGGTGTTAATTTCCGCACGTATTTGTTCTAATACATCTACCCCCAATAACACATCACATATTAAATTGTTTATACCCACTACACACACTTCAAATTGCACTTTTTCTAGCATAATAGTTAGATAGTATTGAGTGTCAATTTTTTCTTTGGTATCGGTAGCGGTTCGTATATAAAATTGATTTATTGGAAGTGATGGGGCCGTACGAAAATATTTTTTGTTGGCACGCAGGAATCTTTCACTGACGCCGGAAACAACGCTGCCGGTGTCCAACAAAATTTGTGTGGGAACGCCGTTGACAAAGGCGTGTAATACCGGACACGCCGCGCTCACTGGCCTTTGTTGCGCGGGACCGGATTCTAGCAACGGATCCCTGACGTCCGGTGGGAACACATTATTAACGGGCACACAAGTTACATAATTAAAAGTACACTTTTCACACAATATACAATTCTTATAATTAGCATGCTTACATTTACATAATTTTGCCGAATTTATAGCGCGTCCTTGCTGGATGCGCATTTTGGCACGTTTTTTGTAGATTGGTAATTTTTTGATTTATTGTTAGAGTCCTTATTGCTTTGGGAGTCACTGTCTTTTGCAGTTGTATCAGCTTTCGCAATTTCGACCGTTTGAATCGTTCTAATCGGGGCCCCGTCGTTGCCCTTACCCTGGCCCTTTGGTCTACCGACATTTTGTTTACCCTTGTACTCAAAGGTTTTATTTGGCGGTTTTGACGGTGTCTGGGGTGGAGTGGAACTTGTACTTGGTCTTTGATCAGGTTGCTGATGATATTATCCCCGCGTATTCTGCCCTTCGTTATTTCGGCGAGAATCAGGGTTATAACGCCACCCACCAAAATCAAAAACTGTCTCGCTTTGGGACACTAGAATGAGCAGTTCATCGACCGTGCGTGTACCCTGCGTAAACACAGCTACTCTTATGTTGTGATTAAAATGATAGGCAAGTTTCGTGACTATGTCAATCTCCGAAAATGCTGGGGTTAAATGCTTCGCGCGCTCGACCTGCTGGATTATATAATTTTCCGCGGTAATACCCATTTTCCTATCAAATCGGCCATACTCCAGTTCATTGCGTAAAAGTCTTTGAGTATGCGAATTCCAGTACCGGCTTTCAAATTTTTGTTTGAACTCCGCGTATGTGGACACTCTATCGCGTACAATGTTATACCACTTACGCGCCGAATCACGCATCGCGTTAACTACCCACTGTATTTTATCTTGATCTTCAAGTCTCGACCCTACCCTAGCCATTTCACTTTCACAGGCTAACAAAAATTCAATAGGGTTTTCGTTATTTTCCCCTGTAAAATACACACGATTTTTCTCGTCGACAGGACCTTGTACTAAAATATTAGGAGCGGATCTCCTCCGTACCTCCTGTCGTACTTTCAAAATTTCGTCGTTCAGTGCTTGTAAGACACTCTCTTTATTAGAGTCAATGTTAGATCGCGTCTCTACAATTAAAGCGTCTAATCTATTTACTTGTCGTTGCGTTTCTGTCGCGTCGGCTTGAATCTTTATCTCGAGAGAGTCGACTTTCTTCGCGACGTCCTGCGTTTGTTTTTCGCAGCGGCTTATATGCTCTTTGAACCGGCCCTCCATACGTGTGACTTGTTCGATAAACGATTTTTGCATAGTGGTCTCAAAAACCTTAAACCGTTCATTTATTTTGGTATCAACCGTATGTACTTTTTCAGCGACTTTAGCGGTTAACTCTTTATTACTCTCACCGATTTCAACGACTTTAGCAGTTAATTCTTTAGTGCTTTGTTTAATTTCCGTATTTATGTCGGCGTTGCTTTGGTCTAATGCCTCGGTTAGACTGACTCTTTGCGTCTCGATTTTAGACTTTAATTCTGCGTTATTCATTTCAGCATTAGCTGTTATTTGTTCAAATTTCGCGTTCATATTAGCGGTCAAATCCGCATTAGCTTGTTTCATTTCCGCGTTCATTTGCTGTATTTGTTTAAGTATTTTATCCATATCCATTTTAAATACACAACAATTTCAAATATAGAACAATTTCAAATACACAGAATAGTTTCAAATACACAAAATAATTTCACTGCTGTACGACTACCAATCACAATACTCTTTGGGGATTGTTCAGTTGGACGCCAGCTGTTTTAAGAGTTAAAACAGCAAAGTTTGTTTTAACTTAAAATTAAATTTAAATTGAATTTAATTTCTGGCCCCACGTGCAGGGCGACATATGCAACTCTACTTATATGCGATGTTGTTGTGTTGTGTTGTGTATGAGTACCTACCTGCTGTCCGATCTTGCGGTTTCTTCCGACTAGGGCGTGTGGATTTTGGATTTGAATTTTGCAAGTTGGTAATCTCAAATTTATGGCAACAACACACAAAATAAGTTACTTTAAAGGGGAAGAGTTTTGTGAGACTGGTAGGCTTGGTCGTACAACAATAAAACAATGAAATATGGGGTAATAAAACGTTGTTTATTACTCCAATAACACACAAGAATAAAATGGTTATTATATTATCAATTATCTTACAGTCTAAACAATGAATCGATGTTGCCTAATGTTTTTTAATTGGTTGATAATTGAAAAGAAATTAAACTCGTTATTTGACAAGTGAATTGCAATTAAAAATTTAATTAATTAATTGATTTAATTTAATTAAATTGCTTTAACTAAATTGAATTTAAATGTTAATAAAAAATAAAATATAAAAACTCTGAAATTAATTTGAATATTTTCAAAAATAAATTATGCGTGACAGTCTAGTTCACGTCATTTCATTTTCTAGTGATTTGACTCTGTTATACTGCAGTATGAGCTAATAATTAGATTGTTAGTTAAGATTTGTATAGCGCTTTCATATTATTTCTATTTTCTTAACTACAGCTTACTAATGACTTAGACTGCTATACAGATTATCACAATGAATTTATTCTTATTTACTAGAGTCTTTGATTTTTGTATGGCACCTGAATTGTTTAAATTACAATGCTTTTAATTTAAAAATCAAGAAAATTTGATGTAGAAAATAAATAAGATGATTTTGCTTTCCTGTTATTGAAGTGGATAGTAGAGTTGCTCCAAATATCCCTCGCTGGTCCCGGTCCGATCTGCTAGAGATAGTAATCTGCTTAGAGCTCCTGGATTCGGTCGTTGAGTTCAGAATTCGGCAACACTCTCCTCTCCTGCTGTTTGTTGAATATTTTAACGTCTACGGCTTTCTGCTGGAACTGGTTTACGTCCCTCGTCGATTCGCACGTCGCACGTCAGCGTGTGTGTGTGTGTTTCGTTCGAGTGGTAGCTCTGCTCGTCAGCTGTTCACCAATGATTTAGACGGCCTCTCTGTCGTATTCTTGAAGTCTGGTGGATCTCTTGCGTGCTTATGACCACAGCTTGTAGTACACAATAAGCTTGGTTGTTGTAATGAAGAGTATCTGACTTGACGCAATAATTACGAGTTGTACAGTTGATCTGTATTTACTGTGTTCGTAATTGCGTGTGTTGACCACGTAGAGTCTTCTGATGAATCTTCACAACTATGGTTACGAGACGATCGAAGAATTACGTCTTGACTTCGCAAGTACTGGCAGAAGAGTGATGGTTCAGCCCCAAAACACCGCGCTGGTCGGGATTTCGTCAAATGATTTGATTGGCTGACACGCTCTCCCTACTACACAAAATTTGAATTCCCTTGGTCCGTGAGAATGAAGTTAGATTCCCACAGACGGAGAATTAATATTATTACTAATATTATTATTCCGGCGGAACCAATTTGTCGGTCCGGATTTCCTGTGATAGTTTAATTTGGCAATATCTTGGTTGCAAACCAAGTTGTGCTAAATCTAAAATATACAATCTGTTGGAAATTATTATCTTTATAACATATTAAAATCTCATTAATGTAGCTCTATTTTTACAGAAGTTATTCAATTAAATTAATTAACTCTTTTATTTGTTAATTATATTGTGTAAAATTTGCACACGTTATTATTAATATTTCGGCAAACATTTTGGCTATCTTGGATTTCGCCTTAATTTATTAGTTTCCGAGATATTAATAATTAACAGTTTGGCGTGTGGCTCTTCCTTCTACAGCAGGCTGATTACATAACGGCCACGTGTGCGTCGTTTTACAAAGCATTATTTTCATCGCTCCTACATACAAATGGAGTTTTGACTATTACAATTTATTTAAACATGATTTTAGTACACAGTTAACATATAACCCCAAATAATTGATATTTGGTGCTGTTATAATATATATATATATATATATATATATAAAGAATTTACCTCAAGATGTATTTTCCTTATTTGGAACATGTTTTGGGAAGCCTTGTGTTCCCATCTTCAGCCTTCCTGATTTTGAACCTTGTAAGGTACGTGTGTGTTGGTTGGTAGTTGCTGTGGTTTCCTGTTGGCTTCTGGTACTTTAAATTGGTATTATTGAGTACAATAGCACAGAAACTAAAAAGCAACCATCTAACAAATAATCGTTATAACAAAAAATACATACGAATTAATAGACAAACTAAAAATAATAAATATAAATGAAAATACATTTTTTCACGTCATATGATATCACAAACATGTACACCAACATCCCAGTAGATGAAACAATAGACATAATAATAAACAAACTTAAAGAACAAAATGAAGACACAATTTGTAACTGAAATAAAAAATAGCCTCCAACTAGTACTACAACAAAATTACTTTGAATTCAATAGCAAAATTTATCAACAACAAGAAGGTTTAGCAATGGGATCTCCATTATCTAGCATAATAACAGAAATATTCTTACAACACATAGACACCAAAATACAAAATATAAATTCATTTGATCCAAATGGCATATGGATAAGATATGTAGATGATGGGCTATATATATATATCAAATAACAAAAATACAAACGCAGATAACATATTAAAACAAATCAATAACATATGTCCAAAAATACAATTCACAGAAGAAAAAGAAAAACAAAATCAACTATTTAGACATAACCATCACATGAAACAACAACCACCTACAATATGCAATATACAGAAAACCAACTTCTACTAACATCGTTATACCTAACCATTCTGACCACCCACCACAACATAAAACGGCAGCATTCTACTCACTTTTTAACAGAATGTACAAAATACCCCTAAACAAAAAAGAAAAAAAGAAATATAATATACCAGATTGCTTATGAAAATGGATACAATAAAAATACTGTAATCAAAATAGAAAATAAAATCAAATATAAAATAAAAACTGAACAATTAAGAATTAATAACAATGAACAACACATAAATAATAACAACAAAAAATGGGCCACATTCTCATACATAAATAATAAAATGACAGCTAACAAAACTATTTAAAAACACATTAAAATAGCATACAAAACTAATAAAAATAATTTACAAAAACTAAATAACCCACACAACAAAGATAATACAACAACCAATGGTATATACAAAATTGAATGCCAAGATTGCAATAAATGTTGCATAGTACAAACAAAAAAACAGCCGAAAAAATGTTATTTTGAACACCTAAACGCATACAAAAAACCAGAAATATATAAATCTAATTTGGCCACACATGCAATAAACACTGGACATGAATTCCCAGACATAACCAATGTGACACTAATAAAACACATACCACACAAAGGCACCATAATGAACATAAATTTACAAACATAAAATACAAAACAAACTAATACCTGAAAAAATACAAATCAATGCAAAACATTACACAATTTTCAAAGCACTCAACATCGAAAATACACAAAATACTAATATACACACCACAATCACACACAATATAACCAATTTAAAGTACCAGAAGCCAACAGGAAACCACAGTAACGACCAACCAACACACAAATACTTCACCAGACGCAAAATCACGAAGGCTGAGGATGAGAACACTATGGTTCTTGAAACATGTTCCTAATAAGGAAAAAATATCTTGAGGTAATTTCAGTATAAATATTAAATTTTATATATATAAAATATAATTTATTTTATTATTATTTTATTTTATATATATATAATTTTTTTGATGTTATTCAATTTGTTTCTTCTGGAACTACTGTAGTATAATTTCGTATATTCTTTTTAACACCTGACGCACGTTTCACTGAAAAATATCAGTATCATCAGAGCTTTGTAAGTAAATTAATAACAATCAAAATAATTCTATTAACATAAAATTAATGAATAATCGAATTTGTATCGATTTTTAATGTAAAATAACTGATAATCGATTTAGGTTGATTAGTTAACGATTGTTTTAATGTTTACTTTCTTCAGCAGCTGTTTTCTCGGTTATATTCGAAAATTTGTTGTTTATATTTTATTCATTTTTATTTTTTAGTAAATTTTAAATAGATCGTCTTGTTTTGTTTTTATTTGGGTTTGTTCTTTAATTAATAAATAATTGTTATTGTGTTTGTAATTGTTAAGATTTTCCCAAATATTCATTTTTTGACCTTTTTGTATGTTTTTAATTAATTTTATATTTTCAATGTTTGGAAATTGGTGGTTATTATTTAGACAATGTGTGGCTAATATAGATTTATAAATATTTGGTTTTAAATATGCATTGCAGTGTTGAAGGAATCTATCTAGTAGTTTTTTCTTTGTCTGGCCCACATAAAATTTATTGCAATCTGGACATTCTATTGTATATATTCCATTTTATTGTGAGTATTGGATTTAGTTTTAGGTTTTATTTTATTAAAAATTATATTATCTGTATTATAAGATATTTTTAAATTAGTATGTTTAAATATTTTATTTAGTTTTTGAGTTATATTTCTGTAATAAGTGAAGGTTCTATATTTTATATTATTATTAATAGGTGAATTTTTAAATGTAGTGTTCTTGGGAATTTTATTAGTGATTTTATGTTTAATATTATTTTCTAATTTATTAATAACTGGTAGTTTTTATTTTGTATCCATTTTTAACTGCTATTTGTTGGATAATATTGCTTTCTTTGTTTCTTTCTTTGTTAATTTAATGGGATCCTAAGCATTCGGTAAATCATGGAATTAAATACTGCCATTTTATGTTGGGGAGGAAGGTTAGAATTATTTGGTATTACTAAATCAGTTTGAGAAGGTTTCCTGTATATTGAGTATTCAAAATTTGTTTCATTTTTCTTTATTGTCAAGTCTAAATAATTTAATTTATTATTAGATTCTTCTTCTAACGTGAATTTTATTTTGGAATGTAAGCAAAAACAAATTTGGCCACCAAAATCCAAGTTAGGTATATTCCTTTTGAATTATTTCAGTATATTAATAGATTGTTTTTGAAAAATTAAAGAAAAAATGTCAGTTTATCATGTGTTAAGTTCTTGGATTTTGTTGCCCGTAGCAAGGAACTAATGTGTAATTGGATAAAATAACAAGGTAAATACTTACAAACTTTATTACTATAGATATTTTTTAACTTTTCAAGCCAGATCTCAGTTACAATATAGTTCAGAGTTAGCTGAAATATCTGTTCAGTTTTATTTAATTAAAATCCAAAATACTGCATACAACTGACATCTGGTAGAGAAAATATGAACTACATAAACCTATAAATATTTCAATCGTCTTAAAAGATGTAATGTGCAACTGGGAATCATGGAAACTTTGTGTCACAATATAATGATTCTCCATACCCAAAGTGTGTGTTTATTTTGTGTGTTTGCTACTATAATCAGATTTCTACATGAAGACAGACTTTCTTAGCACAGGAACAGTGGTTGCCAGATATTACAAAATTCACACATCTGGCTGTCAAACTGTTGTGTTGCTGGCAGACTGCCTGTAGGTGTTACTTAATACCTTACTATAGTTACACAAAGTTGAGTTTATTAATATAACTTGTCACATGTGTAACAGTGAGTCTGTTTAGGTTTCATGATTTAAAGAGAAATTTGTTTTAATTTTCTGTATTGTGAAACACTTTGTTCGTATGTCCTTAAATAGGCTTGCCATAATTTACTATTGTTATTATCAGTGGCATCTTTGTGTACACTTCCATCACATTTCTATGACAACAATGTTAAGATTGGTTACGACTATTCTGTTAGGTCACATCATCCATAATTAGGTGTGCCATAATTTTTTATTGACCAACCAGGACACCTGTGTAGCAGGGGTGGGGGAGAGGGAGGCTGGAATTAAAATATAAAGATTACAGTGTTTAGTAAATTGCTATTTTTATTTTATTGGGTATGTATAATGTATAAATATAATACTTAATAAAGTGTAAATAAAAGAAAATATTTTTTACAAACTTAAGCGCAGCAGCCTACTTTAAATTGTGTTCAATTAAAAATTACTCATTACGTTAAGAATTTGCAAGAAGTGTGTCATTTAAACTTGTTTTTTAAACCAGTCATATTTTTCACTTCAATGCGCCTTTCTCAATATGTCCTTTTTGTTTTTTATTTTGTCAAAAAATTCATTACAATTAAGTCTAAAATTTACTATACACAGCATCAATGCACGCACTGTTAACTCATGCATTAAACTCTTCTGTCATCTGCCCAAGCGTTGTTCATCAATGAGAACACTCTCTCACCCATTATTTCTTCTAGGAATCAAATGCACCAACCGGGACACTTTGGCAACCGGTCGGGACACCAGGACTGCACTCTGAAACCGGGACTATTCCAGTCAAACCGGGACATATGACAACCCTATCCTTAAAGTATATAAATATAGAAAGTCAGTATTATTTATAATAAGTATTAGGTACATAAAATATTAAACAACAATTTTTTTATTCAAGTATTTGACCATTCATCATCATCATCTTCACATCACGGCAAGATGCTGTGTGTTCTGCCTTCAAAGATCTTCCAGCCATCTCTTCCTGGGTCTACCTACGCTGTATATTTTCAAACTTGTTTGGGCAGTTTTAAATCTGACATTCCTTCTAAGTGTTCTTTCCACCATTGTTTGTAATCTTTTAATTTTTCATTCAACTTAAAAACTTGCAATTCTTCTGTTATGGTGCCATTCTTTATACGGTCAAGTTTAGAACACCTTTTAACTCCTCCTAAGAACGCCATTTCGAAGGCCTGTATTTTACTTTCTTGTTTCTTGGTTGTTGTCCATAATTCATATCCATAGGATAGTATAGGGACTGCCATTATTTGTAAGAACTTTAATTTTGTATCTCGACGTATCTTGTTTCTAAAAATATGGTTGATTGTCCCACAGATCATCTGGAACTTACCTAACTTAACATCAATGTCATAATTCTTCCCATAACCAATATCGTTTCCAAAATAGTTTAAAATGTATTACCTGTTCTATAATTAGATCATTGATTATTACTTTTGTTATTATTGGTTCCTGGCTTTGAAAAATAGTGAAGATTTTCTTATTGTATTATTTACATGATGAAGCTTAAAAACAGATTTTTGTAAACCAGATTCTGTACTTTGAATTATAAGCAAGTTGTCAGCAAACAACAGCACATTCAGATATCTGTCTCATGATATCGTAATACCAGCATTCAGTATATGTTAGCATTTCCTTACAAGATTATCGATATAAATGTTAAAAAGAGTAGGCGATATACTGCACCCTTATCTAACACCTTGATTAACAGATATTTGTTGAGGCATCCTATAATTATTCTTGACAGCTATTTTTGTTCAATTGTATAGTTCTTATAAGTTGTTGTGGATATCCCGTTCTTCTAATATTTGCCACAGGAAATTCTATCAGAGGCATTCTCAAAGTCAGTGGAAGCTACAGGCATTTCTTTACTGAACTCACGATGCTTCTCAGTGATGTGTGCTTGAAACTGTTATGTTCTTCTAAAATAAGATGCTTGGAAATAGTCAGCAGACGATGGTTTATGATGCTTGCATATATTTATAAACAGTACCAATCAAACATATTCTCCTATAGTTATTAGTCGTTCCATATCTTCAAGTATTAAAGGCTGTGTAAAACAAATTACTTGATAAGAGTGACTGGAAATTTCACACACATTATTAATGGTAGATGTAGTACCAACACATATATACAACAAATTGGTGATAGTGTTGCCATCTATAGTTGAGGCCGAATACTTTTCAGACTGTCCTTGTATCGTTTTTCTGTTTTGTCTTCAGCTTTGAATCATAGAAAAAAGAATGCTATAATACAATATGGAAAATATACCATGGAAGTTACTAATGTAATCATAGATGTTTTTTCAATTAATTATTTTGATGTCTCTAATTACTTAGATAGGAGACCAATGCTTTTCATAACTGTCTCCTGTTCACAACTGGTGTTGATAATGAAACTGTCAATGGTGTTATTGGTAATTTAATCAAATCTCAGTAGTTAATCTTCCATTTTCAATAGGTGCTGAATACATGAAATCATTAATTTCACACCTCATTCTGCACCGTAGGTACTTGTTCAACTCTTGTCAGTTCTGTGAGTTAATATTGAAAGACAGTGTGGCTTCAATAATATTGTTTTGTTAATCATAACATTGTAGTTTACATACATACATACATCCTCGGCGCTACAGCCCAGTCCGGGCCCTGGCCTCCAAAAGAAATCGTCCCCACTGGTCTCTACTCCCGGCCAATGTCCACCAATTTGCTGCACCCAGCCTCACTGCCTCCTTACCAACCTGGTCCAGCCATCTTGTACGTGGTCTTCCCCTCCTTCTCCTTCCCATAGGCAAATAATTCATGATTTTTCTTGGGATTCTATCCTCCGCCATTCTCTGCACATGTCTGGCCCAACGCAATCTGTTAATTTGTATGAATTGCACGATCGAGGATCGTTAAACATTTCGTACAACTCTCGATTATGCAGTCGCCTCCAAATCTTGTTTTCCTTCACAGGGCCATAGATTCTCCTTAGTACCTTCCTCTCAAACACGGCTAGTTTCGGCTCATCTAGTTTTTTTTTAGCACCCAGCATTCCAAGCCATACATCAGAAATGGTCTGATCAATGTCTTCTAGAGTGTGGCTTTTGTCTCTTTACTTATTAATTTTGATTTAAAATGTTTCACTAGTCCGTAGTAACACCTATTAGCAGATAATACTTGTTTTTCAATGTCTCTAGAGGAATCATTTCCAGAGGCCACATATGACCCAATATATGGAAAACCTTGAAATTTTTCAAATTCATAATCATTAATGCACAGGGACAGGGCGCGAGTGTTGGCACCTACAACCATATATTTAGTTTAGTTTTGGTTTATAACCAAGTCCATAGCCTTAGCGGACAACTCCAGTTCTTGAAAGGCAACATTGTAGTTTGCTTCCAATATTTGAGTATAAATTGCAGATCCTGATGTTAAATGAAAAAATTAATCAAAAAGTGGTTTAAAAAACAAAATTACGATAATTGAAAATAAGAACTTCTGCACATTCTCTCTCTTTCCTCTTTGTTCATAAGAAGTGAGTGCAGGGCCCTGTATGACCACACCCTCAAGCATGGCCCTGGTAACATGTAGGTGTTGGAGAATAAAACTCGGGATCTCTGAAATTGTAACCAGTGGCAAATGAAAGGGAAGATAAAAGTATTAGTTGTAAGAGGGAAGGGATTATAGATCAAAGTGAATATTTTTTACAGACTTGATCAGGTATAATACTTCTGTTATTGAACAAGTATATAAATGCTGAAGATAACACATATTCAATAGTGGTCGCAGTGATCAGGGAAAGTGCGAGGCAACTACTTTCCTAAACATTTTTTTGGTTTTAGTAAATTTTAAAAAGATCTTCGTTATATAGCTGTTGCTGTATCCATTGTGCAACCCAGATTGCAGAGTTTGGTTTATTTAGTTATCCGAATAGTAATTTTGCTTAATTAAATGTATTTAAATTAAATTAGATGAAGTACATTTTAATAAATGAATCATACTTTCTCTTGGAGGCCTTAAACTCTTGGTAGGAGAACAAGGTGCCTTATGTATCTTTTTTTTCATTTGTCCACAGTCATCTTGAGGTCACAAACCAATGCTTTAGATCCTGCTCATATGTTAGGGCCAAAGGGAAGAGATTTCCATTTATTTTTCTTTAAATTCTGTAAACTCATGTATGACATAGCAATCTCAGTAGAATACTGATTCTGTATCAAGTGAATTACCAATATTATGGATAAATAATTTCAATTTCTTATATAAAAACATTACTTTGCAAGGCTGACTGAACCAGATAATGATTGTCAGCTGTTTCATTGTTTCTCAGGTTCAATGCCGTGTTCAGTGAGGCGTTGTGAATTGATGCAATCATAATAAAATTATCATGGCCTGTTGCAAGCACCCAGGGAATCATGTTTATTATTATAGGAACAGATTTTTGAACATTCCAACAATATTTTGAGTTTTCATACAGTAAATATTTTTTCTTGTTAATGTGGTATAATTTTTTCCTTGAAGTTATATTTATGAAGTGTGGTCCTTTATGAAAGCAAGGCATGGA
Source organism: Magicicada septendecula (assembly GCA_034769895.1). Lineage (NCBI taxonomy): Eukaryota > Metazoa > Arthropoda > Insecta > Hemiptera > Cicadidae > Magicicada > Magicicada septendecula. The sequence continues at coordinate 31,128,870 of CM068374.1, forward strand.
CTTTGAGATAACTAGATGGTTGAAGAATTAATGATGGTTGCAGAAGGCTCTTGAAGATCAGGTGGATAGACAGAATGAGGAATTTAGAGCAAAATTTAGAGGTTTTAGAGCAAAACTTTATGGAAGAGACTTGTCAGAAAAGACATGTTGATGGAACATTTTCTAAGGATTCCAAGATTAGTGAATATACTCATTGAGGGGATGTGGGTAGATAAAGTGTATATGAAGACCACAGTTGACTTACAAAACACAGGTTGTTGCTGATACAGGGTACTGGAGTTACGTTGAAGTGAAGAGACTTGCCCAGGACAGGGATGACTGTAGGATTGCATCAAACTACTTGGAATTCTGATAATGAGAGGAGAATATGGGTGTGATGTCCAGCCAAGGAAAAGATGGAAAGGCGTTGTTGCCGTGGTGGCTGCAAGAGAGTTGCTGGGAGTTGCCAGATGTAAGAATGAAGTAGAAGCTCAAGATAGAGAAAGCAAGGCCTGATTTTAGGCCGTAGTGCCATAGAAGGTAGATAAGGTTGGGTTTTTATGGTATGCAGCAGTTCAATTTCAATTTCAGACTATAGGTAAAAGAAGTTTTCAGTTTTCGCAAGGTAAGTAGTCCTTAAAAAGCTAGATTTTCTGGTTTGAAAATGCTATTCCTGCCTAGTAAACCACTTGAAGCAAGTGTTGTTACCTCATAAACTTGTGAAACTGTCAGCACACAAACCAAAGGTAAATGGAGAGACGTCATTGCATAAGGATACCAACAACTTCCCCTTGATCACCTTCTTTCATAGGGCTCTCTCCCTCTCTCTTTTCCTCCATCTTCACTTCCAAGGTTATGTCTCTCTACCATTTCATTACTTAGACTCTCAGAAAGCTTCGGGACCTTTCACCTTATCTTATTTTTGTATAGAACTGAATTCAGTAACCCTTAGTATGTGTCTAGTTTTTTGGCTTCTATAACATATCTAAACTGTGTCAATATATTGTCTTTGATTAATCTTTGGGTTTCTATTTGGACCTCCATTCTTTTCTTGATTTTCTTAACATTCTTTTTTGGTCAAATATACTATAAAGTATTACTAATCTTCAAGAATTTTACTGACCATTTATGATTGCAATAAAAAGGTGAATGTAAGATTTAAGGAATACTATAAAAGTAAAATTTCTAAAAGGAAGGATTCAAATTGCTTGCTCCAAGGGTAGGCAAATACAGGCAAGAACTGAAAACATTACGTGAATTGGTTTTGTGAAATATGCCCGTTGCCGTCATCTACCAGTCATGCTGAGAAGGAAATCACAATGCATGCATTCAAATTGTAATATACATATCGAGTACAAAATCAGATTTAAAAAAATTACAGACTTTCAAAACTGATTGTTATGAAAGAATTCTAAATATAAGATGAAATATTACAATGGGTACTCATAGAAAAATGTATAAGAAATGTCCTTATTAGTTGACATTCAGCAAATTTATGGGTGTACTGGTATACTAAGTAGATAGATAAGATTCACAGCTATTAGTCTATTACGGAGGAATTTTCTGCCGATTTTGAGTTAGTGTCCATGGATCCTTCTGATTTTTTGTGAAAAATCTTCATAAAGGGTTATAACATAAAGTTAAGGAAAATTTTTGGCCCGTTCTTAAATTTAGAGGTTGTTTTCACCCCCTTTCCAGGGGTGAAAAAAACAAAATTTAATTAACCCCGGGACCCGATAGAGAATTAAATTCTAAGCAATAAGGTGGTATACACTTTTTCAAAAAAATGCGTTGTTTGCGAGTTACAAGGGTTCAAAGTTTTACAAAAAAAATCGCGTTTTTTAAAATTAATATGCAAATAACTCAAAAACGACGCTATTTTGCAAAACATTTGTATAACTCAAACATAAAGCTTATTACCAGGCGAACATTTTCCACATTGTTTGGTTTCCTTATGTCAAATGGTTCTTGAGACACAGCCAAAACAAAATGGCGTTTCACTGGTTTTTGATCAAATTACGTGCTTAAAACTGATATATCTCAATGAAAAATTGTTCGATCATAACCAAATTAGTATCAAATGAAAGCTCTGTTAATTTCCTAAAAACTCTTGGTTAATTACTTGTGTAGCTTAAAACATTACGAAGTTATATAGAAAAATATCATAATTTCTCCAAATTTTTTCCAAGAAATTTAAAAAGGGATGTCCGCCATTTTGTCAAATATACATATTAAGCCGAGATACTGTAGTTTTCGGTTGTCTATTATATTAGAAATGTCCTCAATTTTTTTGAACCATATATGTATTGCTGTACAGTAACACGTAACGTTTTAAGAAAATTCAAGTTTTAGGATTTTCGTCAAAATTCGGCTTTTTTATTAAATGTCTCGGTAACTATGCGTTTTATCGAAAAATTGTTATGAATAAAAAATAAAGCTCATAGAAAAACAAAACTTTTAAATTTGTTTCATTTCTTTATGACTAAAACTCGATGAGTTAAAGTATTTTAAAGATGTATTTTGCCGACATCGTGTAAAACATTTTTGACTTCTAGGCGAAATATCTAGTGTACAGTAGGTTTTATTACTATAGTGCATAGAAAAATAGTTGTAGCTCTTTAAATTTCCTACAAAATGTATTTTGATTGAAATTTTTTTCTTAAATATTTATCGTGTTATGACCAAAAATGTAAACGCGCTCCAACAGTTAGATTTTGTTATCGTACGTTATATGTTCGGGTGCGGTCCTCAGAGCCTATTAGTTTATACTAAACTTTTTTCAAATTGACAATAGAATTAAGTGTTATTTTTATTTTTTTAATGTCTATTTTGTAAACAAAACAATATCTGTTGCAATTTGTCACTGTCTGTACTGCTGGTTCGTTATATCAATCGAATATTTAATTTAATAAAATAATATAATGTTTATGGTTCAGTTTATCTTTGATTAAATTTTATAAGTATGGGTGAAATATATATTTTTTCGACTGAATTTTGAATGTACCCAATTTCAGGACTTTAAAAGTACATCTTAGCGTTGTTTCATGTTTTCAACCCTTTCAAATCGAACTCTTGGGTTGGATGTATTCCTTGACGTCAAAATCGTAATCAGCACCCCCCAAAAACCTATAGGTACTCACTTTCGAGGGTTTGACCGGCATTCTCACGAAGTTTAATACTTACAACCCCTGATTCTAGTCTCCTTCAAACCTTTAAAAACTACGCTTTGCGTCGAATATAATTTTGGACATCAGAATCGTAATCAGCGCCCCCAAAAAGTACCGGTACCTAGTTTCAGGGCTTCAAAATGCATCCTCTCGTTGTTTCATATTTTCAACCCTTTAGTGGTGAGAGCGGGCCAAAATTTTTCCTTAACTTTGTTCTGGAACCTTTTAGGAAGCGATAGCAAAAGGAATCAAAAATTTACATGGACACTAACTCAAAATCGGCAGTTAGGCCCTTTGTCATGCCTCACGTAATAGACTATATGAGATACTTGATGGGTATAGCGCGAGTACCAAGATTACACAATGCTCTTGCACATTTTTTATCTTTCCAGACATTGGTCGATTATTCTGTCATTAAGGTCAAGCTTGTTATATATTATACCACACAGGATTAGTATGAGATCACTGTTCTGTAAGCAGTTAGTCATTGGATGGGGGCACTTGGAAATGTAGCGTAGGAAGGTTAAGGCTCAGTTGGACCTAAAATACTACTGAAATTATAATATAAAATAATATAATAATAATAATTAAAAAAAAAGATAATAGTGTTAAAATGAATGGCAAAGGTTCTCAAACTTGGCAAACCACTGTGTACCCTTTCTAACAACATATGGAAGTCACCCCTTCCCTCCCGCCAAAAAAAAAACTGTCTATGTGATATGTTTCTGTTGTCACTATCATTTGTCTCATAAACCATCAGCTGTAGCTTAGTGGAGGTTTTGCCCAACATGTTAACGCACAAATTCAGTAAGAAACTGTTTTTATGTTTTGGCATCTGGGGATAGTACTCAGTCTGAAAATGTAGATTTTATGCTGTGTGACACCAAGTACTTTAATAATAACAGATTCAGAATAATTATATGATAAAATGTAGGTTTAACTGAAAATTAAACTGTCTACTGTTCATATGCTAAATTGACTGCTCTACAGTCAACATAAACGTTTTTCCTCAGTTTAAGTTAATAAAAAATCATTGACTAAACAATTTTTATGTGCTCCCCTTTCATAAGTATTGTAGGGAGACAATGACTCTCTACAGTTTGAAAACTACTGATCAATGCTGCCAGTGTCTGTTAATGAAATTATCCAATTTAATTTTTAAAAATACCCAGTTTCATTACAGAATATCCTTCATATTCACATCCACCTCTACCAAAGAATCTATTAATTTTCAAGACATAATACAAACTACTTTCACATTTTCTGTACAAGAATATGGACAATATTGTGTTCAAAACATCATAACATAGTATTTACATGCCGTTTTCTTTATATGATTGATTGGTTGATGTATGAAGAGATGTCACATAAGACATGAACATTAATGAGAGATAACAACGAGGGAAATGGTACGAGGAAAGTAATAAGTGCAAGTACGTGTCCTTTGTCCTTTTCTCTGACTTGCTTGCACATAATTTGACATTGATTTTGATATGTAGTCAAAATAAGCAGTGCTCTTTTTAACTATGATTGCAAACTACTATTCGCATACTAGGCTTGGAGCATAACTCAGTACCAATCTTTTCTGCATTATACTAATGCTTTGGCTTCCACTTGTTTATGTCTTTTTGCTTTGAATCGAGCCTCTTTCTTGGTGCTCATTTCATTGCTATCAGTTCCACTCATTGTATTCATGAGGGCTGAATATGTTTAAGACTTTCCTTATACTTAAATTTCTTTATCAGTCCAATAACTACACCCTTTCACCTTTCAAGGAAATTTTACATTTTGAGACTTTCAGTCACCCTTAATTTGAGACAGAAAGCATGAAAGACAAATGGGCTGTTAATTTTCAAAAGATGAGAGATAAGGCATGTGAAACAATTTTTGGTAACAACAATAATGTTGGTCATATAATCATTTATTTACTTTTGCCTGATTTACTTTGGGCAAGCACTGCTTATGTTAATTGCTCTGTGGATTCGCCTCTGATTGTATTCCACTCTTTGCTTCTTTGTACTAGTAAAGCCATTGTACGTGTCTTAAATAACTTAAGCATAGATTTTCTGCACTTTATTCTTCAAGTAGTTCTGCAAATATGGATAAAAATTAAATTTATTTTTCACTCATTGTTCTCACTGCAACTATAGGTTATTTTACTGCCTAGTTAATTAAAGTGGCTGACCTTCCCTAGTGTTCTCTTGTCAATGTCAGTCTTTGTTCATACCTGCTCAGTATCCTGGATGGTGGCTTAGATGGGCAGGTCATATTGTCAGGATGAGATAGTTTCCATCCCAAGACCCTGTAAAGAGCCTCTTCGTATATGCAGGGGCAGATTAACCATTAGGCTGACTAGGCTGTAGCCTAGGGTGCAGCACTCTGGGGGACGCAAAATGTTAGCTAAAAAGTAATACAATTTTACAGCTAAATGTAAAATTGGTAATAAATTACAAGGATAAAAATCTGAGTTTATTTTGAACACAGGTGCCTGTTTGCGAGAAATTATGGTAAAACTGTACATAAATAATAGAAATGCTTTCCAAACTGTATTCTCCGGTTATGAGTCATCGGTGGCGAAATCTTAGATTCACTTCTGCTTAATTTGAACAGAAGAAAATCAATTTACAGTGATATACATGACAAGTTTGGGTTCTTATGGAAATTACCTGAACTTTCTGAACTAAATAATGACATAATAAGACAAAAAGCTAATCACCTTCTAGAAAATTATGCTGTTGACTTGGATCCAACATTTCCTGATGAGTGTGTGCGTTTAGCTCAGTTTTTAAAAGACTATGGACCTATCAAGTCAGAACAAGAAGGAGAAAAAAAGAAGAAAAAGCGATCTGAAGCAAAACTACTGTTGAATTTTTTGAAAACGCTTAAAACTTAGAATCAATGTTCTCTAATGTTGAGATACCTTTGCACATTTTCCTTACTATGCCCGTCACTAACTGCAGTGGCGAAAGATCTTTTTCAGCTTTGAAAAGGGTGAAGAATTATTTACTCTCAAATTTGTGCCAGGATAAACTGACCAGTATAGCCCTCTTGTTCACTGAAAGTGACTTTCTGCAAAGGACTTGATTTCAGTGAGGTGATTAAAACGTTGCTCAATCTAAAGCGAGAAAAAAGAATCTAGCTTGAACTTTACATGAGTCTTAACAAATCCACAAGATATTTAACTGATTGTCTTCTTTGTGTAAACGATGCTAAATGTACTCTTAATAAAACTGTTATAATTCTGTAACTACTTAGTTAATTTTTTCCTTATAAAAGCCATGCAAACTACAAATGGTTGAAGGTGTAACTCTAAAAGAATCTCTGAAAAATAGCTTCAGTTTTCAATTCTTGAGACTATTTCCAAAAACGGTAAGATATTTGAAATATTTCTAACTAAGAAATATATTGTAGGGTGTTTAAAGCTTCATTCAGCGCCTTGGAAATAAACGTAAGAGTAGCCTATGGGGGGTGAGGGGGGCTAAAATATAATTAGCCTAGGGGGCCAAGATACCTTAATCCGGCCCTGCCTGTATGACCTAGATGGCAAAAGGAAAGTGGGAAGATCAAAGCTTAGGTGGTAAGTTGCAGTGTAGCAGGATGCACAAATGGCAGGAATCCACAATTAGAGGATGGTTGCATCAGACCGACACTGTTGGCGAGGATCGCGTCAGGGTATATTTACAGGGTGAATGAATGGGACCAAACCCCCCTCCCCCCGAGGGTTGAAAAAAAGTTGACAAAGTTTGTTAATCTCAATTTTTAGGCTGTGTTATTAATTTTTTTAGCGTTTTAGGCTAATATAGTAGTAACTCTTTTTTAAAATATACAAACAGGTTTATTACACAGCATTTGCTTGTACATTTCAAATATTAAATATAGGAAATGATTTCAGTCAATATGAATCTTCTAAACATAATCCGTACACATATGTATGCTTCAATAACACATATTTTTATTGTGTTGTGACCGTTTACTCAAACGGGCTGATTTCAGGATGCTATCACAACGTTTTTCAACCTTTTCAAAGGTAGTAGCGTTCACTAGTCTTTACTTGTTTTTTCTTTTGTATGAAGGCGACTTGACCGGACCACCTTCCCAGGCCAAATTCTAGATATACCACTGCTAGGATTCACCCAGGGTTAAAGCGCACCTGATGATGATGATGACCGTGGTTATGATGTAGAATTCCAGAGAAATAGAATTTAAAAACAAGTTTATAGACAACAAAATTAGAACATACTTAGAAAACTAAAAAAGTATAGGAATACATAGCTTTTCTGGAGGCAAGTACAAGAGTGCCTCCAAAATACCTGCCACTTCAAATTAGCCTCCAAAATAAATATCTGCTGACCATAAAGATACTCAAAAATTAGGAAATTATCAATTTAACACTGACACTTCTACTGATATAGAGTAATGAATGAACATACAACGGTTGTGGTATAGTGCGCAGTTTTGGTGCAAATTTCAAGTCACTGCCAATCATATTACCATTACATGTAGTACGTGTTGTGATTAGTTTGGATGCTGTCCAGCACTGTCTGATCTCTGCACAATATCTAAACCTGTCTGTGCACAAAGTGCATTTAGAAATTCCACACCATATTATGGATTAATTATATATACATTGCACGCGTCAATTGAACATACGCTGTGTGGTTGAATTAATTAAGTAAAAATAAATACATTTTGTTATAGGTGTCATGGCTGGAAATCCTATTTAACATTTGTGTGTGTGTGTATGTGCGCGTGCACATGCGTGTGTTTTCAAAGGCATATCTTGCATGAGACACTGACAAGCATGCAGGCATGCTACAGGAAAATTAGAACAAAATTACCATCATATACAACATATAACAAAATAATACAATCAGTTACAATTACAGTTTTCTGATATTTAGGTCTATATTTTAAGAATTTGATGAATCTACATGGGGGCGAACCTAGGATTTGATTTCCGGGGGAGGGATTTTTTAACCACATATTTTCTTAGAGTATTGTTTTTCTCATGTTATAATGAAAATTGTACCAAAAATTAAAACTAATAGGCAAATAATAGCTGTAATTGACTAATTTAATTAAAATAAATTAAAAACATACATCAGACAGGTTTCCAGTTTGTCTCGCAAGCCTAATGATACCTTTCTGTGGAATATAAATGCTTTAAAGAGAACATTAAATTAAGAAAGTGAGGGTTATCAGCATGTATATAATTGCTGTGGATATAAATGTATCCCGCAGGGTTGTGGATATAAATTTTACAGCATGTAAAATAAGGTTAAATAATTTTGTTAAAAAGTATAATGATTATCAGTATTTTTCAATTAATTACATTAAAAAAAAACAACCAGTTTTAAATTTTTTCCTCCAACAATTTCGGATTTCGGGGGTGGGGGCTTGTATATCCCCCATATCAACCTCCCAAGGTTCTCCCCTGAATCTACATTTGGTTGAGGGCAGAGGGATTTCGATTTACATTTTGTATATCTGATTATTTTTTCATTATTATTATTATTATTATTATTAGTAATAAATAAACCTTTTTTTACAAGATGTATTTTGTATTTTTGAATATTTACAGTGTTTCGATAATTTGAACTGTCATCATCAGAAATTACAAATTAATACGGCATAATTAATACAAATTATATAATTATGCCATGGAGAATGATCTCTAAATGTCTGGAATAGATTCAGAAGGCTTGTGATATGTTTTCAGTTCAATGTTAGGAATGTGCTGCAGCATCACGGATACTCACACCTTCTTCTTCTTCTTCTCCTCAGCCCATCAGTTAGTGGGCTTGCAATTTCTTCATTTCTGTAGACAGCCTCTTGATCACCACATTACTTAGTCCTTCTTTTACCCCATTCGTGTACTCCTGCCTGGGGCTTCATCTCCCACTACACCCTCGATCAGAGCAGTGATCCAGCTTGTAGGTGTCCAACCATATTACTTCTCCTTTCCACAATTGATCCAATCACCTAGTTTTTCCACCCACTTTCTTCAAAACCTTATCATTAGGTACTCTTTCCATCCTCGTTTTCATTATGCTCTCTTCCAGCACCACATCTTAAAAGCTTGAAAGTAGTACCTTCTCACTTTCCTCAAAGTCCAGGTTTCTGAGCTATACATACGTGCTATGCTACAAATGAAACTATTTATAAATTCCTTCCTGGTTTCCAGGTATACATTTCTGGATGCCAGAAGAGATCTCTTGATTGTGCAGTTCTACTTTTTTACACCACAAGTGCACCTTCCGTCTGATTTAATGCGACTCGCAAGATAATCACAGGAATCAACTTGCGCTAGCTTTGTAACATCTAGAAGTACCTCAGCCTTCCACTTTCCAGTTCTGGATATGCTCGCGTGCCCCCTCAAATTTGTGGCTTTCATGACTTTTTTTTTTTTTTTTTTAAACAGTAAGTGATCGATTGTATTTTGGCCTTCGTTGCCACCTTTACACATGCCAATACTCCTTGGCAAGGCCAGTTTTTCACCAGTGTTTTAGTGTCTTCATGTCCTCCTCTAATCCTAATCGAATTCATCATCTTGCACCTCTTATTTCTACTCTTCCTCACACCACTCACAATTCCCTCAAACACTGACATCAGCAGACAATCTTACCTCATCTAGTGTCCCAGCTGGTTCTTTCTTCTTATAGTCGTCAGCACCTGTCTTTCATCACCAATTCTTGCACCGTGTCTTCATGTCTTACTTTATCCCCCTCTTCACCTCTCCATTCTCCACAGCCGACCATATTTCAACTCTGTTCGGTTGTATATTCCAAATCAAGCATTTTACAAGTATCTTCCTTAACTCCTCTTGAATAGTCTGGATAGCAACCACCACTTCCATTCTGAGCCTTTGCCTTGCTAGCCTAAACTTAATTTCCTTCATGCAGTGCATAACTCACAGTGCTTGTCAGGTACCTAGAACTGTCTCACTTGCTCTGTCTCTTAACTGTTCTAGACTTTTTTCATTTCTGTCTAGTATCATACTTTTGTTTTTGTTTTAAATCTATTCATATTTCGTACTCTTTACGTTTCAGCACCTCACCCACTTCCTTCTTACTACCTTCTGAAACAATCATAATAGCTATAGTCTATGACAGGTATTAGAGTATCATACTGACCGAACTACATTATAGACAGTCTTAAAGTGACCGTCCGAAACTCCCTACGTGTCGGTTCCCTGGACGCCACTATACGGACACTTTCTCGGAAGGTCTATCGCCGCTGTGCCCGCTTCCAAAGGAATTCTAACAGTTGAACCTTGGACCCGGCCTCGGCGAACGCCGACCCTAAATTACACCAAGTCTAATTAAAACCCTACGGGCGGTAAGGCCGAATCTAGGAACTTCCCACACACCGTGATCCCTGGGGCGGGAGCTATATTGAAGCTCGGAACATTGATGGGCTTGAACATACCCTGAGCGTAAATGACAGGCTATGTGTTCCTCCAACAGCTTTTGGAGGAAACAGTGGAAGGAGAGAAGAAGAGAATGAAAAGCAGAATGAATGTATAGTATTTCTTGCATAGTATAGTCTACAACGTGGGATCTCTTATAAAGAGATGAATGCTCAAGCCTGGACCAGGTAACAAATGAAGACTGCGGTAGTAATTGGGACCTGTTAGACACCAGAGCACCATATGTTGATGATTATGATGATCATTTCATGTATGTGATGTAGAACAGTTTTTATATGAAGGCAAATGGAAATGGGCAGGAAATGAATGAAAGAACAGTTTTCGAACGAAGAAGGGAACCAGGAAAACCAAATGAAAATATGAAGGGGGTGCCTTAGAAAGGCGAATATAAGTTACGCAATTTACAATAAATGTGAAAAATAAAAATTTCCAGAGCAACAAGTGAATATAAACAGAATTCTCTGAAGGTTACTAAGGCTATATACGCTCATTCCAAACGCCGAGATGAGATCGACTATAATGGACAGGTGACTATTTAAAATGAAGTCGACATAAATGTTAATTAATCTGTCTGTCTAGAAAGATACGGACACACATTAGACCTGGTGACGCAAGGTGTCTGCCACGGCCTTGTAGATCTGTATCGGCCGGTGGAACATTTTGTTGTGCAAAACAAACGGGTTCAATACCCTACTGTCGCAGACACCGACATCAGCTGGCTGCGACGTCATCAGTGGTAAACAACAGAAGTAGATTGTAACGCACACATCAAGCACGAGTATTTGTTTTCGTAATTAACAGTATAAAATAAAAACACTTCATTTGCCACTTTGCTGTTTCAGCAAAATCGTACTCTGTCAATGCTATAAGAAACTAATGCTGCCATGGCACCGACACCTCATTATGCTTTTCAACGCGTTATGATAACGTGTCTCAACATTAGGTTCATAAAATCCATGTAACTTTTTATTTTAACGGGAGTCGGAAAGCTATATCTCGGCAATGTTAAATTTGAATCTTCGAAGTACGTTTCTGAAAAAAAAAGTTACAAATGGAAACTTGTAATATCGCGGAGAGAATCTTTGTATCAAAAAGACTGTGTATGTTTTTTTTAATAAATTACAATTTTCCATCATTTGCAAAACAGTTTTAGTAATATTTTTTTAAAAACTGTTCCACAATTATTTTTGTCAAAAGTACCTGTGTACCGAAGTTCAAGTTTCTATTTACTTCAACTCTCAGAAGTCTCAGAAAGGTGTTTACAGAACGCTATTATTTGCTAAGCACTGTGTTACGATGCTTTAGCAAGTTCCCGTAAATGGTTTAGATTTCCTGTAACATTCCTGTTTCCACGTTTTTGTCTCGCCATAACGTTGAAAGTCTATAATCTGCATAATCTTCCCACAAGCCTCCATAATCCCATTTTCCATTATTTTATATTCATGTTTACCGGTGTCCAAGCCACTTATTTATATATTGACTGAATAAAGTATTTACCTTATTTTGTTTGTCCGTCTGGTGGCTTTATTTCTATCTTCGTTATTACTACGCGTTTCGGGACAATATGTCCCATCCTCAGGTATTGTCACTCAGCAGAGGTCGTCATTTAATTAATTTAAAATTAATTAATTAATTAAATTATATAAAATGGCGGCATATAACAGTTTCGTGCATAGACTACTGTCCATACCAATGGAAAAGGAAGACTTTCACGAAGAACTTAACACAATTAAATATATAGCTAGGGCCAACGGTTACAGTAGCTCAATTGTACACAATCTAATTAGAAAACATCGAAAGAAGGAAAGTAACAAAGAAACACGTGAAGGTAGTGAAAATGAGACTAGGTACATAACATCGTACTATGGTAACACCCTACCAAAAATTTTATACAGCGCGTTTAGAGACGTAAACATTAGGGTGGGGTTCCGGACCAGTACAACGTTGGTAAGATACTTCGACAAAACCCCCCAAAAGCAGTTGAAGACAGGACAGGTGTTTATAAGGTTGTGTGCCGCGACTGTTGTTGTTTCTACATTGGACAAACGGGTAGAGCGTTTAAAAAACGCTTTAAAGAACACCTGCCCAAAAAAGATCCTAGCAGAATAAAATCAAATTATGCACGTCATCTGGTTGACAATAATCATAGTTATACGGACTTTGCAAGTAATTTTCAACCCCTACACATATGCAAGAAAGGGAGATACATGAGTACTGTCGAGGAGTTTGAAATATATAAGGCATTTAAGGACACAAACACAAAAGAAATCCTCCTAAATGAACAGTTACAGTTTCAGTCAAATTCGCTATACGATACGGCTATGCGAATACAGACAAAGTCCACAGTGCGCGGCGAGCAATAACATAGGCTCAGCAGTCGACCGTTGTAGTCCGGGATGCGCATCTCGGCTTTGTGCGTGCTCCAAAGTTTAAACATTTTAGTGTTGAATATGTGTAAATTATGTTATAAGTTTTTATGTTTTGATATTTTAATTAAATGACGACCTCTGCTGAGTGACAATACCTGAGGATGGGACATATGTCCCGAAACGCGTAGTAATAACGAAGATAGAAATAAATCCACCAGACGGACAAACAAAATAAGGTAAATACTTTATTCAGTCAATATTTTCATTATATTTTTTAGAGGTTCTTTTTTCTTTAAACTCTTCTTCGTATTTTGCTCGCAGGTTCCTCTTCTCCTTCGTCTTGGAAACAGTAGCGTGGCCGTCGGCAACAGTACTGGAAATAAGAGAAAATAATATTAATGATTTCACAGGGAAATACTTTAGTTATTGAATAATTTGAAATCCGAACAATATTAGTAGGGAAACTTGAAGAAGAGCGTAGTATTGCTTTCGAACTGCTGGGCACTTGCACCGTCTTCTGTTGCCGGCTCAGACATCGGCAATGTTTTACTACGTACGGTCATTGACCTCATAGTAGTTGTCACTGTACAACCTAGGAGGGGGGGACACATTCGTCCACCCAATGTGTTGCCGCTGTATAAACCGGCAAAACGCTCAGTTAGCAGCTACGTTCGTTTTCAGAACTGACGTGCATCAGATACTACGTACCAATTTGTGTTTTGTTCGTTTAGTCATGTGTTTCACTGTTTGTCTTTATTATTTTTAATTCGATTATTTGTGTTCTGATTTATTCTGTGTAAGTGTAATGAGAGTCAGATCCCGTTGAACCGGGACCCTCTTCCCCTCCCAGCGAACGATAGAAAATGCTCTGAAAAGAACCCTTGGTACAAGAAAAAATTCGAATTAATTTTTAGGTTAAGTTTTCGGCCTATCACAACCGGCAACCGGTGTTATGTGCCCACGCCACGGCACTGGGAAAACTGCAATCCATCAAGCCGTGTTTCCGAGTCCATGCACAGGTACTGCCGCTTCTCGGATCCCGCACGCCAGAGGTACCTGCCATCCTGTTTTCGTCGTTGCAAACCTCCTTTCTCCACATGATCATGTGTGTTCTCCTTCCACGATCTCCGGGCTCTACCTCATTACAGGTGGAACCCAGTTTAACAACTTGCTGGTCCAACTGTTGTCAGGCATTCATTCCATCTGTCCATACTGTTGAAACGCTTTATAGTATGATATTGTTACGATGGTCTACTGATCGTCGTATGGTACAGTGGAAACAAAATACAAGACACCAATGAAGTCACTAATCACCAGCTTTAATTATCACAATTAAACTGTTTGTAATCAACAAGATAGAATCTTACAACAAATCTAATAAAAATTGTTCACACGCAATAAAAATGCCAACTAACAGAGTACCGCACAATTATAAAACACATAACACTTCGCCACAATACTACGAACCGCACTAGAATAAATCACCACTTAAACGCACTGTGTAATCGCCCGACAGTAACTGAGCCAGGCGCCGCTGAAGTCTTGTATTTATACCCCGCTGAGATTCCAGCATATTCCATAATACGTGTCTACTAGAAAACACTAGACGTAATTGATTGCGGCCTTGAACACGCCGCGCGCGGACCGGTATGGTCTGGAAAGTCTCGTTGGGGACGCGTGACAAGTGTCGCGTAATTGTCCTTCATCTCAAAGTAGCAGCACGTAGCAAGTCCTGTAATATCGTAACAATATTTAAACATTGTTTTGTGTACACAAGTTCGCCTGCTGATAGAGCGTGGACACCTCACAAGCCCTGCTCCAGACGGCCGTGTCCGCTCTCTGCTTGGAGCCTTCGGGAGTGTCTTTCTTTTCCGTCTCAAGCTGTTGTTGTTTACACTTAATTAGTTTTTTATATACTTCCTGCACATTGTCAACGTCACTAGCAAATAGCTCAAGTATTCTAGCTAAACAAAACATTTTTATTATATATATACAAACTTTCGCTAGTGACACTTACTTTTGGTTTTATGTCCCAAACGTTTCGACGTGGTGTCCGTCTTCCTCAGTGGGATTTGAAATACAGAGTGTCAGTACAAAGTAACCGTTATGGGTTGTAGGTGTGTGTGGTGGGGGTTGCTGGTGGGAGGGAATTGGCGCTGGGATTCAAAGTGTGTGTTTGAACAATTGTATCAAAAAGTATGTGTGATCTATAATGTAATTGGTCATTTAATATGTTGTTTGGTTGTAGTGTGTGATGTCTGTATATTTCATACTGTTCTGCTGTGTTTAGTTTTCTACTTTTAGGTAAGTAGTGTAGTATTTCCATGTTGTGTTCTATGTTTGTGTAACCGTGGTTTTTATTTTGTAAATGTGTGGCGAATGTGGAGTGTATGTAGTTTGTGGTGAGGGCTTTTAAATGTTCAGAGTATCTTGAGGAAAAAGATCTTCCCGTCTGGCCGACGTAGAACTAGTTACAATCACTGTAGTTTAATTTATAAACACCTGTTTTGCTGTATGTGTCTGTGTCTTTGTTAGTATTATTTATGTGTTTCCTGATGGTGTTGTTAGTTCTGTAGGCTACTTTATAATTGTGTTTCCTGAATGTGTTAGCAATTTTGTGTGTGTTGGAATTGTAGTATGTGAGTGTGATGTATTTACTGGGTTGTGTACTGTTGGTTTTATGTGTTTTACTTTTTGTGTTTAGGATGCGTTTGTATAGTTTGTTTATTAAATCGGGATTGTAGCCATTTTTGACGGCTACAGTATATATTTGATTGTGTTGAGTTCTTCTTGGCTTGTGTACACAAGTTCGCCTGCTGATATCTTTGTTTGTAATCCACTAGAGCGTGGACACCTCACAAGCCCTGCTCTAGAAGGCCGTGTCCGCTCTGCTTGGAACCTTCGGGAGGGTCTTTCTTTTCCGTCTCAAGCTGTTGTTGTTTACACTTAATTTGTTTTTTATATATTTCCTGCACATTGTCAACGTCACTAGCAAATAGCTCAAGTATTCTAGCTAAACAAAACATTTTTATCTAAAAATCAGTGGAAATACGTATGTGGCTCGGAAACCTGGACTTTCAGGAAAGTGGAGAGGAGCTGCCTTAAAGTTTTGAGATGTGGTGACGGAGGAGGGCCTTAAGAATACCGTGGATGGAAGGAGTAGCTAATGATGAGGTGGTTTTGAACAAACTGGATGGAAAAAGGACGTTCATTTGATCCATTGTGAAGAGGAGAAGTTATATGGTTGGTCACCTGGTTCGCCGCCCTGATCGAGGGGCGTAGTAGGAGAGGAAGGCCCAGGTTGGAGTATACGGTTGGGGTAAAAGAAGGAAGAAGGTATGTGCTGATCAAGAGTCTGTCCACGGAAAGGAAGAAATTGCAGGCCCACCGAATTTGCGGAGTCTTGAGTTGAGGAGAAGAAGTAACGACTCGGAAATAGTGCGTTACATATTATTAATACTCGGACACGTCGTTGAGGACAAACAGAATCCCAAAATAAATAAATAATCTGTACTACTTGACCGGTTGTGTGTGTGCGTGTTTGTGTATATAGGCGCGCGCACGCAGCCGGTGTCAAGTCATCATCTACGGCGCTAGTACTGCATTATTCATAGCCACGACCAAAAGCGATACCTACTCTCTCTACGGAATGCATTCAAGCGACTTCTTGTATTTGAGAGTGGACATCAACGAGCGGGAATAGTAATGAGACCAACACGGGGACGTTCGCTCACACGCGATCAAGGTGACATATCCACGTAGCAGGAGTGTTGTTTTTGTTGTTGTTAATTCCTTAAAATAGCAATAATAGAAAACAGTTTGACTGCGACAAGTGCAAAGTGCTTATTTGGTCGGGCAATTTGTCCGTAAGTGTAATCGATGTAGGACTTCTTGGAAGGCGGCACTGCTCTCAACGCCAGTGGTTCGGATAGTCTCACACCACGTGTATGAGGATTAGTTGAAAAGTTCGTGGAGCGACATCTGAAGCTTAGCGGTAAAACTAAAATTTTTCGTGTGCCGCAAGATTTGTATTTTATGTGAACTCCTGTTAACTTCCAAATCTATCTACCAATCTTAGATCATTGTTTAGAAGCTGTTTAAATTTGACGTGTCATGCGTATTTTGGGAAACGGACAAAATCAAACGTCGTGGT
This sequence comes from Magicicada septendecula, assembly GCA_034769895.1. Classification (NCBI taxonomy): domain Eukaryota; kingdom Metazoa; phylum Arthropoda; class Insecta; order Hemiptera; family Cicadidae; genus Magicicada; species Magicicada septendecula. The sequence continues at coordinate 31,145,967 of CM068374.1, forward strand.
GTGATTTTTTGTGAAAAATTGTTTAGCGCCAATGGAAAATCAAAACGAAATTGTAAGTGTGTCAGGAGATGCTACGACTTCAAAACCAACAACGGTTTGTAAGTAGACACTTGAGTTTAAACGTGGTCGTACGAGCATTGAAAACGTGGTCGCACTGGACGCCCCAAAAATACAACAACTCCAGACGCGGCAGCCATCTTGCTCAACGCTTTTTCACACTAAGTTCTTGAGTTAAAGTATGATGCACACGTTCATATGAGATGCCTATGGTTTCAGCAACGTCATCCACTCCTGAATCTGCGGTCTTCCAACACCCAATGAAATTTTTTCAATAATGCCATTTTTGGTTGCACTTTTTGGACGTCTTCAGTGCTTGTACGACCACGTTTAAACTCTAGTGCGCCCCACTTACCGTTGTCTCTGAAGGCGCAGCATCTCTTAACATATTTACAATTTCGTTTTGATTTTCCATTGGCGCTAAAACGTTTTTTAAAAAGAGAATTCATCACAACACGATGTTTGATTTTGTGCATTTTAAAAACACGCGTGACAGGAAAATTTCAAACAGCTGGTAAAGAGCGAACAAATTGACAGGATATATCTGGAAACTAACAGGTGTTCACGCGAAATATACGTCTTGCAGCACATGAAAGATTTTAGTTCTACCGCTGAGCTATAGATGTCGCTCCGCTAACTTTTCAATTATCCCTCGTACAGCACAGTTTTTCTGGTTCCAAAACAGCTGACTTCTTCCTAATTGTTAAGTCAAAGGGTAAACAAGAAGAACTCCGTTTCATGTGTTTTGTCACGCTCTGAAATCGGTCCTTATCCTGATCATTCATTTTACTTTTACTGTTAGTAACAAAGATCTTCTTTGAACCAATATTTCCACACGTGTAAAACTAAACTTGCTAACACGCAGGCTTCCATGAGAACTTACTCTGACTGTTCTTCCTGACATAAAATTTCTGTTATTTTCTTTTTCCCGCTAATATTGCAATTCGATAGTGCACATGTTTGGGTCTTAGTTTCAAATGCTTCACAGGTTCTTTGACATTTTTTCACCGTCTTGGATTTTTTATATCACTGAAAGCGTTTGTAAAGGTGCTTATAGACGGGGATAGTAGAGGCGGGCAGTAGAGAAGGTCAGTGCTGGCGGCCAGCAACTTTCTCTCTACTTACCCTGTCTATAGGGGAACTTTCCTCTTCAGTGGCCAGTTGAGACTGGCGGCCACAAAACTCAAACATGTTTGATTTCACTGTCTCGAAAGACGGCTAGTAGCGGTCATGTGACCTACTGTCCGCCAGAACTTTCCGTCACAACAAGCACTGGCGTTCAGTAGAGCCAGTTGGCGGGACTTGCTTTGCATCAGTCTCTTGTTGGTCGCTGTTGTGGTAGTTGTTGAAGACGAGTGCTAGTGGTAACAGTGATAACATCAGTGTAACAAAAGAAAAAAAAATCTACAAAGGGGAGAGTGCATATGATATAACAATATTTTTAGAAGAGTTCCAAAACTTTGAATTACTATGGAATGTCCGCCATGACGATCAAAATCCTCATCAAACTCTTTATTAAAATCTGACGTGGTCAAAACCTGATGAAAAAGAAAAAGCACAGGTGTTGTCACTCATAATATAGACCTACTGATGACGGCCAGAAGAGACACGAAAGTGGCGGCCAGTACTTGTCTTGTGTATAAGAAATTTTACTCGTCAGTGACCACATGGCCAGTACTGGCCGCCTCTATTTTCCCCGTTTATAAGCATCTTAAAGATAAACGGAATGCGACAGTGAGGACGGGGGCCTAACGATCGTTAAATCGAATGGGGTTACTGAGCCTACATGAAGGTGTACAAGACAGAGAAGCCTGGAGAATCACCACTAAGGGTACGTGCATAGCGCGGAATACTAGCATAGAATACTCACACAGATTACAGTCAGTGTTCCGCTCTGGCCTGTGAGGTTGTGCGTCGCAGAGACGAACCTCTCGGTAACTGAGTTCCGAGCTACCTTCTGGAGCTCCTGCCTCGTGGCCCTGCCCAAGTAGGGCGTGTGCTCTATAGCAGGCCGATTCTCGGCTGTTGTGCTAGCCTACACTAGCGCAGTATACACCGAAGGCGTTTCCACGAATCACCTGGACGTATACGGTACCTTCCCAGCCCAGCCACTAGAGGATTGTCTGGGAACCTCGCCGCACGTGCATAAAATTTGCGTGCAAGCCGCCTGAAAGTTTCGTCTAAGGAGCGGACGCCAAGTCCTCTCCTTAGAAGGCGTGATGAGAAGCGACGGGGGGCTTTGGCCGCTAGCCGAAGACCCCTGTATAGGACGCTCTGCAACTTCTTTTTATGCATTGCGCCGAGGTAACCCCAGACCGGGCAGGCGTAGGTAATGACCGGCAGCCGATACGTAACTGCCTAACAGGGTTCTTCCGACGCTTCGAGAATTTGACGGCTACACTCTTGGTAGCGTTGAGTTGCACTCTCCAGTTTTCAGTCCAGTCCCCGAGCGTGTCGAGCTGGCGCTGCAGTCGTAAGACGGCCCTTTCTACATGACGATCGGCCGTAAATACGGCCGTGTCGTCCGCAAAGAGGGCCACCTGGACTTTAGGCTGTCTCGGCACGTCGTTGACGTAGAGCGAGAACAGAAGGGGGCCAAGAACACTACCTTGAGGGACGCCGGCTGTGATTCGTCTCTCGGAAGAGACTGAATCTCCAACTCTCACGCAGAAGGTCCTCTCCGTCAGAAAGCTAGCAACCAGATGGAGGTAGCAGTCCGGGAGCTGGACTTCCCTAAGCTTGAATAATAGGCCATCATGCCATACGCTGTCGAAGGCTTTTTCAACATCTAAGAAACAGCCAACGGTCCGTTATCTCCGACACCCGGCTTCCGTGACGTATTCCACCATTCTCATCAGTTGATGAGTGGTCGAATGCCCCACACGAAAGCCGAACTTTCGGGGACCAGCACGTCAAAGTTGGTTAGATGTTCTCGTAAACGACGCTGCACGAGGCGCTCAAAAACCTTGGACGTAGCGGAGAGTAGGCTGATAGGCCGGAGGTTGTCGGGGCGGGAAGCTTCCTTTCCCTGCTTCGGGATCACGATGACCGTCGCCCTTCGCCATTTCTTGGGAAAGTAGGCCAGTCTGAGACACGCGTTGAACAAATCAGTCAAGTATTGAACTCCAGGCTCGGGAAGAAGTCGTAGAGCGGTGTTCGTAACACCGTCCGGGCCTGGAGCTTTTCTTGGCTGAAGTTCAGCGAGCCGATCTGAGACCTCTTCCAAAGAGATGGGTTCGGGCTCCGCCGTTATCGGAAGAGACAGAAAGTCTTCCACAGCCATCTCGACTTGTTCGTCCAAGTCCCAGTCCATGGGCGGGTTGAGAGCGAACTGTCGCTCGAACACAAGCCCAAGTACTCGACCTTCTCCTCCGGGCGACCCAGGAGTTGTCCGAACGGTCCAACAATGGCAGGGAGTGGAGGTCGTCGCCTCCGTCCCGTCAATGCGGTACGTATTCTATACGGGTGACTTTGCGGGTCCACATCCCCCGTTCGGGCCACAGCGAGTTCCCAACAGCTACGTCGGAACGCCTTCAGACTGCGACGCAGTCGTCCGGTGAGCCGATTGTATGCTGCCTTATCGGCTGGATCACGGGTCCTCTGCCAACGTTTCCGGAAGTAATTTCTCTCGCGAGCGAAAAGAGAGACTTCCTCAGGGATGCGTTGGTAGTCAGGCGTGAAACCAGCTCGCGTACGTGAAGACACGCCTATAGCCGAGATGATTGCCTCTTCGATTCCCGCTACTGCTTCGTCTAAGAGGCGAACGGAATAGAGTGGGGCCGCTGGCAGCAATCTACGGCACAAGGCCGGGCCGTAGCGGTCCCAATCGATAACCTTCTTCTGGTCAGAACGTGCATAGGCGTGCTGGGTAGCGACGTGGACCAAGATAGGGTTGTGGTCGGATGTCAGCTCCGTAAGTGAGAATACCTCGACCGGACAGACAACTCCTTGGGTCACCGCGATATCCAGAACATCGGGAGCCGCGTTAGGTAGTGTCGGAAAGAACGTCGGTTGCGCTGGACCAAATACCATCGCCCGGCGCGATTCAACATAACTGAGCAAGCGCCTCTCGTTCGGAGTAGTCAAGCGACTATTCCAAACGCGATGCTTGCAATTCAGATCGCCGGCCAAAATTACCCTTCGGTGGGAATCGAAGATGACGTCCAGGTCGCCGACAAGGAGTTCAGCTTGTGGGGGCTTGTATGCTGAGACCACGAGGACGCCGCCAAGAGCTCCGTGGACCTCAATGGCGGTGGCCTCTAGGTTGGTTAGCTGCGGCAAAACGACACGATGATGACCTATGGAGGTCCTCACCGCGATCGCCGTGCCGCCTCCTCGTCGGCCAACTCGGTCATCCCGATAGACCACATAATTTGGTAATCAAAACCGGTTCGCCGGGGTCAGGTGGGTTTCAGTGAGGAGAAGTACGTCGGGTTTGAACCGAGCCAGGAATTCCAGAAGGTCGGAATGCTTGGAACCGATGGAGTTAGCATTCCAGGCTATGAGCGAGAGATCTCGTCTAAGGGCTCGGTTCATAGAAGACCACCAAGCTCGCTTTGGTGAGCTCGCTTCGCAGGCTTCCACCAAGAGCATGAATCTCTCAGTTGGGTCAGCAGTTTCCAAGCGGTCTCGGATGAACCTGAAGGTGGATGCGACTTTATTGAGGTCGTAGCCAGACAGAAAGTCCCGGACGAACTGTGCGTCATCGGATATGACGGACTGGGCTGTTTGCCTGGAAACTGAGGCCGCGTAAGAGCGACCAGGTTTTACGGCAGATCGGGTCGTGGTGGAAGCCACAGGACCGGGGGCAGACGGTTTTGAATGAGCGACAGGAAAAGTACGCTGTTGCGCTTCGTCGGACTTGTACCGGGAAGCAGGACTTTTCTTGGGCTGTGGGCAGGCAGGAGCTCGGGGCCGAGCATCCGGTGTGGTTATCCCTTTAGTGTTTTTGTTTTTAATTTTGCCTGCTCGCGGAGGTGGCAGTGGTGGCGAGGCTACCTCTGATTCAGAAGCGGGAGTTGGTGGTTCCGCGGAGGTGGAGGGTTGATTCTCCGGCTCCATAACCGAGATGTCGGCTACAGGGCTTGTCTCTGCTACGGAAGGCGACGCGGTACGTTTTTGTGCCTTTGTAGGGACTGGAGGTGGAGCCGGAGAGGACGCGCGTCGTGCCGTTGGTTGCGGCCTAGCCTGTGTTTTAGGCTGCCTCTGTGGTTGGGGCTGCAAAACTGGCTGCTTGGCTTCGGGAGGGGCCCCTGCGGCTTTTGCTTCCGCAGGAGTTCCGCCCTGTAGACCGGGCAGTTAATATTATTTGCTGCATGGCCTTGGCCACAATTTATGCAGCGAAAATTGGACTTGTCTGGCACAGTGCAGGCCTGCGTGGAATGTCCCAAGGAACAACGTAAACAGGCCGGGGCACTGCGACAGACGTCGGTATGATGGCCGAACCTCTGGCACCGGTGGCACTGCGCGAGCTTGCCCGGGGGACGACTGGATTCCATCCTGACGCGGAAGCCAAACAGCCGCGTCAGTTGGAATATCTTGTCTGCGGCCTCGCCCTTCTCGAGCTGGAGACGGACGAGTGGGAGAAGTACTCGGGTTTCTGAGTTGGTAAACAGGCGAAAAATTGCCTGCACCGGGTACCCGAGTTCTCGGAGTTCCAAAAGGATCTCCTGGGGATCAGTATGCGCGTCAAGCCCACGCAGAATTACTGACAAGGGCTTGACTCGCTTAGGAGAAAAGGTGTGGTATTGCAGGCTGTGAGCCTGCAGAAAGGCCTCGACCAAGCGATGGTCCTCGAGCCGACGGACGACAACCTTGACCGTGTCACCGCCAAGCAGCAGCTTGAGATCAAGTTTGTCGGCCGACAGGCCGTGGGCCGCGATCAGCCGCCTGTATAAGGCGGCGACATTGGACACCCCGTGGACGAACAGGGGCGGCGCGCGACCAACAGCGGCAGCAGCCGGAGCTGTTACCGAAGCAGTCGGAACCGCAGCCTGCTGGCCCTGAGAAGGTCCGATGTCCATGGCCGAGGTCCGAGAGGAGGTGGATCCGGTTGAGTGGGTCCTCTTCGGTTTCTTAGTCGGGCGTCTACGCCGACCAACGGTCGCGAATCCGCCCCATTCGTCCACCGGGAGAGGGGGTAGTGGGTTAGGGAGAGGATCGTCCGTCTCCATCGCCCGAGGCGATTCAGGCGAGTCGCCCGCGTGGGGCAAGGCAGAACCGAGCGACTCGGCACTCGAGCCGTTGCCCGTAGTGGGCATGCTGGCCAAGTGCGGCTGCCGGGCAGTGACTGCTAGGCAGTCACTGCCAGACGCCAGGGATCTTGGGTCCGGCCGAACCCGGGTTACCCACGCGACTTCCCTGCTCACGGCGATGCGGGAGGAGCTGGGCTAACGACCAGCTTCGTTAGATACCAGTCCTTACCAAGACTGGTGTCCACTGGTCCCTTTACCCCGGCGATATCCAAGCTCGCTTACCACTGGTGGGGGCTCGCAAGGATCGTCCGGGGCAGCGCTACCTAACAGCCGCGAGCAGGTTAGGGTTTAAGCACTTATGTACGGCACTCACCAGGAGCCCAGAGCAGTCCTCTTGTATCCTGTCCGGTAAGATGTTTTCCGGCGCAGGTGGTCCTAATAAGGGCAACTTCGGCCAGCTGCTTCTTCTACCAGCTACTCGATTCACTGGCACCAGCTGGCTCCTGAGTCTTGTTTCCTAGAGAAAGCGGTATTCCTCGTCCAACGGCGAGGAGGGCGATGCAGCAAGGCTGTAGCAGCGTCCAGAGTAGAGCTGAAGAGAGCAGGTCCAGTTCAGTCCAGATCTAGAAGCGAAGTGTGTCGAGTCAGTGTCTGTCTCGGCGAGTACGTCGTACAGTCAGTGTGAAAACAAACTCATGTATTTATATGGCACGGCGCATATTGAAGCAGATCGCACATCGCATACCAGAGAATATCATTGGTGATCCTCTTCGGAAAGCAAACAAGTTTGTTTTTTTTACATCCCACATGGAATACTTCTGAGCTCTGATTGGTTGCTTCAAGGACATTTCCCGCACTGCAAAGTGTGAACAGTTCGGTCTCTAATCTGCTTACGGCGGCATGCACAGAACTCGACACTGTTCACTATTCTCACGTATCAGACATTATTTCATCCTCGGTTTGCACACCTTTCCTACATATGCGATCATCTATGCGAAGCTCCTATGCTAGTATTACGCGCTATGCACATTCCCTAAGGCAGCAACATCATAATGCCGCTACAGCATAAAGAGGATGATGGAAGAAGAGAGAGAAATGCTACTATACGCTTTTGCTATGTTATCATTTTCCAACAAGTTCTGCGTTTAACCTTCTTAGAAAATGAAGCTCACAGCCACGATGAATAAGTCATTACATACAACCTGGCAATTTTATGTCTGCATATACGTTACTTTAAAACGCGCGCGCGTGTGTGAAAGAAAGAGAAAGAGAGAGGGGGGAGAAGCCACGTGGTTGAGTGTGTTGACTTTACTTCTTAAAAAACTTTTTAAGAAAAACTGGTTTGCGAATTCACTAGACTTGGAGCCAGGACTTGCTTGTCTGGGATTGACGCTGCGGCAGAGCTACTTTAAGTTTCGAATTTCATGATTTTCTGTTCGGCTGATGTCGACAAGATCGAATCGATGTTTTCTGCTTATTTTTTGTTGCAAATGACTCGCTAAAACGGAATTCCGACCGGTATTGATAACGACATTTTGTTTTCTCGTCTTGTCTTTTAGCGGTTACACCGTGGTGTACCATTTTATTTGTTATAAGTTTATTTATGTATGTGCGTTTGCGTGCGTATGTTTGAAGCGAACAGATTTGACGTCCGGTAGTGTTTGTGAAAACTGATTCAGAGCTAGTTGATTAGCGCGCATGGATTTCCATTTTTCAATTACCTTACGCTTTCTTGTAGTCGCGGTTACAATGCTTCTACAAAGTATTGCGTTTCACAGTCTCTTATGTAGAGGCTGCTTTGGCCACTGTAACTCTAGATACTGCTTTGGATATTTTAGACGAAGGGCCCCTGTTTTGGGGCACAGGAGACTCGTTCTCACCCTTCTCTTTCTGGGACGGGATTTGGTGGCTTTTTTCCACCAATGAATCAGTCGATTATATAAACGAATCTGACAAAAACTGAAATATCCTTCTTCTTCTTTTACATGTCAAGGTATAGGTAGTCTTACAGCCTGTTCCGAATTCACTGACACCATCTCTTCCTTGGTCTACCTATATCTCGTCTTCCTTGAGGTCTGTATCTTATTACTTGTTTAGATAGTCTGATATCTTCCATCCTCTCGATATGCTGCCTCAATTTTATTTGTGCTTCCCTTATTCTACTGGCCATAGAGTATAGATTTAACTCGGTTCTTATATCTTCATTTTGTATTTGACCTCTAAGAGTGGAACCTTTGGTTTTTCTCAAGAACTTCATTTCACTTGTTTGTATTATTCGCTCATCATTTCTCGCCGTCTTCCAAGTTTCACTTCCATAAGTTAAAACAGGTGCTGCCATTACTTTATAGAGTTTTATTAAGGTATCTTTCCTTGTATTATTTCCAAGTGTTCTGTGTATAGTACAGCATATCATTTGAAATCTACTTTTTATATCGATGTCGCTGTTACACTCATAAGTAACATCGCACCCTAGAAAATTGAAACGAGATACCTGTTCTATAGCCTGATTGTTTATAATTATCTTGGAACGTATCGGACTCCTTCCTCTAAAGGCCATAACTTTTGTTTTATGGGTTGACATTCTAAGATTACATTTTCTGCATATTTGGCTCAAGTGGAAAAATGCTAACTGGAGACTTTTTCTGTTTTTTTTTTTTTTTTATAATAACCTGACCATCCGCAAATAACAGTGTATTGAATACACTGAATGAATGGTGTCAATTTAATTTTGGGGTTTATTTTTTCTTCCATCGTCGCACAACATCGAAAGTAAAATATTAAAATCGAAATTCAATTCTATCATCCGCTAAACGTATTGGTATCTTCCCGTTACCCGTATACGTAGTACGTTTTCGATTTTCGACTACGCGACAGTATCGATAAGTCACGGTGAGAAGAAGAAGAAGCAGAACAAGAAGTGTACCAGTTGTGACCTTCAGTTTTAACGCGTTTCTAAATTCTCGACCGCGTATAGCAGCAGCAGTTGCTGAATCAGAGAGAATTCTTGACGAGTAGAGAACTCGCGTATGAGAGTAAACTATTCAGAATTATGAAAGGGTGGTGGTCACTTCGATTTGACAGATTCAGAACTCTGCTGTGTGTAACGACTGTGCCCTAAGTATAAACAACAGAGTAGTTTCTAAAACGACTTATTTCAGAGTTACGGCGGGTTTTACAGTTGGGCGAATAGCGTCTCCCATATTGATATTTCATCTTCATCTTCACGGATTAAACCAAGGATGGTTTGTTCCACTCTCAAATAGTCAAAGATTAGAGCTGGTCACTGCAGCGCTTCCTCGCACGTCCAACACCTCTCCGTCCCTTCGGCTTTAGTTCCATAGTTGTTTGGGGAAGCGGGAGTCATCCATTCGGCAAAGATGTTCCCACCGATTCAGCCGATACTGGCCAATCCTGTCGAGTATACTCAGAATATTCAGTTCCTGCTGTATATCTGTGTTTCTTCTATGATCATGGAGAGTATAACCTGCCACGTGCCTGAGAAATCTCATTTCAGCCGCTTGGATGTGACTGGTCTGGGCTTTCTCAGACCCATAAAAGAGTGTGGGAAGAGCCGTCACCTTGTAGAATTTTAGGTGAAATATTGATTTTCTCTGTAGAAATATTGATATTTCTTCAGCGAATTTGTCAGTGTACTTTATTCAACAGTTCATAAAATACATCCATCGAATCTAAAGTAGTTGAAAAACTTGTTTTTATAATTTCTCAAATCATTAAATAATGCCAGCTACAAGTCTTTGAATGTTCAACGGATAATTTGGCCTTGGGGATGGTCCGGGGTCGAGTCGGCTTCATAGAAAATAAAAAACAAGTTAAGACTAATCAACATTACTACCTTTAAAGTGTCTCAGAAACGCGTGATAACATCCTGAGAAAATCAGTCCCATTAAAGCAAACGGTAACAATACATAAAAATACGCGTTATTGAAACATTGTTTACAAGATACTTATTTGAGTTTCCTGATCTGAATTTCCTGATTTGCTTGTACTTGTACGTTATCTGAATTTTGATTTTCCTATATTGCAAATTTCAAACTTACACGCTAATGCTGTGTAATAAACCTGTTTGTACATTGTTTGTACATTCAAACAAGAGTTACTACTACACTAGCTCACCCGGCTGAAAAAAATAACAAAACCGCGTAAAAATTAAGACATTAACAAAATTCGTCAACTGTTTACGACTCATTGGGGGGAGGCGTCCGGTCCCTCCCCCCTGTACGGATGAACCCACTTTCGTCTCCTGTTCCGTCGATTTCACGTTGTAAGTATAGTACGAAATGTTGGAAACAAACTGACTGAACTCCAGGCTATTACTCCTGGCGTGGTTCACTCCTCTTGTTACTAACAGGCGTTTCGGCGTCTCCTCTGGAGCCCATCTTCAGTGTGCAAGACGATTCGCTAACAGGCACGGTCTTCGTGTGGCAGAATTCTTTTGCACACAGTACTGTGGTTAACTGACTGAGACCGTGTCAGTTATCGAATCGTTTTGCACACTGAAGATGGCCTTTAGAGGAGAGGCCGAAACGTCTGTTAGTAACAACAGGAGTGAACCACGCCAGGAGTAATAGCCTGGAGTTCAGTCAGTTTGTTTCCAACACTGTCGACGCCGGCGCGTGAAAACCTTAGGTATACAATATAGTACGAAGTACTTGTATACTTACAGTTATGTTGCTTGATCATCCGTTTGGGAAAACTGGAAATTCAGCAGACGTTATTATACCAGACGTAGTGAAACCTCTCCAGATCGTCTGAGACGCACTGGTTTGTCAATACGGTGCACAAACGCGCTCCGTGATGTTCACGCCGCGGTGCCGTATACGACACGGTATGCCGTCGGAAAGGGGCCTAATTATACAACAGATTTAATTCACATTAAACGGGGAGGGCCGCCACCTCCATCCGTAGATGCTAAACAAAATTTGAAGATAACGTATAGGAAAATTAGATACATTTTGCTAATCATCATCATCATCACCACTCCAAGGACTAGGCCTTTTAGATCTGTTCCGGAACCCATCTCCTCCTCGGTCTACCGACATCTCTCTCTTCCCAGTAGGGTGATAACCTAAGATAGCCACAGGTGGACGAATATCAGGCATGCGAGTCAAGTGTTCACACCATCTGCTTCTGTGGTCTCTAATATCCGTGTTCCTACTCCGATCCAAGAGAGAACAACCTTGCGTCCCTCTCAGAAATTTCATTTCGGCTGCCTGAATGCTCTGCACGTCCCTTTTACCAAGACTCCATGTCTCACTAGCATACAGGAATGTAGGAACAACAACAGTTTTATAAAATTTCATTCGGGTATCCTTCCGTGTTTTATTTTTCAGGTACCTATAAGTCGTTGCACAGATGCGTCTAAATTATATTAGCTTACTATACCAATCAATATCAGTTCCATATGAGATATTACAACCCGGGTAATTAAAATGACTAACCTGATCCAAAATATGATTATTGACTACTATCTTAGTTCTTATAGGATACCTGCCCTGAAATTTCATCGTTTTAGGTTTTTTAGAAGAGATCTGTAGACCATAGTCTTGTATGATGCTATTGAACGTAAATATCGCCCGATGTAACTGGCCTTATATTTTGCTAATAAATAGTAAAAATTAAGAAAAATCAAAGTTTAAAGAAAAGTAGAGAGGTTGCCGACACAGGGTATAAAAAAAACAAATTCCTAAAAGACTTACAATTAAACAAGACAGGTTCAACGTACGTGATAAAGAAGAGGGGAGAGAAAACTTTGGACAATGCAAAAATTAAAAGAAAATAAAAGGACGATTAGTTTGACAGTGTTGTTCCCTTGGACCAGTTTAGTCTGGCAGAAGAAATTAATCGTGCAGTGGATGGGGAATTAGTCAGCGGTGCGTATTACGCCCGCGGGCCAACACGCTGGAGTCGCGGGCCCAGCGTCGTATATTAACGCTGCCTGACAACATGATTTATTCACTGCAGTGGGTAATTTGATTTCGGTAGCGCTATTAAGTGATTATCAGCTGATTGTATTCGATTCATCTTTTGCATTAGTTATTACCACCTGAACTATCTATTTTGCAAACAATATGTTATTCTGTACGTATATTTGTGTTTTCTAGCAGTAAAAAATATGTGTACTCTAATTACACTGTGTTTTTCAATTACTGTATTTCGGCCTTGAATGCCGAGTTTAAATTTTTTGAAGATTACGTTGTGTTTCTGTGAAAGTATGTTGGACATTTAGTCGAAATGTATCGCGGTATTTAAGAATTATGTTCGTTCTGACGTAAAACTAGAGTTAGAAGTTAATTTATGTTAATCTTGATTTTACTCAGATGATTGTTCCAGACTTTCTCTCCATGTCCCCATACTGTATGTTGTCACGAAGATTTTCTCAGTTGTTGATTTAACAACTGAACACCTGGTATAATATACATTTACTTTCTTAGCTTCTTTTTCTTCTTCAGCACTACAGCCCAACGTGAACCCTGGCTTCCAACACCAATCTTTTACAAAGTTTTCTATCCATTGGCCATTTCAGTGTAACCCCTCATATCCATTCCTCTGCGAGATCGAACCACATCATCCAACCATCTTATCCTAGGCCGGCCCCTCTTTCTGCTTTTATAGAGTCGCGCCCTCTAGATTTTCTTTGGCATACGCTGATCATCTAGGTGACCTAGCCATTGTATGCTTTGAGCCTTTGTGAATCTTAAAATGTCCTGATGTATCAATTGCACATCTGTCTCCTGGTTATTTCTTATTCTCCACTCGTCATCTTCTTTAACTGGGCCATAAAGACGTCTTACGATCTTATTTTCAAACCTTGTTAGTGTTTCTTGTTCCTTTTTTGTCAATGTCCATGTCCCGTCTCCATAAATAACAACTGGTCTGGTAAGTGTCTTATATATTTTTATTTTTGTGTTGCGACTAATGAATTTGCTTTTCAACAGTCTGTTATTTGCAGTTTCTTAGCTTACAAATTTTATAGTTTGTAGGGTTAGGTTAAAGTTATGTTTCCATAGGTATACTTTCAGATCGCTCTTTATTTTACTTCATTATTACCTTTGGTTTTTCTTTGTAAGGAGAGTTGTTATTGGTCGAAGTTTGTTCATCCGCTTATGTAGAACTGAATGTTTAAAACGGGCGGCAATGAAAAATTTGGGGGGTGGGGTGAACCTGCCCCCTCCCACTACTGTTCAACTTGTATTTAGAATACGCGATGGTATTCATGAAAACCAGTAGGAATGGAATAATAGTTAATGGCGTATGTTACAACTACCATCCGTTTTGCAGATGGTATTACGCTTTTAGGAAGCAACGAGGAAGAACTTCGAAACGCACTTCACCAAATGAACAAAATCCTAAAAGATAAATGCCACTTGACAGTAAATAAGGAAGAATAAAGTCGTGAGATGTCCCAGAAATGGAAAACAGAAGGTTGAGATATTTTTGACGGTGGGAAGGTGCTGCAAGTAAAAACATTTATGTATCATGAGAACTGCATTATATCAGATGGGAAATGCGCCAGTGGTGTAAAAGGTGAAATTGCAGAAGAACAATGAGAATTTTTTAAGAAAAGATCTCTTCTGGCGCCCAGATACGTGTCCTGGAAATCTGAAGGAAATTCATAAAGCATTTGATTTGGAGGACATGCACATACGGCTCGGAAACCTAGAGCTGAAGAAGTCAGAAAGAGTAACACGATCACTGAGGAGAGTGATGAGACCGGTAATTATGAGTTACCGAGGAGAGTGGATTAAAGAAAGATTCTGTTTAAAAGCATTGCGGAAAGGAGAAGCAGTATTGTTAGTTACCTGCTGCGCTATCCAAACTGGTTAACAACCTTCACTGTAGGACGTAGTGGGAGGAGTATATGGATGAAATAAAAGAAGGAAGAAAGTCTGTAGTGATTAAGAGCAGGTCGTGCAGTCTATTATTTATTTAGTCTACTAGTAGGCCTACTGTATTGTTTTGACGTAGAATACGTCTTACCTTTCAGGCCAGCAATAGGCACCCCCAACCAGAAAATCGAGCGTTACGTTTGAAATTGAAATATTATCTAAACGACAAAAGATTCACGCTTGTATGAGGTACCATTCGACAGATAAAAGAACAAAGATAATAAATAGCACAATATAAGCGGGCTATTGCATCATCCAGCGCGGGGTGAGCGGGGGGAGAAATAGAAATGTTTTGCGCCGCTCGGCGCGGACTAAAATTAGTATTTCTGCGGTTTCCGATACGATAGAACGCTGAGTGAGGTGTCGTTAAAATTTACTCATCGAGTACTATCTACATAGTGTACCGTAATAGCGGTGATGTTATTAAGAGGTTTGAATAATCGTAATTCAAATTGTAAAAATCATGTGTTCGGAAAAAATTTCGCGGTATATGGATGCTAAACGTGCTCAAGAGTATCGTAAACGCATACAGGAGAGTAGAGAAAATCATGGGGAATTCAAAAAACCCAAAATGACCAATGCCGAACGTCAGAGGATTTACTGACAACGCTTAAAAGACAAGGAAATAAATACTGAAGTCGAGTTGGATGAGGAAGAGCGCCCGACTTCGCAAGTGTATCAGCCGATCGAATTCAGCAAAACGTGGCAGTTAGCTACAAAGCACATCCACAAAACATTCTTTAATAATGAATTTGGACACGCGTGTGACAGACTGTGGTTCCAGATGGACGTAAAAATAGTGGCTGTTAAAGTGATGCCGTTGCAACACCATGGAGACCAAAATTAATTACCATAGTAACAAGTAAATAAACAAATGATATTTAGCGCCATCGGAACTATACCTTTATCCGTTCCTGCAGTTTTTAATGTTTTTACTATGCGATTGTATTGATATATTTTGTAATTTTTTATACAGATACGTCTATATATTTTGTAATTGTCTTAAGCGATTATAAAATGTATGTTTATACGTATTTCTGATGATGCAATGAATAAGTAATGAAATATATTACATACTACTACTAAAGATGTCAACAAGACCAGAATTAATTACCATAGTAACAAGTAAATAAACAAAACAATAATAATGACGTATTCTACGCTCTGAAGATTTGCGCCCGTGGGTCCGACACAGCCTCCGCCGATTTTTGTTTTCCAGTTTATAACGAACGGTTCCTGTTTCCATCCTGCATTCCTGTCTATTATGTACCATCCCCTCTATTAACTCGCGACCCTCCGAGCTTCATTTATGCCTTTTTTCTAACTTCTTCTAGAGCGATTTCAACAGTCATCGCTGACAATCCGTCTCGCATGTCCTGTTTGTATTTCTAGTAATGTCGCGAGTGTCCTGCCATTATTATTCAAATCCTTTCATTATGATCAATCCTTTGTACTCTTGATACGCTTGTCGATCGTCGTAAAAGATAAATAATTAAAATTGCAATTGAAAGATAAATAAATAAGATAATCATCATTTACAAACTTCTGATGCTGCTGCTCTGTTTCAATGAAACGTGCGTAAGGTACTGAAACACAAGAACATAGTAGGCCTATACAAGTTGTATTGAATACCATATTATTATACGTATATGTTGTGGTATATGTTTTATTAGTGACACATTGGTTATGTCTGGGAATTCATGTGTCCTGTGTGGCATTGCATGTGTGGCTAAATTGGATTTATATATATATATATATATATTACATTTAATATTTATAATTAAATTTACCTCAAGATGTTATTTTTTTCCTTTTTTGGAACATGTTTCGGGTACTATCTTGTACCCATCCTCAGCCTTCCGGTTTTTTTGTCTGGTGAAGTACATATGTGTTGTTGGTTGACTATTATTATTGTGGCTTCCTGTTGGCTTCTGGTATTTCAAATTGGTTTTATTGTGTGTGATTGTGCTGTATGTGTTAGTTTTTTGTGTATTTTCAATGTTGAGTGCTTTGAATATTGTGTCATGTTTTGTATTGATTTGTATTTGTTCAGGTATTAGTTTGTTTTCTGTTTTATGTTTGTATATTTGTAAATTTTCCCAAATGTTCATTATGCTGCCTTTGTGTGGTATATGTTTTATTAGTGTTACATTGGTTATGTCTGGGAATTCATGTCCTGTGTTTATTGCATGTGTGGCTAAATTGGATTTATATATTTCTGGTTTTTTTCTATGCGTTTAGGTGTTCAAAATAACGTTTTTTCAGCTGTTTTTCTGTTTGTCCTATGTAACATTTATTGCAATCTTGGCATTCAATTTTGTATATGCCATTAGTTGTTGTATTATATTTCTTGTGTGAGCTATTTAGATTTTGTAATTTATTTTTATTAGTTTTGTATGCTATTTTTATATCTGTGTTTTTAAATAGTTTTGTTAGTTTTGTCATTTTATTATTTATGTATGTGAATGTGGCCCATTTTTTGTTGTTGTTATTATTTATGTGTTGTTCAGTTTGATTAATTCTTAATTGTTCAATTTTTATTTTATATTTGATTTTATTTTCTATTTTGATCACAGTATTTTTATTGTATCCATTTTCATAACAAATTTGGTATATTATATTTCTTTCTTTGTCAGTTTCATAATAAATAAATTTCATTTTTCTTTCACTTTCATCACACACAGTAAAACCAATTTGAAATACCAGAAGCCAACAGGAAGCCACAATAATAATAGTCAACCAACAACACATATGTACTTCACCAGACAAAAAAACCGGAAGGCTGTGGATGGGTACAAGATAGTACCCGAAACATGTTCCAAAAAAGGAAAAAAATAACATCTTGAGGTAAATTTAATTATAAATATTAAATGTAATATATATATATATATATTACTATAATACTTATAACTATTTTACCTCAAGATGTATTTTTTCTTTAGGGACATGTTTCGGGAGATCCTGTTCTCCCATCTTTGGGAGATGGGACAGGATCTCCCGAAACATGTCCCTAAAGAAAAAATACATCTTGAGGTAAAATAGTTATAAGTATTATAGTATTATATACATCAAGAAACGGACTGTAGCAGAAAGTGATTGAAATATATATATATATATATATATATATATATATATATATATATTATAACCAAATGTCGTGTCTCGTCTCTTCTTTCGTATACCTCTGTAAAATATAACAGTGTGTCTGAGTGTGAAAATGTGTCTGTGTTTCTTACCACCGCGTCCTCGCACGGCGATGTACTTCACGATGTTTGGGCCCGTAGCGTACGTACTGGGGACCAGGTATCGTGGTTCCCGATTTGAGGTTCAAACGTAGTGGATTATCTCCGGGTGGCGCCAAATTGTTTATATAAAACAATTAAAATGGTTTACTTATCAATGTTCTATTTGAACGAGGCGACGACTTCAATCCGTCCCGCCTTTTCTCAATTTCGTGTCAATCGAGATAGCGGTTACAGGATTCGCTACTTGAGCGCTAGACGTCGTATTGGAAATCTTCACTATACATTATATTTTTAAACATACACTTTGCTAATAGAAATAAGACACGATTTAACACACACAGTATAAATTTATTATTAATTGGAAGTTAATATTTTATAGACACAAGTTGTAATTAATTTGCTCATATATAATTCTGCACCGGATAATTCTTTATAAGACTCTACTCAAGGGTTAACCAATCGATTTCGAATACAGATAAACAGCATGGCTTTCTCTGACGCCAATCAACAAATATTTCGATCGATGGTTGTGAGTTGTTTGGATCACGTTAAAAGGTTCAGATGCAGTTACAACATTAAAAATACACAACCTTACAATGTTTTTTCCTTATGTAGAATAATGTGTAGTGGTAATTGTTTTGTTTAAGTGTCATACAAGATGTTTATAAGTCGTACATAAATATGAGGTTAGTTCTATAGTTAACAAATTTTCAGTGATATTATTTTATGGATCAATCCTTGTAAGAGAATAAAAATGATTTAGTGGTATTCAACATATATTGAGAAATGGTTAAAGTGCGTTTATTTTTTGGAAGTTGAAATAAATTAACTGATACTTAACAGTCTTGCAGTACTGTATTGTTCGGGATGTTAAGAAGGAAGGATTATGGCATCAGCATGGTTCAGCTTTCTTTATTCAGTCTTCGACATCTTTTTCAAAGTGGTTTGGATTTATTTAGATATTTCATATTGAGTTAAACGTCTTCTCCCTCTGGAAATGGTATTCTGCATCCATCAGACTTCTGTACTATCAATTTCTACACTTTGTTTTACTTTTAAGATGTTTTAAATATTAAAATGTGTTGTACAGAAAATTCGCATCTGGCTTGCGATAGCGTCACTTTCCAAGTAATTGTATTTAACGGTAATTACCTCGTTAAACGGTCGTTTCCATGGTTACGTATTTGCTCTCATTGGGTGAGCTGAACATCAGTACATTGTTATCAATTTTCGAATTTCTTTCAAATCTTCCCATATCTTCGGACTTTCTTCCTCCTCTTATCTTCCTTCGGGGTTATTATCTAAATGCACTGTCATTTATATTTTCTCACAAAGATTATTTTGGTACCCCACAATATTGGGTTTTATCAAGTTTCTAAGTTTACAATTAATTTTATACTTACTAATTACATTTCTTTGTTTATATAATTCCTTAATTTAATATTTGGTTTTTAATAATAACTACTATTCATCCTTGATGAATTAGTCACCTTGGATTTGTCCATTACATGGTGATTTTTGTATAAGCAGTAATTGTTTATGTTTGACCGTTAGGCCTGTTTCACATTTAAGTAGCCATTACTGGATTTTTGTGGCTTCATACACAATATATTTCATTTAGTCCCAAATTGTTATTTTGCATTTATAATTAGGTTTAATGTCTCTGGATGTGTTTTAATTTAGTCTTTGTTAGTAACAACTGTGTTATTCAATCTTACTTGCTAATTATTTGCTATTCATTTCCAATATAATATATAACATCTAGGTCTATGGTCTGTATAACTCTTACAGCCATATCCATTTCATAACTAACAGTTTATACCATTCATTATTTCTGATTTGTTGTTCTGGTGCTAAACAATCTCACCTCTATTGAACTTTTTCCATTAAACTCCCCTTATAACATGGGTATGTAATTAATGTTGATACAAACTTATTTTCTAATGCTTTTTTCTCTCCTTTCCATATTAACACCATCTAATTACTTTTCTTTGTGAAACACACCTTTAAACTTTTACAATACATTTTTAAGTTATAACAATACTACTTCCTAGTCATCACAGTGAATATCACTACTTAGTGTCCATTATTTACTGAATAAATGTCCTATCCTAAATACTATTCATTGTAATTTGTTAAATGTTATTGTTCACTCTTAATACTAAAACATAAGTAATTTTACTAAGTCTTCACCTTAGCCTACTCTCCTCTTACTATTTTTATGATAGACAATATTTGTATTTATTTTTCACTAGCACTTTCTTAAATTATTTAGTGTTCATTATAATTTATTTAGTGTTTCTTTAGTATTATATCACTCTAGGATAAATCACTTTCACTAATTCAACTTCCATTTATTTGTCATCATTTTATTCTCTTTCTCTACCCACTATCTATATAACATTATTAATATTGTGTCTTTCTTAGTTAACAAATTACATATATCCCTAACTCTTTTGGTTAGTGTACTTTTATACATTGTTTCATATTACTGACGGTTCATTATGGTCATTTTATCAATACTAACATTCATTAATAGTTTTGGTTCTTAAACGAATTTCATTGTCTTTATTATTTTGGATTACATTATTTCTCCCTTCTCTATTTTTCATTACTTGTGTAGTTTTCTCGATGCGTTTCATTTTGTTTTCTTCCTCATGGGTTTGTTCTCTCTTGGTTTTCATTCTTCTTCTCCTTCCTCCGTCTTGTTTTCTTTACTTTGGTTTCTTAACTGGTTTCTTAACTGGCCAATCTCTGGGGTTGGGTCAATGTCGTTTGTCTGTCAGTCTATTATTTTAGTTTCTTTATTAATCACTTTCGGTTTATTACTCCTTCTCCTTCCATGTTAATTACCATTTATTTATTTTTTACTCTCCACATAATTTATTTATTCAAACATAATATCATTTAGCATTTTTTATACATACTTATTGTTATCAAAATTTATCTGAATTTGGTGATGTTATAATATATATATATATATATATATATATATATATAAATCCAATTTAGCCACACAGGACGCATGAATTCCCAGACATAACCAATGTGTCACTAATAAAACATATACCACACAATGGCACCATAATGAACATTTGGGAAAATTTACAAATATACAAACATAAAACACAAAACAATCTAATACCAGAACAAATACAAATCAATACAAAACATGACACAATATTCAAAGCACTCAACATCGAAAATACACAAAATACAAATACATATACCACAATCGCACACAATAATACAACTTTAAAATACTAGAGACCAACCAACAAACAACCTTAATAGCATCCAGCCGCCAACACACAAATACTTCACCAGACGCAAGATCACGAAGGCTGAAGATGAGAGCACGGGAGCTCTCGAAACATGTTCCTAATAAGGAAAAAAAGTATATCTTGAGGTAAATTTAGTTATAAATATTAAATGTAATATATATATAATATATATATATATATAACTTGGGCTAAACCAAGTTATTTGTAGCTTTGGCAAAACTTTTTAATGGTTGTCTTCTCTTACTAGTTCTTGTAGTTCTTACTAGTTCTTCTTCATTACCATTACACTTGTACCCCGTTTTCGTGAAATTAATATCTAAATCTTGATTACCGTATTTGTCCTTCATTTTCCAGGTCATGCACTGAATATGTGATTTTTTTTGCATTACTGAATATATGATACTATTCAGTACCATATTTCACAATACGTTATCTTAAAAGCAAGGTAGTAGAAGACCTGCTCAGGTAACTTGCAAGGTAACCTATCTTGCTTAGTAGGTTAGTTATTATTTATTGTTTTTGGTCGAACAGCGCGAACTCGATTTTTTATATTTTTATAGAATGATTAGTTATTAACATTTTCATTTTCCGGGCTGACAGGGCCGTGGTCCGACGTTATTATTTGCAAACGTTTCAGCCAACTGTGGTTTAATGACTGTCAGTGTGGACCTTTGTCAGTGTTTCAGTCCTTTCAGCACTGAAGAAGGCCACCGATGGTACGGCTGAAACGTTCGCAAATAATAACACCGGAACACGGCCCGACAGCCCTGAAATGAAAATGTTAATAAACACGACGCCGCCCGAGGAAGCCTAAGGCAACAATTTTATACAAGGATGGTTGTACTAAATGAGATTTATAATTAAGAAAGTTGTGTTAGTGGTTATAATCACAAACAGCATTATCACTGTTGCACACCGCTATAGAAAATTTATTCCGATTAGCGCTTTCAAACTTCTCAGCTCATCGTCAGATCGGAAATATTTCTCAGACGATGAGCTGAGAAGCTTGAAAGCGCTAATCGGAATAATTTTTCTATAGCGATGTGCAACAGTAAAAATGAGATTTAGATATCTTGCGTTTGGTAATATTTGTGGTTGTTTCTCCATGTCTGGTGTGTGTTTAATTCTACCGCTGTGTAGAGTCCGTAACAATGCGTGTCAGTAGTACATGAAGAAGACCATACTAAATGTGTGTACGCTGTGTGAATCTCAGTGTTACGTGTGACCTCCGTCTACTTATCATACTGACCACTGTGATAATCCTAAACGAGCATCTAACGATTGCTTTAACGACTTTGGGTTATCACTTGTCAACATTTTGCTGGTACTATTTTAAGTGCGTCATTATCACTAATTAATTAGTTATAAGTTCATTCTCGCTATCAGAGGTTCATCCTTCACATAGTCTGCTGACCCTGTCTCCTTATAGAACACCTTAACGTTTATACTCGTACCTTAGTGTGCCCGTAAAGTCGTGCTAGTTATCGTTTAACTTGGAATATTTAACTAAGCAAAAAATTAAATTTACGGCTCATAAGTTTGGTTTACTAATAAACACACAAGAACAAAACTAATGACAGCAGAGATGGACTTTTCGAGACGTTCGGCAAGAGTATCCAGACGTGAGAAAATTAGAAATGAAGTCATTAAGGACAGAATGAATGTGAAAAATTCAATTGTTGATTTTATCCAAGCAAAAAATTACAATGGTATAGACACACGAAAAGAATTGCACAGGAAAGATTGCCAAGGAGAGTTATGGAATGGACCCCACCAGGAAGAAGGAAAACAGGAAGACAACCTATTACCTGGATAGAAGAAATTCAGACTGTATTGAGGGAACGAGAAATTGAAGATCTTTGGATGGAGAAGTAGCAGTGCAAGATGAGAATTCAATCACTTCTGTAATCTTTGGTTCCGGAAAATGTGTAAACATTGTACAGCCGGAATAATAATAATAATAAAGAAATTGAATACAAAAAAACATAAATCTTGAATCGAAAGGTTTTTTTTTTTAAATTAATTTATCGAAGTTCAATGTGGGCTCTGCAGACATCTTCTTCTTCTTATCTGGCGCTACAGCCTTTGGTGGGCTTTAGCCTCTTCAACAATACTCCTCCATGCCCCCCTGTTCTCCGCCCTTCCTCTCCACTCTCTGATTACCATGCTGGTAAGATCTTCTGTTACGCTATCCAACCATCTCTTCCTTGGTCTGCCTCTACATCTAGTAGTGTATAATCTTCCTTTCAGAATCCTTTTAGATATTCTTTCCTCAGACGTTTTTCCACACGTCCCAGCCAACGCAACCTCTGTGATTAGATGAATTTCACTATCTCTTTTCCATGTATGACCGCCTGTATTTCATTGTTATTGCATAATCTCCAACTGCCTTCTTCTCTTACTGGGCCATAAATTTTACGCAGTATTTTGCGTTTAACTGATTTTAAAGCAGTTTTGTCATTCTCTCGTAAAGTCCACACCTCAGATCAGTTCCAAATGTAACAACTGGTCGCACCAGAGTATAATATACTTAAGTTTTATACCTCTTGTAACAAGATTGGTTTTAAAGATTTGAATATTTTTGTAAAGTAGGCTCTATGTCCTGCTTGCATTCTTTCTCGTATACTCATCCTAATGTTGTTATCATTTTATACCAAGACACCTAGATAACTAAGCAGGACACTCCTTTGAAACACTTCCCATTCGCATTGAAATCTTTAGCAACCCTTATGGTCTCTGAGTTGGACATTACCATGTATTTTTCTTGTTTACATTTACCACAAGGCCAATTTTCATTGCTCCTGCTTCCATTAATGCATACGTGTCTTTGAGGCTATCAACGTTTGTTGCTACTATTGCAATGTCATCTGCATATGCACATGTCTGAGAAGTCTGCAGACATCTGATAGGTAATAAATTTAATGTTTATACTTTAATGCACCCGTAAAGTAATGCTAATTTGGTTTAACTTGGAGTATTTAACAAACCAAAGAAATTAATCACAAAAATAAAACATACATCGTGAATCGTAAGATTTTAAAAATGGATTTATTGACGTTCAATGTGGGCTCTGTGCGAACATCTATTCGGTAATACGTTTTCTGCCATACGCGGCAAATAACATGAGGTGTGACGGACTCTACATACCTTCTCTTACTCGTATTGATAGATACTTGTCGTACGTAGCAACTCGCAGAATAACCATTGGCATTGTCAACTGAAACTGATACCATCATGTTAACGATAAAATAAAAAAAAGTTTACTAGATAGGAAAGCCTTTAGTGGTTTACCGCCAGATGCCCTTTTTAAGGAGAGGGTGCTGAACGGGCTGAGGCCCTCCGACATTTTTTTTACCCATGAAATGTTGAACGTATAAAATAATCTAGATATAAATGGGAACAAAATAATGTTTAAGACGTTGAAAAAGATTTTGAAAGACGTTCTCTCAAAGTCAACTCATATGTCGATTAATTTTGTCTACTTGAGTTAACAATATAACGTTTTTCGTTCTAATTCAGTTTTACTCCATGTTCCATAAGCAAATGGAAGTATGGTGATGGCGAAATAAATCGTGTTCGAGATAAGGGCTGATTCTGATTGTGCTACTCTCAAAACATGAGAAAAGTCGTCTGTGTCTGTCTGTGTGTAGAATTTTTTCTATGGCGAACGATAACTGCCGCAAATTCAAACAGAATCAAATATTTGTTTCCATATGTGCGCGAGTTGTACAGGACCTATTGATTTTGGTGAATATCGGTTAAGGGGAAAAGGTAGTTTACCTGCAACGTTTTGTTTTAACAAGAGTAATCTTTTCTATGCCGAACTATAACTGCCGCAAATTCAAACAGAATCAAATAAATTTTTGCATATGTGCTCGAGTTGTAGAGGACTCAAGGTCTATTGATTTTGGTGAAGATCGGTTAAGGGGAAGAGGTAGTTTACCTGCAACGTTTTACGTTTTAACAAGAGTAAAGTACTTAATTTTGATAAATAAAGTATCCTGAAAAGAAGGTCATAATAATCCACTGTAGAAAGTTAGATGAAATATCTATAAATGAAAAGGGTAGTTGAGTTGAATGGGGAGGGGGTAATTTTTTTGTATTGATATAAATTTATTTATTCGCCCGAAAACTTAAAAATTTCAATAAAATATTAACAATTGATATAGTTCCATTCTATGTAACCATGGATACGTAAACAAAATAATTTTTCGTTTTCAAAAATTCACAGATAAAAACGCTGGGTGGTATTCGCTTTCTTTCCTGTTGTTTAAATAAAAGATAATTTAATCAAATTAATTCTTTATCTATAAAATATTAACAACTAGGTACAATTCGTATTTTGATTATCTTTCTCAGCGTTTTTACCGAACGCATGCTGATATATTTGGTTTTGTTCTGAGTGTACATATTAAAAATAATTTTATAATTAATTAGAACATGGAAGTCATGTATAGTTCTCCATACCGATTTTGTTTTTAGTTACTCGTTAGATAATATGCGTTCTCTCTTTATCTCTCTCTCTCTCACACACACACACACACACACACACACACACACACACACACACACATCTACCTATTCCAGCTGCCGTCTCATCCTCGGACGACCCACGTCTCTCCTACCAACGGCTTTATTTTTCAGCGCCGCTTTGGGCAGTCGATTCTGCAATGTACAATTTGAACTGTTTGGAAGAAACTGCATTTCAACAGTTTGAACTCGCAAGGTGTAGTTTCCCATACATTTCTGCGCAGAAATTTTCATCTTGTAATTTGAACAGACTTGGCGTAACTGAAACATTGATCTTTGAAGTTTGCGTTCATTGTTTTGGACTATTATTTGGTCATCCGCAAACAGCATTATATTCATTTGTGTTCTATATTTTTATTTTCACTTCTGGACCTTCCATCTCTTTACAGTTTTAAATACTTTTTGCACACATTTAGCATTCATTTTGTGTCATGTGTTCTCTTATGGTGATTAAAGAGCACATACACAATGTCTTTCAGAAAAGCAGAGGCAGAATCGAATTCGCGGTGGCCGGTAAACGTCGAGGGAAGGAAACATACATAGGTCCAGCAGAAGAAGAAGTGTGCCGGTTCGATGCCGGCGGTTACAACAATTCTAGAAAGTTTCCGTAATTGTAACATAACGTGAGCTGAGGCAGCGGGCGAACTTCGGTCCGCGGTATGAGGGGAGCGGCACGGTGTGCGGTTGCGCGCGCAACTCGGCTGTGTGCGGTCAGGATTGTGTGCTGCGGAGGGCAGTCAACGCTTGGCCTCGCTCACAGAATTTTCCCCCTCCGTCTCCGCTCTTTGTATTGTTCTACGCACTTTGTATCTCTCTACATGATGGGCTAAAGAATAAACGACTCCCGGGTTCTCGCACTAAGCCGGTTTCCTGGTCTGCTGATGGCTGAACATCTGCCCAAGCGGTGAACCATGCCAAGATCGCCTACGGAGAGGGAGACGGAGACGGAATTTCTATGTTGCACTCGCCAGCACGTATGAGGTGATATTTATGCTTTATTTCATTTTTTGGGGCCGGGCCGGCAGTGAGCCCATTAATTGAAAATTGCCTAGAAGCCATGGGACCACGTGTCCAGACTGTTTACCGGGAAGTTGAGCTGTGATCATGACTCTGAACATTTTTACTTAAATTTCATAAGCTTTTTTATGACTCTGTTACATAACGCTAAATGCAATGGCTGTAAGTGCGGGCTGCACTGGGGAGCGCGCCAGAGAGATTTTATCTTGTACCATTTTATTGTTGCATCTCATTTTCATTTTACCCCGTACAAAATTTAATTATTGCTCAGTAGTTCTGTTCCGGCTGGAACAGCTGTGTATAATATTTAATTTGACTATGGGTTTCACATTAAGGGCTGGGGACTTTCCGGAGGTTTTTCTTTGGGACTTTTCTGGGATTACAAAATGGGACTTAGTTTTTCTGACACGCTGGTGCAACTTCACACAGGTTGTATGCCTGTCAACTTTTGTCAACTACATGTGGGCGCGCTCCCACAGATGCCAGAGCACAACCACCTTATTGTATTCTATTCTTTTAATTGTTTATATGGTCATGTGAGGCTAATAGAAATAATTACTAAGGTAATGGAAAGATTTTAGCTGATTTTGCCCCTTGCACAAGGGCTAAACTGATTGTTTTCTTAACTGGCCAACACATATAGGTTGATTTCCCATTTATAGCTTTTGCTGTGTTATTTTGACTATAAAACATGTATTCATCATTTTCTTTTGAGTAAATTATGTATTGTCAAAATCTTCAGAAATAGTAATGCCTCAAACAATTAATTTTGTTTACTAATGTACATAGAGGACGTAGTTTTGTCAGTTTCAATTAATGATGTGAAAGGAACTTAAGGTTCACACACTCATCTTGGGTCATTGATCAATGGAATGCTAGATAAAGGGGTGGTCCGGTTATTTGTGCCTCATGAATTATTATCATTCTTCCTGGGGGTTTTGGCCTTATGTTATTCTACTGAACGGGTTGCCGAAGGGCGTAGATTTTATCACCGCGGGGTCATAAGATTGTAGTTACCCTACCTGGTAGGTGGGTGCATTCCCGGGGCATGTGTGTTAAGATCAATGTAATTGTGAGTTCGTGTACCTTGTGTTCTGTGTGTGTTGTTATGTGTCTAGCTAGCCACGAGATGGAAGGGAATTCTATAATCATATATGCATGTGTCCACTGATGTATATACACTTGTGATGTTTTATATTTATACACACTTGTCATTCTTAATATTTATACACACTTGATTCTTAAGATTTATACACACTTGTTATTCTTAAGAGTTATACACACTTGTTATTTTTGTACTTGTATTCATACTTGTGATTGGGCACATATGTTATTCTGATTTAATGATGTTAAAGCAGCGCAGGAAGGAAAATAAATTGTTATCGTTCTGTTACAGCTGAGTTTTATTGCAAGTCCCGTCATACTGGACCCAGCATAATTTTGCTTCTCTAGGCTTAGGCCTAGTCCTAAATAACTTGTAACCTCTCTTTCAAAACCAACAAGCATAGAGAGGTTACAAATGGTAGATCAGAGCGTGGTTCATTCTAGGCTTGAACCTTGGGTCCTGGTGTGTGACGGGGCTTGAGGACTCGGAAATTTTAATGCAATTATTGTAACTTAGTTGATATATGCCCGTGTAGGCTAGTTATAAGTTGTTTAATTTGTAAGTCGGGTCGCACCACTGAGGCGGTTAATAGTGTTTAAAAATTTTGATAGCTTGTACGGCCGGGAGTCTCAAGCGTGGCCTGGAATTTGGAACGCTAATTAGGGTCGGTGTTTAGCGTGGTATATTGATGGGATGCGGTATGGCCCGATCGGAAGTCGGTAGCGGAACCGACTTGTGTCCGGTTGATGTTAAAGTATTTTTTAATTCCCGAATTAGGACTTGTAGTTGATGGTTAGTTGGTTGTTGTCAATTATGTGTTGGTACGACGTGTGTGTCGAGTTGCTGTTTGCTGTTATGTGTGTGTAGTTTTGTTGTTTGTCTCTTGTCTCCTTTCGTCGGGGTTTGCATGGTTCAGAATAGGCCAGGTTTCCGCAGCGCTAGAGAACCCGGGGGTCTACTCAAAGGAAGGACAGTACTTGAGTTTTTCCGTTTCTTGTAAATATGC
Source organism: Magicicada septendecula (assembly GCA_034769895.1). Taxonomy (NCBI): domain Eukaryota; kingdom Metazoa; phylum Arthropoda; class Insecta; order Hemiptera; family Cicadidae; genus Magicicada; species Magicicada septendecula. The sequence goes on from CM068374.1 coordinate 31,174,312, forward strand.
TTTTGTGGGTTATGTTTTGTGTTCAGTGTATTGTGTGATTCTGGCGGGGGTAGGGTATCAAGGACTACCCAATCCTATTTCCGGCATCCTCCAGAGACTTCCGGTAGTGGATGGAGAAGATGAGGGCAAATTGTTGGTTTTTCTGGACATCGTCCTGGAGTTGGCGGATTTTCCGGGGCTGTCCGATGAGGTCCTCTTGTCCGTTATATATCCGTACTGCCGGGGTTTATTGGCTGAGCTGGTCACCCGCACTCTGCGTCGTGGTGGCAGTATCGACTCTCTCCATGGGGAGGTGTTGGACTCTTTCATACCCCGTCGGCGACGTTGGCGTTTGGAACTTAGCCGGTTCTATCGTGCACAGGCCAACGGAGAGGCGTTGGGGGATTTTGTGCAGGATATCCGTAAATGTGCTCGGGTTTTGAGGTTAGGGTTGCCCGAGAAGGATGTCGTTGGAAGAATTTTAGAAGGGGTGACTCCCCAAGAGAGATCCCGTTTGGTGTTCGCGGACCGTCCACGTTGTTTTGCGGACCTCGAACGGCTATGTGTGTTTTCTAAAACGATCCAGGTGATTGACGAGTCCCGTGAGCACGTGACCCATGATAAGTTAAGACACGAGAGGCATGGGGGGCGAATTGTTCCATCCTCATGCGGTAATGAAAATAGTATTACAAACTCTTGTAGCGAGAGGCGCCGTCGTTCGCCTAATGTGACTTGTATTAAGTGTGGTAGGTTGGGCCACGTCAGACGATTTTGTACCGGGGTTGGGTCGAGTCCAACGTCCCTCCCCAGGGCGCCCAAGGTCATTCAGAAAAGGCTCAATGAGGGGAAGATATGTCGGAGGTCTTCCCCTACCTGTCGCGGGTCTTCTAAGGTACGCGCCTCCAGGCCAGTTGTAGGTCCCAAGTCTTTGGGTAGCAAGGTCCTCCAAACCATCTCTAGACCCACTTCCGTATGCCCCTTCTTGCTGTTGGAGTTGAAAAAGAGTCAACTCAGAGCATTAGTTGACTCCGGATCAGCAAAATCCATCATTTCATCTAAAGTGTGCGAGGACCTTGAGCGACAGGGTTTAATTAAACGGTCAGAAAAGTCTTCCGTAGTGTGCTGGACGGCATCCCAGGAAATTCTGCCCATTTCCCGGGTAGTTTCATTCAAGTTTAAAATCGAGGGATTTTCTTGGGTGTGGAGCTTTCTGGTTTCTCCGGCTCTGGGAGTTGAATGCATTATTGGTGCCGATTTCATCTGCAAAAGTGGTCTCGTTATTGACATCCAAGAGCACCAATGTTATTTTAAATTCAATCGGGGAGTTGTAATCCCGTTCCTTGGATATCAGGGGACCAGGCAATATATCCAAGAGGTTAAGTGCCCCGACACATCTAGAGACCACCTCTCCCAGTCCCAGCGGTCCGCTTTAGATCAGTTGTGTGAGCGTTTCCCCACTGTATTAACTCCGGCCCTTGGGCTCACACATCTCTTGGAGTATAAGATCCGCCTAACGGACTCCAAGGTGGTGCGCTCCCACCCTTATAAGTTTGCCCCTCCGAAGATGAACATCTTGAGGGAGAAGGTTCAAGAATTATTAGATCAAGGGGTGATTGAACCTTCTCAATCCAGTTATGCCAGTCCAGCGTTCCTAGTGCCCAAGCCTGGAGGTAAGCACAGGATGGTCATCGACTACCGCAAGCTGAACGCTAACATCGAGGTACATTCGGTCCCACTTCCTGACCTTCATTCCGCGTTCGATTGGTTCAGTGAGGCGAGGTATTTTACCATCATTGACCTCAACTCTGCATATCACCAGATTCCCTTGACGAAAGAAAGTAGGGCCTACACGGCATTCTGTGTTCCGTGGAACCTCTATCAGTATACTAGGGTTCCTATGGGTCTAGCGGTAGGGGCCCAAACACTCACCCGTTTGCTTGACACCGTTTTTCACGATGTCAAGTTCAAGTACGTTTTTAATTATCTTGATGACTTGCTGGTGTACAGCAAGGGGTATGAGGAACATTTGAGTCATCTTGAGGAGGTGATGTGCAGGTTGAGGGGTGCCGGCCTCACTGTCAATCCTGAAAAGGTGAAGTTTGCCCAGACACAAATTTCTTTTCTGGGCCACCTGATTTCCCATAGAGGTGTCACTGTGGATCCTGAGCGAACACAGGGGATCAGGGACTTTCCCCCACCAAAGGATGCCAAAGGCATCGCGAGATTTGTGGGGATGGTCAATTTCTATCGGCGTTTCATCCCAAACGCGGCGGAGATTGCGGCACCTCTGAATGAACTCCGGAAGAAGGGCGCCAAATTTGTATGGGGGGAAAAGAAGGCTTTCGAGACTCTGAAGGAAGCCATTATTTCCCCCCCAGTACTGAGAATGCCAGACTTCTCGAGACAGTTTATCTTACAGACGGACGCGAGTTCGGTGGCGCTCGGGGCGGTTCTGTCCCAAGTGGTTGATGGTGCTAGGCAGCCTGTGGCCTTCATTTCTAGAACTTTGACCCAACAAGAACGGAAGTCTTCAGTGTATGAGCTAGAGTGTTTGGCTGTGGTATACGCTCTAGATAAGTTCAGGCGTTTTCTGGAACACGCTGAGTTCCTGCTCGAGACCGACAACCAGGCTCTCTCTTGGCTTCTCGCTCATCCCCGGCAGCTGGGTAAGATTGGACGATGGGTGGTTAAAATCTCATCCTTTAAATTTAAGGTGCAACACATTCGGGGAACTCAAAATGTGGTTGCAGATGCTTTGTCCCGTATGTTCTCCCAGCCCAGCGAAGCCCAGCCGGAGCAACCCTGTTCTGTTCTACTGGACTTTCCGTTAGCTTTTACTGATGTGTTGCCCCATCAGTTAAATGATGAAGAGTTGGGTCCGATCATCCAAAATCTAAAAGAGGGTAACGTGCAGGTCCCCTACTTCTTGTCCAGGGGCGTCCTATGTTGCAGAGAGAAGAAAGGACGGGCCCCGAAGATAGTGCTGCCTAGCAAACTTGTGCCCATGGTCTTCAGCTACTATCACAATTCCCCGGTAGGTGGACATAAGGGAATTTCGAAGACCATTTCCAGTATTAGGAAAAACTTCATCTGGAAGGGCATGGATAGGGACATAGCAACTCGGGTGAAGGCATGTCATCTCTGTGGCTTAAGCAAGCCTGCCCAAAACACAAAGTTGGGGCTGTTGTCATCTGATGTGGCGAGCAGACCGATGGAGAAGCTATTCATCGATTACGTGGGACCCTTCCCGCGTAGCAAGTCAGGTAATGCTTACCTACTTGTCTGTGTGGATGCTTTTTCGAAGTTTGCCTGGCTACTGCCCTTACGGCAGGCAACTGCTCGATTGACCATAAACGCGCTCCAGAGTCATGTATTTCAGCACTTCGGTCTTCCGGCCATCATTGTCTCGGACAATGGTCCACAATTTATTTCTGGCGACTTTCGGCGAATGTGCTTCGCCAATGGCATCAAGCATGTAACCACTTCCCCGTATTACCCGCAGCCGTCCCATGCGGAGAGGTTCAATAGGAATCTACGGTCCGCACTTATTGCCTATCACGCTGAGCAACAGACTACCTGGGACCAGAACTTAAAGTGGTTACAACTAGCTTTGAATACGGCCCTGCATGGCAGTCATAAGGCCGTTCCTTTTGAAGTTATGTTTGGTTTCTCGCCTACGCTTCCCTTGGCCAACTTATGGAATATTGACGATCTTCTGCCTAGTAACCCAGACATTAGGACGGCAGATAGGTGGAAAGAGGCCCGGAAGAATTTGCTCCGTGCGCATGAGCGCGTCCGTGCTCGGTATAATCAGGGGCGTATTCCAAATCCCTTTAAGGTAGGAGATTTGGTCTACTGCCAGAGCCACCCGATCAGCTCGGCTGCCGATAAAAGAGCCGCCAAATTATGCTATCGTTGGTCGGGGCCATACCGTATCCTCGGGTTTACGTCACCGGTGACGGCGCGATTAGAAGAACAGGGTAGTAATCCTAAAGAGATTACCACACAAATTTCTAAATTGAAATTATGTCGAAAAGGGTAAACGGGCGGTTAAAAAAAAAAAAAAAAAAGGGGGGGTGAATGATGGCGGTCTCTGTGCGGGTGGGGATGTTTTCGGTTTTGAGAGGGTGTGCTCCGGGGGCGAGATTGAGAATAATAGGGTAGCGGGTAGATGTTTCTCACGGTCCCGGTGGGTTTCGTCTATTTCAGGGATGCGCCCCTGCCTGCGCGAGCCTTGGTTTTCTCCAATTGTCCTATGTCCGGAGGGAGCCATGTCCTTGCCTTCAGTCCCAGCCCGTGACCGTAATCATCCTTGACCACCCACCTTCCAATTTCCTAACCTTACCTAAAAAAAAAAAAAAAAAGGAGTTAGCGAGAGGAGAAGTGGAGCAGTAAGGGGGCAGGGGTCTGTTGTGCTCCTCTTCCCCCTTGCTGTTCCAGGCATGCCCTTGGAGCACACTTGTAAAACACATATATATATATTGGAAAGGTGCCATAGTCACAGTTGACATGGTTTTCCGTTAGGTCCCAGTGGGACCACCGCATCAGGGGGACTGTCATCGCCCCCCTTTCCCCTTGGCCCGTACAGTATGGGAGTGTGTAAGATGGGGAATAGTATTAGGGAATTATCCCGTAATTGCATGGGCCAGATGGCCCTGTTTAGGTGGCTATCGTGTTCTGGCTTGGGTGGACAAGCCTCAGGAGGTCGGAACTCAGGGAGGTCCCGAACTTTTCTTTTGTCTTTCTTCGCTGTCCCCCTTTGGTGTAGGCTGGCCCTGATCAGGTCAGTGTGCAGCAACCGCACACTTACACTATACACGTCTTCTTTCGTCTCTTTCGTTTTCCCTTCTGAGCCTCTGTTCTCCTGAGAGCAAGTGCCATCGGGCCAACTCACCCACGATGTCCACCGGATTTTTCAGATGGGAGTACACTGCAGGGTACTTTCCCGAGTTTTGTGGGGCAACCGGGTTGCCCTTTCGGGGTGGGGGTGTGCCGGTTCGATGCCGGCGGTTACAAAAATTCTAGAAAGTTTCCGTAATTGTAACATAACGTGAGCTGAGGCAGCGGGCGAACTTCGGTCCGCGGTATGAGGGGAGCGGCACGGTGTGCGGTTGCGCGCGCAACTCGGCTGTGTGCGGTCAGGATTGTGTGCTGCGGAGGGCAGTCAACGCTTGGCCTCGCTCACAGAATTGTCCCCCTCCGTCTCCGCTCTTTGTATTGTTCTACGCACTTTGTATCTCTCTACATGATGGGCTAAAGAATAAACGACTCCCGGGTTCTCGCACTAAGCCGGTTTCCTGGTCTGCTGATGGCTGAACATCTGCCCAAGCGGTGAACCATGCCAAGATCGCCTACGGAGAGGGAGACGGAGACGGAACTTCTATGTTGCACTCGCCAGCACGTATGAGGTGATATTTATGCTTTATTTCATTTTTTGGGGCCGGGCCGGCAGTGAGCCCGTTAATTGAAAATTGCCTAGAAGCCATGGGACCACGTGTCCAGACTGTTTACCGGGAAGTTGAGCTGTGATCATGACTCTGAACATTTTTACTTAAATTTCATAAGCTTTTTTATGACTCTGTTACATAACGCTAAATGCAATGGCTGTAAGTGCGGGCTGCACTGGGGAGCGCGCCAGAGAGATTTTATCTTGTACCATTTTATTGTTGCATCTCATTTTCATTTTACCCCGTACAAAATTTAATTATTGCTCAGTAGTTCTGTTCCGGCTGGAACAGCTGTGTATAATATTTAATTTGACTATGGGTTTCACATTAAGGGCTGGGGACTTTCCGGAGGTTTTTCTTTGGGACTTTTCTGGGATTACAAAATGGGACTTAGTTTTTCTGACACGCTGGTGCAACTTCACACAGGTTGTATGCCTGTCAACTTTTGTCAACTACATGTGGGCGCGCTCCCACAGATGCCAGAGCACAACCACCTTATTGTATTCTATTCTTTTAATTGTTTATATGGTCATGTGAGGCTAATAGAAATAATTACTAAGGTAATGGAAAGATTTTAGCTGATTTTGCCCCTTGCACAAGGGCTAAACTGATTGTTTTCTTAACTGGCCAACACATATAGGTTGATTTCCCATTTATAGCTTTTGCTGTGTTATTTTGACTATAAAACATGTATTCATCATTTTCTTTTGAGTAAATTATGTATTGTCAAAATCTTCAGAAATAGTAATGCCTCAAACAATTAATTTTGTTTACTAATGTACATAGAGGACGTAGTTTTGGCAGTTTCAATTAATGATGTGAAAGGAACTTAAGGTTCACACACTCATCTTGGGTCATTGATCAATGGAATGCTAGATAAAGGGGTGGTCCGGTTATTTGTGCCTCATGAATTATTATCATTCTTCCTGGGGGTTTTGGCCTTATGTTATTCTACTGAACGGGTTGCCGAAGGGCGTAGATTTTATCACCGCGGGGTCATAAGATTGTAGTTACTCTACCTGGTAGGTGGGTGCATTCCCGGGGCATGTGTGTTAAGATCAATGTAATTGTGAGTTCGTGTACCTTGTGTTCTGTGTGTGTTGTTATGTGTCTAGCTAGCCACGAGATGGAAGGGAATTCTATAATCATATATGCATGTGTCCACTGATGTATATACACTTGTGATGTTTTATATTTATACACACTTGTCATTCTTAATATTTATACACACTTGATTCTTAAGATTTATACACACTTGTTATTCTTAAGAGTTATACACACTTGTTATTTTTGTACTTGTATTCATACTTGTGATTGGGCACATATGTTATTCTGATTTAATGATGTTAAAGCAGCGCAGGAAGGAAAATAAATTGTTATCGTTCTGTTACAGCTGAGTTTTATTGCAAGTCCCGTCATACTGGACCCAGCATAATTTTGCTTCTCTAGGCTTAGGCCTAGTCCTAAATAACTTGTAACCTCTCTTTCAAAACCAACAAGCATAGAGAGGTTACAAATGGTAGATCAGAGCGTGGTTCATTCTAGGCTTGAACCTTGGGTCCTGGTGTGTGACGGGGCTTGAGGACTCGGAAATTTTAATGCAATTATTGTAACTTAGTTGATATATGCCCGTGTAGGCTAGTTATAAGTTGTTTAATTTGTAAGTCGGGTCGCACCACTGAGGCGGTTAATAGTGTTTAAAAATTTTGATAGCTTGTACGGCCGGGAGTCTCAAGCGTGGCCTGGAATTTGGAATGCTAATTAGGGTCGGTGTTTAGCGTGGTATATTGATGGGATGCGGTATGGCCCGATCGGAAGTCGGTAGCGGAACCGACTTGTGTCCGGTTGATGTTAAAGTATTTTTTAATTCCCGAATTAGGACTTGTAGTTGATGGTTAGTTGGTTGTTGTCAATTATGTGTTGGTACGACGTGTGTGTCGAGTTGCTGTTTGCTGTTATGTGTGTGTAGTTTTGTTGTTTGTCTCTTGTCTCCTTTCGTCGGGGTTTGCATGGTTCAGAATAGGCCAGGTTTCCGCAGCGCTAGAGAACCCGGGGGTCTACTCAAAGGAAGGACAGTACTTGAGTTTTTCCGTTTCTTGTAAATATGCTTTTGTGGGTTATGTTTTGTGTTCAGTGTATTGTGTGATTCTGGCGGGGGTAGGGTATCAAGGACTACCCAATCCTATTTCCGGCATCCTCCAGAGACTTCCGGTAGTGGATGGAGAAGATGAGGGCAAATTGTTGGTTTTTCTGGACATCGTCCTGGAGTTGGCGGATTTTCCGGGGCTGTCCGATGAGGTCCTCTTGTCCGTTATATATCCGTACTGCCGGGGTTTATTGGCTGAGCTGGTCACCCGCACTCTGCGTCGTGGTGGCAGTATCGACTCTCTCCATGGGGAGGTGTTGGACTCTTTCATACCCCGTCGGCGACGTTGGCGTTTGGAACTTAGCCGGTTCTATCGTGCACAGGCCAACGGAGAGGCGTTGGGGGATTTTGTGCAGGATATCCGTAAATGTGCTCGGGTTTTGAGGTTAGGGTTGCCCGAGAAGGATGTCGTTGGAAGAATTTTAGAAGGGGTGACTCCCCAAGAGAGATCCCGTTTGGTGTTCGCGGACCGTCCACGTTGTTTTGCGGACCTCGAACGGCTATGTGTGTTTTCTAAAACGATCCAGGTGATTGACGAGTCCCGTGAGCACGTGACCCATGATAAGTTAAGACACGAGAGGCATGGGGGGCGAATTGTTCCATCCTCATGCGGTAATGAAAATAGTATTACAAACTCTTGTAGCGAGAGGCGCCGTCGTTCGCCTAATGTGACTTGTTTTAAGTGTGGTAGGTTGGGCCACGTCAGACGATTTTGTACCGGGGTTGGGTCGAGTCCAACGTCCCTCCCCAGGGCGCCCAAGGTCATTCAGAAAAGGCTCAATGAGGGGAAGATATGTCGGAGGTCTTCCCCTACCTGTCGCGGGTCTTCTAAGGTACGCGCCTCCAGGCCAGTTGTAGGTCCCAAGTCTTTGGGTAGCAAGGTCCTCCAAACCATCTCTAGACCCACTTCCGTATGCCCCTTCTTGCTGTTGGAGTTGAAAAAGAGTCAACTCAGAGCATTAGTTGACTCCGGATCAGCAAAATCCATCATTTCATCTAAAGTGTGCGAGGACCTTGAGCGACAGGGTTTAATTAAACGGTCAGAAAAGTCTTCCGTAGTGTGCTGGACGGCATCCCAGGAAATTCTGCCCATTTCCCGGGTAGTTTCATTCAAGTTTAAAATCGAGGGATTTTCTTGGGTGTGGAGCTTTCTGGTTTCTCCGGCTCTGGGAGTTGAATGCATTATTGGTGCCGATTTCATCTGCAAAAGTGGTCTCGTTATTGACATCCAAGAGCACCAATGTTATTTTAAATTCAATCGGGGAGTTGTAATCCCGTTCCTTGGATATCAGGGGACCAGGCAATATATCCAAGAGGTTAAGTGCCCCGACACATCTAGAGACCACCTCTCCCAGTCCCAGCGGTCCGCTTTAGATCAGTTGTGTGAGCGTTTCCCCACTGTATTAACTCCGGCCCTTGGACTCACACATCTCTTGGAGTATAAGATCCGCCTAACGGACTCCAAGGTGGTGCGCTCCCACCCTTATAAGTTTGCCCCTCCGAAGATGAACATCTTGAGGGAGAAGGTTCAAGAATTATTAGATCAAGGGGTGATTGAACCTTCTCAATCCAGTTATGCCAGTCCAGCGTTCCTAGTGCCCAAGCCTGGAGGTAAGCACAGGATGGTCATCGACTACCGCAAGCTGAACGCTAACATCGAGGTACATTCGGTCCCACTTCCTGACCTTCATTCCGCGTTCGATTGGTTCAGTGAGGCGAGGTATTTTACCATCATTGACCTCAACTCTGCATATCACCAGATTCCCTTGACGAAAGAAAGTAGGGCCTACACGGCATTCTGTGTTCCGTGGAACCTCTATCAGTATACTAGGGTTCCTATGGGTCTAGCGGTAGGGGCCCAAACACTCACCCGTTTGCTTGACACCGTTTTTCACGATGTCAAGTTCAAGTACGTTTTTAATTATCTTGATGACTTGCTGGTGTACAGCAAGGGGTATGAGGAACATTTGAGTCATCTTGAGGAGGTGATGTGCAGGTTGAGGGGTGCCGGCCTCACTGTCAATCCTGAAAAGGTGAAGTTTGCCCAGACACAAATTTCTTTTCTGGGCCACCTGATTTCCCATAGAGGTGTCACTGTGGATCCTGAGCGAACACAGGGGATCAGGGACTTTCCCCCACCAAAGGATGCCAAAGGCATCGCGAGATTTGTGGGGATGGTCAATTTCTATCGGCGTTTCATCCCAAACGCGGCGGAGATTGCGGCACCTCTGAATGAACTCCGGAAGAAGGGCGCCAAATTTGTATGGGGGGAAAAGAAGGCTTTCGAGACTCTGAAGGAAGCCATTATTTCCCCCCCAGTACTGAGAATGCCAGACTTCTCGAGACAGTTTATCTTACAGACGGACGCGAGTTCGGTGGCGCTCGGGGCGGTTCTGTCCCAAGTGGTTGATGGTGCTAGGCAGCCTGTGGCCTTCATTTCTAGAACTTTGACCCAACAAGAACGGAAGTCTTCAGTGTATGAGCTAGAGTGTTTGGCTGTGGTATACGCTCTAGATAAGTTCAGGCGTTTTCTGGAACACGCTGAGTTCCTGCTCGAGACCGACAACCAGGCTCTCTCTTGGCTTCTCGCTCATCCCCGGCAGCTGGGTAAGATTGGACGATGGGTGGTTAAAATCTCATCCTTTAAATTTAAGGTGCAACACATTCGGGGAACTCAAAATGTGGTTGCAGATGCTTTGTCCCGTATGTTCTCCCAGCCCAGCGAAGCCCAGCCGGAGCAACCCTGTTCTGTTCTACTGGACTTTCCGTTAGCTTTTACTGATGTGTTGCCCCATCAGTTAAATGATGAAGAGTTGGGTCCGATCATCCAAAATCTAAAAGAGGGTAACGTGCAGGTCCCCTACTTCTTGTCCAGGGGCGTCCTATGTTGCAGAGAGAAGAAAGGACGGGCCCCGAAGATAGTGCTGCCTAGCAAACTTGTGCCCATGGTCTTCAGCTACTATCACAATTCCCCGGTAGGTGGACATAAGGGAATTTCGAAGACCATTTCCAGTATTAGGAAAAACTTCATCTGGAAGGGCATGGATAGGGACATAGCAACTCGGGTGAAGGCATGTCATCTCTGTGGCTTAAGCAAGCCTGCCCAAAACACAAAGTTGGGGCTGTTGTCATCTGATGTGGCGAGCAGACCGATGGAGAAGCTATTCATCGATTACGTGGGACCCTTCCCGCGTAGCAAGTCAGGTAATGCTTACCTACTTGTCTGTGTGGATGCTTTTTCGAAGTTTGCCTGGCTACTGCCCTTACGGCAGGCAACTGCTCGATTGACCATAAACGCGCTCCAGAGTCATGTATTTCAGCACTTCGGTCTTCCGGCCATCATTGTCTCGGACAATGGTCCACAATTTATTTCTGGCGACTTTCGGCGAATGTGCTTCGCCAATGGCATCAAGCATGTAACCACTTCCCCGTATTACCCGCAGCCGTCCCATGCGGAGAGGTTCAATAGGAATCTACGGTCCGCACTTATTGCCTATCACGCTGAGCAACAGACTACCTGGGACCAGAACTTAAAGTGGTTACAACTAGCTTTGAATACGGCCCTGCATGACAGTCATAAGGCCGTTCCTTTTGAAGTTATGTTTGGTTTCTCGCCTACGCTTCCCTTGGCCAACTTATGGAATATTGACGATCTTCTGCCTAGTAACCCAGACATTAGGACGGCAGATAGGTGGAAAGAGGCCCGGAAGAATTTGCTCCGTGCGCATGAGCGCGTCCGTGCTCGGTATAATCAGGGGCGTATTCCAAATCCCTTTAAGGTAGGAGATTTGGTCTACTGCCAGAGCCACCCGATCAGCTCGGCTGCCGATAAAAGAGCCGCCAAATTATGCTATCGTTGGTCGGGGCCATACCGTATCCTCGGGTTTACGTCACCGGTGACGGCGCGATTAGAAGAACAGGGTAGTAATCCTAAAGAGATTACCACACAAATTTCTAAATTGAAATTATGTCGAAAAGGGTAAACGGGCGGTTAAAAAAAAAAAAAAAAGGGGGGGGTGAATGATGGCGGTCTCTGTGCGGGTGGGGATGTTTTCGGTTTTGAGAGGGTGTGCTCCGGGGGCGAGATTGAGAATAATAGGGTAGCGGGTAGATGTTTCTCACGGTCCCGGTGGGTTTCGTCTATTTCAGGGATGCGCCCCTGCCTGCGCGAGCCTTGGTTTTCTCCAATTGTCCTATGTCCGGAGGGAGCCATGTCCTTGCCTTCAGTCCCAGCCCGTGACCGTAATCATCCTTGACCACCCACCTTCCAATTTCCTAACCTTACCTAAAAAAAAAAAAAAAAAAGGAGTTAGCGAGAGGAGAAGTGGAGCAGTAAGGGGGCAGGGGTCTGTTGTGCTCCTCTTCCCCCTTGCTGTTCCAGGCATGCCCTTGGAGCACACTTGTAAAACACATATATATATATTGGAAAGGTGCCATAGTCACAGTTGACATGGTTTTCCGTTAGGTCCCAGTGGGACCACCGCATCAGGGGGACTGTCATCGCCCCCCTTTCCCCTTGGCCCGTACAGTATGGGAGTGTGTAAGATGGGGAATAGTATTAGGGAATTATCCCGTAATTGCATGGGCCAGATGGCCCTGTTTAGGTGGCTATCGTGTTCTGGCTTGGGTGGACAAGCCTCAGGAGGTCGGAACTCAGGGAGGTCCCGAACTTTTCTTTTGTCTTTCTTCGCTGTCCCCCTTTGGTGTAGGCTGGCCCTGATCAGGTCAGTGTGCAGCAACCGCACACTTACACTATACACGTCTTCTTTCGTCTCTTTCGTTTTCCCTTCTGAGCCTCTGTTCTCCTGAGAGCAAGTGCCATCGGGCCAACTCACCCACGATGTCCACCGGATTTTTCAGATGGGAGTACACTGCAGGGTACTTTCCCGAGTTTTGTGGGGCAACCGGGTTGCCCTTTCGGGGTGGGGGTGTGCCGGTTCGATGCCGGCGGTTACAAAAATTCTAGAAAGTTTCCGTAATTGTAACATAACGTGAGCTGAGGCAGCGGGCGAACTTCGGTCCGCGGTATGAGGGGAGCGGCACGGTGTGCGGTTGCGCGCGCAACTCGGCTGTGTGCGGTCAGGATTGTGTGCTGCGGAGGGCAGTCAACGCTTGGCCTCGCTCACAGAATTGTCCCCCTCCGTCTCCGCTCTTTGTATTGTTCTACGCACTTTGTATCTCTCTACATGATGGGCTAAAGAATAAACGACTCCCGGGTTCTCGCACTAAGCCGGTTTCCTGGTCTGCTGATGGCTGAACATCTGCCCAAGCGGTGAACCATGCCAAGATCGCCTACGGAGAGGGAGACGGAGACGGAATTTCTATGTTGCACTCGCCAGCACGTATGAGGTGATATTTATGCTTTATTTCATTTTTTGGGGCCGGGCCGGCAGTGAGCCCGTTAATTGAAAATTGCCTAGAAGCCATGGGACCACGTGTCCAGACTGTTTACCGGGAAGTTGAGCTGTGATCATGAGTCTGAACATTTTTACTTAAATTTCATAAGCTTTTTTATGACTCTGTTACATAACGCTAAATGCAATGGCTGTAAGTGCGGGCTGCACTGGGGAGCGCGCCAGAGAGATTTTATCTTGTACCATTTTATTGTTGCATCTCATTTTCATTTTACCCCGTACAAAATTTAATTATTGCTCAGTAGTTCTGTTCCGGCTGGAACAGCTGTGTATAATATTTAATTTGACTATGGGTTTCACATTAAGGGCTGGGGACTTTCCGGAGGTTTTTCTTTGGGACTTTTCTGGGATTACAAAATGGGACTTAGTTTTTCTGACACGCTGGTGCAACTTCACACAGGTTGTATGCCTGTCAACTTTTGTCAACTACATGTGGGCGCGCTCCCACAGATGCCAGAGCACAACCACCTTATTGTATTCTATTCTTTTAATTGTTTATATGGTCATGTGAGGCTAATAGAAATAATTACTAAGGTAATGGAAAGATTTTAGCTGATTTTGCCCCTTGCACAAGGGCTAAACTGATTGTTTTCTTAACTGGCCAACACATATAGGTTGATTTCCCATTTATAGCTTTTGCTGTGTTATTTTGACTATAAAACATGTATTCATCATTTTCTTTTGAGTAAATTATGTATTGTCAAAATCTTCAGAAATAGTAATGCCTCAAACAATTAATTTTGTTTACTAATGTACATAGAGGACGTAGTTTTGGCAGTTTCAATTAATGATGTGAAAGGAACTTAAGGTTCACACACTCATCTTGGGTCATTGATCAATGGAATGCTAGATAAAGGGGTGGTCCGGTTATTTGTGCCTCATGAATTATTATCATTCTTCCTGGGGGTTTTGGCCTTATGTTATTCTACTGAACGGGTTGCCGAAGGGCGTAGATTTTATCACCGCGGGGTCATAAGATTGTAGTTACTCTACCTGGTAGGTGGGTGCATTCCCGGGGCATGTGTGTTAAGATCAATGTAATTGTGAGTTCGTGTACCTTGTGTTCTGTGTGTGTTGTTATGTGTCTAGCTAGCCACGAGATGGAAGGGAATTCTATAATCATATATGCATGTGTCCACTGATGTATATACACTTGTGATGTTTTATATTTATACACACTTGTCATTCTTAATATTTATACACACTTGATTCTTAAGATTTATACACACTTGTTATTCTTAAGAGTTATACACACTTGTTATTTTTGTACTTGTATTCATACTTGTGATTGGGCACATATGTTATTCTGATTTAATGATGTTAAAGCAGCGCAGGAAGGAAAATAAATTGTTATCGTTCTGTTACAGTTGAGTTTTATTGCAAGTCCCGTCATACTGGACCCAGCATAATTTTGCTTCTCTAGGCTTAGGCCTAGTCCTAAATAACTTGTAACCTCTCTTTCAAAACCAACAAGCATAGAGAGGTTACAGAAGAAGAAGACAGTAAATCGACAAGCACTTGACAGACGCTAAATACTACAACGGCCGGGAGTTTGGCACCTGTTAAACGGACCGCATTACGGTCTGACAGCAACACAGTTTTGACCAGAGAAAGCTTTTAGTAGGACATTGATCCGCGACCTTACTCCGCGCTCGGCCTTGTCACGTTTTTCGCGTGTCTGCTGACATAGCACGTACCAGAAACATGCAAACATGTACAAGCATAATATGAGTGAATACACTTAAAACTACAGGTGTGCTAAACTAGTATTTGAAAATAACAGGTACGAACGAAACAGTTCCAAAAAATAACACGTACAAATACCTGATGTTATATAGGCTATCTATTATACATATAGGCCTACCTGTGTTATATAATTTGTTATACGAAATATATTGAAACTAAAAGTATTAACAGTGTTAACTGTGACTTTATAGCTGTGTTAGCTGTTACTGTTTAAAAGAAAATAAGAAACAATAGAATTTATAGGCCTCTATCCATTTGGAAATAGACTACTAATTTAAGTTTTCACTAGAAGTAAACAGGCTAACGTAGATTTAATATTAAATTATTGATTCCATTTTGGTTAGACAAATCAGTTGCGAAACTCAGGCAACGCAGTTTAGAGTGCACAACAAAGAATGTAAAAAATATTTACGTGAGATGTGCAGTGAAGTTAAAATCATCTCCGAAATCACATTAACAAAAAGCACTATATGGCCTATCAGGCACTCTGTAGGTTATAACACAATATAATTCGCTTTTTCAAAATTTACCAAGTTAGTGACTAGTATAATATATAATTTGTTATTATAATCTGTATTATGCACCTTCACAACACACGAGAATAAGTGAACATCATTATGCATTTTTTTCATTTATTGAAAACAGCTTCGTCTCTTTGGCATAGAGATATTCTGAACCTCGCTGTTTTGCTTCGTTTCGTACTTGTATGGCAATCGGCACATGCGCAGAATGAAGTATTTAGCACCAAAAAGTGACTTTGCACTCCTGTATTCGTAATACTCGTAGTACTCGTTTATTCGTTAGTTGCGTAGGGGGGTCCCGCGACTCGGAACCGCGATGCCGCGAGTACGCAGAACAGGTATTTCAACTTTTCAGTCACTGTTACATCCGTTCCACAAAAATAATCGTTCCAAAATACCTGTTATAGGTATATCGGCCCACCTCTACTTAAAACGCCTACAATCATATAAACATTTATTTATTATGTTTAACATTTGCGGATTATTAGATCATCACATGTGTATTATTTCGGATTACAGATCCACATGTTACAGTCCACGAGTAAGCATAATCCACGTGTTTTTGTTTATGATTTCGGATTACAGGTCTCCAAATTGAAGACCAAGGTGATGACTTTTCATGGTGCTGACCCCATACGAACAAAAATTGTTGTAGATGGTACTTGCCTGACAGGGGTGGATTAGAAGCGCGTTGTGCCCTATGCTGCCATCAAACTGGTGCCCCCCCCCCCCGATTCAAAATTCAACCTTTTAACCATTATTTACACTGATAAATGACATGCACAATTTCTAAAGTTAACAATTATTTTATTAAACTCTCAAATTAAACAAGTAATTGTAAATAGTGATTACAATGAGCATATTAGTACTTAAGCTTAGAAAATAATAATTGATCCATTCTTTTCTTGATTTTGACTTAACGAAGTCTTCTATAATTTCTTCTAAATCGAGGGACTCAAGTACCTCGCTTTTAATATTCAACCTTGCTAATGAAGATAATCTCTCATCTCCCATAGTTGAACTCAACATACTTTTAATGCATTATACTACAGAAGATTATCTTTCATATTCACAGTTAGCTATTGGAATCGTCAAAAGCAGACGATAAGCAATGTATATGTTTGGAAATATATCAATCATTTTACAATCAATAGTCCAGTTTAATAATTTGAGCGTACACATCTTTTTATAATTTTGCATTGAGGACGTTTGTTTTTTGTTTTGTTTTATTATCTTCAAAACGTTTTTTGTGATTTAGGGCTGGATGGTGCCCCTTCTGACAGATGATTCCCTGGTGCCCTGTGCTGCAGCATACCCTAGCGTTATGAATAATCCGCCACTGTTGCCTGGAACAGATCACCAGTTTTGTATATCTGAGCTATAAATTATCTTACATTCCAAACAATGATGTGATGAAGAAGCTAAACAAGTTCAACCATATGTGAGAGATCATCAGAAACGCAGCGGAAGTTCCTCCTCACACTTCTCTATGAATCTGAGTACAGGATTTTAAAGAATACCAGGCCAATTGTATTCAAGCGGCAGAAATGAGATTTCTTAGGCACGTGGCAGGATATACTCTTCAATATCGCAAAACAAATGTCGATGAACGGCAGGAAATGAATATCCAGAGTATACTCGATAGGCTTGTCCAATGATCAGCTAAAATGGTTGGAACATCTTAACCGAATGGATGATTGTCACATCCGCCAAACACTTACTGAATTATAAGCTGACGGGACGGAGAGGTGTGGGACGTCCAAAGAAGCGTTGGAGTGTCCAGCTTTAGTATGTCTGCTTGCGACCAGGACAAACGATTGGTTTAATCTCTGTTGAAGATGTTGATGAACTTTTCAGGGGGAGGGGTGCGACAAGTTATTGTTACGACGGTCTAGTGATCGTCGTATGGCACAGTGGAAAACAAAATACACGACACCAATGAAATCACTAATCACCAGCTTTAATTATCACAATTAAACAGTTTGTAATCAACAAGATTGTTCTTACAACAAATCAAATAACAATTTTTCACACGCAATAATAATGTCAACTAATGTAAAACACGATTGTTTTACAATTGTCCCGCACAATTATAAAACACTTCGCCACAAGACTTCGAACCGCACTGGAACAAATCGTAACTCAAACTGAACTAAGCGCCGCTGAATGTCTATATTTATACCCCGCTGAAATTCCAGAATCATCAATACTACGCATCAGCGCTACACAAGAGTGTAAACGCTTGCGGCCTTGACACAGTGAGCGCGGGCGGCCTTGACGTCTAGAAAAGTCTCGCTAACGCATGTTGAGATCACGTACGCACACACAACATTACAGCCGACTTCCACTGGAACAGCCGAGAAACACGTGGAATTTTCTGTAAGGGTGTAGCACGTTGTCCGCGTTATGTAATATTATTCATAATGTAAAGTCGGTACACGTTCTAGAGATAATAAAATAAAGATAGCATGTGGTTACTACAGTATTACATGAGCTAATGTGGAACAAACCTTTAAGTAAAGAAAATAATTATTTTCCAGAATGCTTTATATGAAGGTGGAGTATGGCCGGTGACGAAGAGTGTGAGAGATAAAATCAGAATCTGACTCTTAAAGCTATAACTCGATGCCATTCAGTCATTTTAACACAAGTCTGATTATTTTAAAATGTTAGCGTCGTCGTCATCCTTTACGGCTTAGGCTGGTAGCCTGTTCCAGTCTCAGTGGAAGTCACCAACCATCGCTTACGTGGAGTCTTCCCACACTTCTCTTCCTCCTTGGATGATAGTCGAGGGCTCTTCTTGAAAATCTAATTGAATCCGTTCTGTCTACATGTAACCGCCACTCAGTTTTGTACCAGATTTTCTCATTTAAGCTTTCAGCTATGCCTAGCTCCATTCTAATATGATAATTTCTGAAAAGATCTCTCCTGGTACAACCCTTTACAGCCTTGAGAACCTCATTTCCGCTCCTTGTATTCTAGGTATATCTTTGGCCTTTCTAATCCAAGTCTCACTACCATACAGTAGTTGAGGTACATGTACATGTTGAGGTAATATTACATTATAATATTTCAATTGCGTCTCTTCCCTTAAATATTTAATGATACAGCCACAAAGCGACTGGAAGAGACTAATTTTGCTTTCAACCTCCTTATCATCTTGGTGCGTGATGCTACACCCTAGATAGTTGAAATCTGGCATCTGTTCTATTGGAGAGTCCTGTATGACAATCTTTGTTCTAATATGATTTTCCCCAGAAAAAGCCATAATTTGGATAAGGAAATGATTTGATTGTAATCTGCCAAGTGTCAGTAAGATAAAACAACCTTTGGAGGTCATTTTAAATCTCTTGGATGATCACAAGACCGTCTGCATACATTAAAATATTTAAATAAAATCATTTTCCCAAGTATAATCCTTTGGGAGCGTCCAATTTCCATTTCCTTATGGCATCATCTATATTAATATTAAATAAAACAGGAGAAAGACTGCAACCTTGCCGAACGCCCTGGGTTATTCCAATGGGCGCTGACAATCTGTTAGTTTTTATCCGTATCTGCGTCCTATTATATAAACTTTTAATTACCTTTATTAAGTGAATAGGATATCCTCTTCTCTGCATTATCCTCCATAATGTTGCTCTATCCATACTGTCAAATGTTTTTTCGAGGTCCAAAAACACAAGATGTGTCTCTGTGTTAAATTCAATTCTCTCGATTGCCTGTTAAATTCAATTCTCTTGTATTATTGTTACTTTACTAAACTAACTGTTATATTATTCAACAAAAAATAGTAGGGTACTCGTGATTTTCGTAACTTTTTTTATGATTTAAAAATTATCTAATACTAACATTTATCCAATAATAAATGATCGCATCGTTCAAAATAGTGAGGGGGTTCTGCAGCGTAGGGAGCATACTTGTATAGGCTGTAATATATATAATTCCTTAAGTTCGTAGTGACCGTCTATCAATGAATTTTTCGGCGAAGGGTTTATGAGGATCGGTCAAAAATATAACACAGATTTTAACTTATTTGTGTCGACGTTTCGACAATGTTTATTCTCATCATTAGGACCTCTGTATGAGTACAAAAGAAATGTCAAACACAACAGAACAATTATTTGAGTGAACGTGTTTGTGTATGTGCGCTTGTGTGCGCACACGCGTGTGAGTGCGTATGTGTGAAGGAGTTGAGATAGTTTGTTTTACATCTTCAATTGTTTTCTTTAAAGACAACGAGAAAATTATAATATCACAGAACTTAATTTATACACTATTACAATTTAAATTACTCATAATGTAATGGTATTTTTTAATTAATTATAAAAGCAATAATCAACAATTAAATATTAGAATTGGTACAGAAAACGTTTATACATATAGGCCTACCAGTCAACATATAGCATAGTAAAATATTATTATTATTATCAAAATACCCTTATACCATATTGGTGTCGGGTTACATCAATATATGATAAGTACATCAGCTACACTCTATTTACACATTTTTTCCATCTTACTCTATCCATTGACAATGTCTTCGCTTCCCTCCAGCCCAAGCCTCTTTCTCTCAAAATGTTTCCCATCATTCCATCCCAAGTCAGTCGCGGTCTTCCTCTCTTCTTTCTCCCCCCTGATTTTGCCTCCCAAACCTGTTTTACCATTCTATCACTATCCATTCTCTGCATGTGTCCCCACCAGCATAGTTGTCTCTGTTCAATATAACTTCCAGATCCTCTCTTATTTGTGTATTCATAACTCTGTTCTTCCTTGTTACTCCCACTACTCTCCTAAGATAGTAATGATAGATTTCATTTCTGCCGCCTGGATTTTACTTTTTTGGCTTTTGAATAGCACCCACGTCTCACAGCCGTATGTTAAAACCGGTCTATATACTGTTTTATACACACTCATTTTCGTTTTTCTTGATATCTCCTTCTTATTTATAAATCTACTGTTTAATGCATAGTATACTTTTATTGCCTTTTCAATTCTTTCATTTAATGCGGCTTCTTGTTCCCCATTACTGTCTATTATAACCCCTAGATATTTGAATTGTTTGACTTGTTCTATCTTCACTCCTCCAATCTCTATATTTATTATTTTCTCCCCCATTACCATTACCTTTGTTTTGGTCTTATTTATTTTCATCCCTTTTTCCTGGAGAACTTCATTCCATATATTCAAATTAACCTGTAACGCCCTTTCACTTGTAGCCATTAGCACTACATCATCCGCAAAAGCCCCTTCTGCTACTTCTATACTTTGCAAGTTCCTGTATCCAACATGCATTTTCTTAACCTTCAGTGAACACTTCTTAATAATGTCGTCCATATACAAGTTGAATAATGTCGGACTCAGTCCACCTCCTTGTCTTAATCCATAGTTTGTTGTAAATCCTAACGACCTCATATTTTTACCAATTACATAATTAACATTATTTTTGTATAACCTCTGTACTACCTTAATTATTTTACTCCGTGTTCCTCTATTTTTTAAACTTTCCCATATTTTTGTTCTAGGCACACTATCGAAAGCCTTCTCAAGATCAATAAAAGCCAAACATACCAATTTATCTTGTTGTATGGACGTCTCAGCTATCTGTTGCATAGTAAAAATGTGATCCTGCACGCTTCTCCCTGATCTAAAGCCACTCTGCGATTCCTTCAAACTATTTTCTAAAATTGGGACCAATTTATTATTAATTATCTGCTCATAAACCTTAACAATTGTATTTAATAGATTGATACCCCTATAATTATTACAATCTCTTGCGTTACCTTTCTTAAAAATAGGAACTATCAATGCTTTCTCCCATTCTCTTGGTATGTCTACACTTGTCCACGCTTTATTGATAATTTCTAAAAGTATTTCTTTCCCCTTTTTCCCCATATTCTTTATCATTTCTGCTGTAATTTTATCTGTTCCAGGTGATCTCCCACTTTTAAGTCCTTTAATCACTACTTCTAATTCATGCATCGTTATTTTTTCTTCTGCAACTTCACCATCCTCTCTATCTTCTTCATTAATATTGACTTTATGATCATCTTTGTTGATTTCCTTACCACCTAGTAATCCTTGAAAGTATTCTTTCCATCTATTCATTATATCGTTTCTTTCTATCAGTATTTTCCCATTAGCATTATATATACGTACATATATCATTCTCAGTTTTTTCTTTTCTAAAAGATTTCAATAATCTGAAAAAAAGCTTTTGATTTTCCCACCTATCTCTTTCCAATTTTTCTCCAAAATCTTTCCATGCACTCTCTTTCGCTTTTGCAACTAATTCTTTAACAATTTTTCTTTGTTGCTTATATGCTTCATAGTTATCCACAGTTCTATTAGGTGTATACTTTTTCCATTCCCTTTTCTTCCTTTTAATCTCCTCCTTTATTTCATTAGTCCACCATACCGTCTGTGTTCTTTTATTATTCATTTTAGTAACACCACAAACCTCCACTGCTGTATCTATAATTATATCTTTCATTATTCTCCAGCCTTGGTGTATATTAGCATGCCTTATATATTCACTTACCTTTTGTAATTTTTGCTCGATCACATCTTTAAACCTATTACTTACATCTCTACTTTTCAGCTTATACGATCTGATAGATTTATATTCTATTATTCCTTCTCTGTTGTATATCTGTTTTTTATCTAATTGTTCTTTACATTTGGTCATTACTAAATAATGGTCGCTATATATTTCTGCACCTCTCCAGACTCTAGTGTCCATTATCATTTTCCTATTGGTCCTTTCAACTAGTATATAGTCAATTATCGACTTCTCTCCCCTATTTGGTTGTTCCCTTGTGAATTTATGTATATCTCTGTGCTGATAAAAAGTGTTCGTCACAATAAGATCATGTAATAAGCAGAAATCCAACATTCTTCTACCGTTATTGTTTCTCATTTCTTCTCCATATATTCCTATTACTCTTTTATATATCTCATCTCTTTTACCCACTCTACTGTTAAAGTCACCGACAATATATTTATTTCCTTTGGCTTCCTCTGTTACTTCCGATAGTTCTTTCCAGAATTTATCTTTTACTTCCACCTTCTCATCCTCGTTTGGTCCATATACTACTATAATTGTAAAATATTTTCCCTTTTGAATCTCCAGCTCCACCAGTAGTAATCTTTCTGATACTGCTTCCCATTTCCGTATCTGTCTTACTAAATCCCTGTGAATTATGCATCCCACCCCCGCTGCAGCTCTCTTATCTTCATCTACTCCACTATATATAAGTACGTGATCACCATTCATAATAATCTTACCCCTTCCTTTTTTTTTTAGTTTCGCTTAGTGCTAAAATTTCTAATCTATATCCTACCAATTCTTTAATTATTTCCTCCTCCTTATATAAACTTCTGATGTTCCATGTTCCTAAATTCCATTTACGTCTATTTACTTCATGTGCTCTCCCCATTATCCTATCCAGTTTCTCTGTTCTGTCCGTTCCCTTTATGTCCGTCCTCTCATCTACTCAGTTTTTTGATTTAGCTATGTCCAACTTCCCTTTACTCTTATTCCATCTCCATTCTATTCCATCTATAACTACTTTGTTGTACCCTTTTTTAACTTCCCTTCCTTTTTCCCTCTCCTCCTTTACCATCTTTCTTAACTGTCTTTGTATTTCTCTTTCCTGCTTCGTTAAATCGTTATTAATGTATATTCCTTCAGTACCTGTATCCTTTTTTAATTTACATTTATTTTCTAGAATTTTCATCTTATCTTCCTCCTTTTCCAATCTAACTACCCACATTTTTCCCCTATTTTATACACTTCGCTGGTCTGCACATTTACCTCCAGATACTGTCCTATAAAATTCTCTACGTTCTTTTTAATCTCCGTTTTATAGTAAAATATATTATAGGTAAATACAGATTAAGGGATGTTCAATTATGTAATTATTAAAAGTTATTTTTAACATGTTTCACTCGCTACTGGTATTAAACACAATAATTAATTTAGAAAATTCTGTAAAACTCTACAGTTATTGTGTAATTTAGAATATAGGGTATGTTGCGATACATAGAGGATGTGAGTAGCTAACTGAAAATGCAAAGAGGACAAAAGAAAATTTAATAAAATTAAACCAACACTAAATCTGAAACTAAAGACTTCTATTTCGTCCTATCAAATAATTGATTCAGATTTTATTTGACGGTTCATAAATTGTTCTTCTGCAATATATTTTACAGTTCAGTAGCTCGAATTGATAATCCACGGCGCCACAAAGTGAGACAGAGAGCGGAGCGAGAAGAAAGAATGAGAATTAAATTAATATTTATAAACGCGATACAGATGGGGATGCGAATCCGCGGGATCCGCCTAAATTATTGGGCGTGTCCACATCATAATGCATACACACAAATGCAAAATTGTGAACATGTTTCTGTGTGTGTGTGATCTCGTTTGGAATGAAGTTCTGGCAATAGCCTTGAGGTCAAGTTCAAGGCGAAGCGTTGCCATTTTCCACCAAACCCAGCCCCTTGTCACCAAATAAACAATACCACTATTTCACAAATTGGAGCAGTTTTCACGAATCCTAGTCTCACCACTACAAGGAATCCACACTTAAATCGGTTAAAGTAATTTCTCAGTTATTAATCAATTATTGCTATTAAAAAACTACTACTAAAATTATATCGTCAGAACTATTATTTCCCTTTTCTTTCGATGTTAACGTGTTACAGACCTAAGATGCGAAAATACGGTAGTTTGTATTGTCGATGAAAGAATCGGATGTGTATGGTCGATTGTTTTGAGCAACTGAATCGTTACTCTAATTATGTGTTGCTGGTTGTTGGACTCATGACGTCTAAATATATTTGTTTACAAAAATAATTAACAATTTACTTCTTTTAGTTATTAAAAACTTTCTTTATTTGGTCCAGCTATTTACTTGATTGTAATTCGAACGTCGTTTATTGTATATGAAACATTGTACTGTTTCTGGTTATAAGAAAAAAGTGGTAATTGCAAATCGTAAAAATCACAGTAATTACATAATTTATTTTTCAAGCCCAGTGGTTTTTGGCACTGCCTACTAACTTAGAGATTCTGGAAGTCAGTGGCGTAACTACATGGGGATCGGGGGGGGGGGATGATTCCTACTACAACTACAGTGGAACTCACGAATAACGAGCTCGCTTATAACGAGAACTCGGATGTAACGAGCAAAAGTAAGAGATTTGTTTGGATGTGTATCTTAGTAATGATAATTAAACTCGTTTTTAACGAGTATAAACGCATTATAGACTTGGTTTTAACGAGCATTCCATCGCAGGCTTGTTCATGGATTAAGGTCCTGACAAACGTTTGTTACGATTCAGCATTTTAAACATTTGAAACTAATAATGCAAGTCATGAATTCCTGGAATATTTAAATAAATTACAAAACCGTTTTGATATCTACAGATACAACATTACTAAACAAACAAAAATAGATGACTTTTTTAACGTTAATTAAATTCTGTTTGCGAAATATAATTTTGACGATTCCATTTCGAACTAAGAACAAAAAGACAAATAAATTAGAGTGAATTTTCTTGTCACTTAAAAATAATTATTGTACATGTGGCATGGAAAGTTTTGCGTTTTTTGACAGATAGCCGGCTGATTTTTGGTAAGTTTAACCACACATTTACTTTCACTATATTTCGCGAATGCACTGTACGCCAATATTCAGCAAAGAATGTTAGTGTCCAAAAAGTGTTTTAAAGTCTAAATTTCACTTCTCAGCGTAGAATGCAAAACATGCCAATATTTTATTGTGCAAGGCCTCTTCTATAGTAGTAGACTTTTTTTGTCGTGTGTTCGATAATCACGGTATAAAAATTTAGGTTTGCGAGTCGACAGCTCGGATGTAGCGAGCACCCGGTTTTAACGAGCACATCTGTCCGGTCCCTTGAATCTCGTTGTAAGCAAGTTTCACTGTGTTAAACATTTCAGCGAAATTGAATAACCATTTAACTTAGGCCTGTTTCTGATCGAGGGTCGAGTTGCGTGTTATAAAATACGCCTTATAAACAACTGTAAAAATAAAAAGAAAACATTTGTAAGTTAATGAAATAAAGTTAGATTTTGCTTAATAATTCCTCAATATCTGGTAAATAACGTACATATTTGTAGCTTGTGAAACAATTACGCGCGCGCCTGAAACTAAGGCTGAATCTGATTATAAGGGGATAGGGCACTGAAAAATGCTAACTTCTGTATTAAACATATTAGACATTTCAAACTACCTTTATTTATTTTATAGTCTTATAAAATCACCATAAATGGAAGAAAAAGTTTTTTTTCTCATTAGTATATACAGTCCGAATTTTTTTTTTTTTTTTTGAAAAATATATGTAATATATAAAATTTGATATAACTCATGTTCTAACAATTGGATTTTCATGAACAAAGCGCCGTTTTATAGGTAAGGATATCCTCTAAAATGTTAGGTAGAATTATAATTGTAGTTTAATATTTGGATTTTATACAGACAATTAAAAGATATTTTAAAAAATCTTTGCGTTAAAAAAAATTTATCTCAATTTCTAATACCGTGACTTACATAATTCTACCTAAATATTTAGGTCAAATACCCAAGAGTTGATGGCAAAAATTTGAACCCTGTAACGTTAGTAGTTTTTGAGTTATATCAATTTGAATATTAAAAAACATGAAAAAACTGATTTGCGGAAATAACGCGTTGAAAGTTACCTTGTTGAATTTGACAAGCTATTGAGATATATAGACCAATAAATAATTTTTTTTACAAGTTTTAACATTAGTTTATTTATAAGTTTGACATGTACTATAACATTATTAATTTTTATAAGGGTCTTATGTATATTTTACATTTTTTTATGTCATAATAAGCATTTAGGCCTAGGCCTGCTAAATTGAAAAACTGGAAAAAACTGGATACACCGCTTATTTATATTAGTTTGATTTTTTTTATGGTCTACCCATACTTATAACGCTTAATATAATACTTAAACACGATAATGGTAAGCTGGGAACGATTCCCGAACAGTACCGTAATGTCAAGAATCGTTTTAGATCAACTCAATCTGTGGAAACGAGTATATGGGATAACGTCCTCTTCTTCCTTCTCCTCATTTTTCTATGGCGCTACAGCGGTATTGTTGGTCACCCGTTACAGCGTTCAAACTGGTTCACCACACAGATCGATGGGCGTAGTGGAAGTGGGTAAGGTCCAGATAGGAGTACATGGATGAGATATGATAAAATGAGGAAGAAGATATGTGGTAATTAAGAGACTGCTTAAGGAAGAGAAGAAATTGCAAGCCCACCAACCTCTGGGTTGACGAGAAGAAGAAGAAGAAGGTGAAGAAGAAGAAGAAGAAGAAGAAGAAGAAGGAGGAGGAGGAGGAGGAGGAGGAGGAGGAGGAGAAGGAGAAGAAGGAGAAGAAGGAGAAGGAGAAGAAGAAGAAGAAGAAGAAGAAGAAGAAGAAGAAGAAGAAGAAGAAGAAGAAGAAGAAGGAGGAGGAGAAGAAGTTTTCAACAAATGGAGATTTTTTTTAAAATGTTGTTAAGATCTTGAATCTTGTTATGTGTTATAGAACTTTCACTGGATTTATAACGCTTACTTTTTACATAATATTAGCCCTAAAGTAAAACTGTATAAAAAGCAAAAAAACTCTACTACAAAATAATATATGATGTAAGCAGCGGTCAACTGGATTTCGTGAAGCGCCATTTCACAAATTAATCCAGTTATAGGTGAAAAAATCCACCCACATTACCGTTCAGTCTGGTTCGACTGATTTGGTTGAAGGAATGGCGGAGGCAGGGGCGGATTAACCATTAGGCTGACTAGGCTGTAGCCTAGGGCGCGGGACTTTGGGGGGAGGGCGCAAAATTTTAGCTAAAACATAATACAAATTTACAGCTAAATGTAAAATTGGTAATAAATTACAAGCATAAAAATTTTAGTTTATTTTGAACACAGGGCGCCTGTTTGCAAGAAATTATGGTAAAACTGTACATAAATAATAGAAATGCTTTCCAAATTTTATAAATAATAGAGGGGCGCTAAAATATAATTAGCCTAGGGCGCCAAGATACCTAAATCCGGCCCTGGATGGAGGGTTAGTATAAGGAAGCAAAGAGATTAAGTCAGGAACGAAAGACGTTGCAGGGCCACGAACCCGCGGGTTGAGCTGAAGAAGAAGAAGACTCATTAGACGTCACCGTAAATAACTAACGTTAATTCAATCTATTTGCGTTTATAAAGGACTGGTTTGTATCGCATCCAGTTCACCTACTGTCCCCTGTCTAGACACAACAAGCCCACTTCCTCATGAGTGTCTCCATACAAGCAAGTGTACATAATGTTTACGTCGTCTGACCTAAACGTCTCAGTATCTGCTGTGTCCGGCAAACCAGTTTTACATTACATGCATACGTTGACAAACCATTTACATATATATTTCACATTTACTTTGGTACTTGTAAATTTATTTTCTATACTTGCATAACAAAATCTCGTTTACAAACAGAAATTCAACACCTTTCAATGTACTGTTTTTTTTTTTTTTTTTTTTGTCGCGAACTCAAGAAAAAACCACACACCGACATCTGCAGATTTACTATTTACAAGGGAATTGTCAGCAAACGTGAGGATTAAATGTAGTTGTTTACTGTCGCGCTTTGACAATGGGTAGGCTGCAGTTTGACATACGAGTGTGGCTAGTCCTACGCTGCAGCCGCCTATCGTTTACTCTGTGTGGTATAACAGGTAACAAGAACGAAACGGGGCAGACTTATTAGAAATTGTGGACAAAACCAAAGTGATGAATCTGACAACGTCTATTAGACGAAGCCAAAACTTGATTATAGAAGGAGAATCTACAGAAACAGTCAGGTGGTTCAAATATCCGGTCAGTGGAGTAACTAGGAGCTGCTCCAGGTGGTGGGGATAAGACTAGCTTGGGGGGGGATACTAGCTTTAAGGTAGGGTTCCCCATTTTCCTCAAGACAAATGAGATATTCAGGATTTTTCCATGTAATTTTCTTCTTCTTCTTCTTCTTCAGGCTGTGGACCTTACGAACAGTTGTGCACTTCTTGGTCCGACCATCTTTTCTTTAGTCTTCCAATATTTTGCCGTCCTTTAGGATTGAAAGGCAAAATTTGTTTTGGTATCCTGTTGTTCTTATGCATTCTTTCAACATGGCCTGTCGAATTCTGTCTACATTCCTTTATCCTTTTGTTTAGGTTGTATATCCCAAGGATGTTGCTTACGTCATCATTTCTTAGCCGGTCCCTCCGTGATACTCCTAGTACTGATAGTAAAAATCTCATTTCACTAGCCTGTATCCGGCTTTGGGTCTTTGCGTTCAGTCTCCAAGTCTCACTGCCACAAAGGCCGCATTGCACACCTATCACTTTATAAAATTTCAAAAGAGTATCCTTCTGACCTTTTAATTCAGTGTTCTTCTTATCGTTCCACACTAAGGAAATCACTCAAATGTAACTGACTGACTAAACCAGATGCTCTTGCTTTTATAGATAGCACAGGTGTTCGAGAAACAACTTTCCATCATTACTGCACGCCAGCTTAATGCGTATCTCATGTGTTCTTGAACATTCTGGAACGTACTTTACTGCAGCCTTGACTGAGGCTACACTTGCTCGACTAGCGGAGGGACGGTGGAGGACGCCCTCGGCTGTTCGATAGCGTTCTCGTTACAATAGCTTAGTTTTCTGGGGGGGTGCGTAATTGTTCTTTTATGCTTCAAATACATACGATGTTTGAATGATTGTCATTATTAAGAAAAATCGAACTTTATTTTGTTAACTTACAAATATTTTCTTTTATTTCAACAGTTATGTATGGAATTATGATTAATTTTTTAATAGATCTGGGGGGATTGATCCCCCCCCCCCATTCATGCTACTGGTCCTCAGAATAGTAGCGAAGGAATTGAATTCTTGAAGGAGTCGAAAACCCCCGTTTTTAAGACCCTGGTTGGTCCCACAATATTGTATGACCAGAGTGTTGGGTGTAAATACAAAAATGGAGTTAACAACCTCGCTGACAGCTGAGGTCTAGTGGCCTTCATGTTCATAACTTGATTACCTATCTACACAAAGCATAATAAGCAGGTCTGAAAGACAGTTGGGTGCACTCCACGTAAATCTAATTAATTGTCTTTCTTAAACTCTTTTATACAACAACAAGGAATGCACTGAAGAAAAATCTGATGTACACGGACTCTTGGGCGTGGCACACGTCTGCTGCAGCTGAATCTTATAAACATTAACGGCCACAGCGAGCCGACTTTGCATAAAATAACGATCCATTAACGATCGTTTGCAGCAAAATAAATACGACAATCGATTTTATAAATAGGATCGAGAGATGCGTCGCCGTCTTATTGTCACGTATTAAATCGCATTCCGTTTAAGGCTGGCTATGAAACTTTAATAATTTATGAATTCCATTTGTTGAGAGAATGTAAATAGGTGTCGTTGACTCCCGTCTGATTCCGTCTTTGATTGTTTTCATCATCATCATCACCACTCTAAGAACTAGCCCTTAGACCTATTCCGGAACCCATCTCCTCATCGGTCTGCTGACATCTCTCTTTCCAGTAGGGTAATAACCCAAGGCAGCCACAGGTAGACGGATATCAGGCATCCGATTCAGGTGTTCACACCATCTCCTTCTGTGGTCTTCAATCTTCTGGTGCAATGATACAATGTTTAAATCGCGTCTAATATCCTCGTTTCTACTCCGATCCAAGGGAGAACAACCTTGCGTACCTCCTAGAAAATTTCATTTCGGCTGCCTGAATCCTCTGCACGTCGTCCCTTTTATCAAGAGTCCATGTCTCACTAGCATACAGGAAAGTGGGGACAACCTCAGTTTTATAAAATTTCATTCGGGTATCCTACCGTGTTTTATTTTTCAGGTACCTATGAATCGTCCCACAGATGCGTTTAAATATTGTTAGCTTACTATCCCAATCAATATCAGTTCCATATGAGACATTACAACCCAGGTAATTAAAATGTCTAACCTGATCCATGATTATTCACGATTATCTTAATTCTTATAGGACACCTGCCCTGAAATGCCATCGTTTTAGATTTTGTAGCAAAGATTTGTACCCAATAGTCTTGTATCATGCTATTGAACGTAAATATCTCCCGCTGTAACTGGTCTTCTGTTTTCTCTATCATTACCTTGTCATCTTCATAAAGCAATGCATTCACATGAATATTTCGCTGAAGATGATATTCCCGAGTCAACTTTAGCTGTCCGTCGCCGAAATCAATCGTCCATGTAGATATTGAAAAGTGTCGGTGAAATAGGGCATCCTTGTCTCACACCTTTATTTGTAGGAATATCTTCTGATAATTTACCATTCAAATCCACGACAACCGCTGTCTTGTAATATAAGCTCCTAAGAACTTTAATTAATTGCGAAAGGAAAGCCCTTCGTTCTAATATACTCCAGAGTAGCTAACGTTTCACATTATCAAAAGCTTTCAACACAGCTATGAATGCTAAATGAGTCTCCAAGTTAAATCCCCTTCTATCTTCAATTATTAATTTAAGTGTAAAGATGGCACGTATGCATAATGTCCCCTTCCTGAAGCCATCTTGTTTTTCTGATATTAAAGCGTTAGGTATTGGCTTCAGTCTCCCATTTATTATTCTAGCGTAGACCTTATATATGGTATCCAAAATAGAAATTCCTCTATAATTATCTATTTTTGTCCAATAATACTTTTTTTTTTAATAATGAAATTACAACCGCTTTTGATCATTCTTGAGGAATTCTGTGTTATTTGATTGTTTTGATCGGACGAATTCTTTCTTTGCTTCCACGTCATCGTCGTCGTAGTGAATCGTGATCGAGAAGCGTGAAGAGGCTGCCAACGAGGTGTGTCAGCCTAAGAGAGGAATGGCTGGAGAACATGATGGCCGTGCATAAACACACATACATGGCCAATGGGATTACTGCGGCCGTTACTACCGTCTCCTTTGTGTCAGTCACCAGTGGGCTTTTACGAGGGTCAGTTGAAAAGTTCGCTGAGCGGCATTTGCAGCTTAGCGGTAAAACTAAAATTTTTCGTGTGCTGCAAGGGATGTATTTTATGTGATCTCCTGTTAATTTCCAAATCTGTCTCTATCAATTTATTCATTGTTTATAGAAGCTGTTTAAAATTGACGTGTCATGCGTGTTTTAAAAAACTGACAAAATCGAACATCGTGGTGTGATTCTTTGTTAAAAATTGTTTCGCGCCTACAGAAATTCAGAACGAAATTGTAAATGTGTCAGGAGATGCTGCGACTTCAAAACCAACGGTTTGTAAGTAGGAACTTGAGTTTAAAAGTGGTCGTACGAGTATTGAAGATGATCCCCCCCCCCGCACTGGACGATGTTTCATTTTGTGCATTTTAAAAACACGCGTGACAGGAAATTTTCAAACAGCTGGTAAAAAGTGAATAAATTGACAGGTATATCTGGAAATTAACAGGTGTTCACGCGAAATATACGTCTTGCAGTACATGGAAGATTTTAATTATACCACTGAGCTATAGATGTCGCACCGCGAACTTTTCAACTGGCCCTCGTTATATGAAAAAGCCGCAGGCACAGAGCCAGTAATAACATCACTGTTTTGGGGTTTGCAGTGAACATCCAAGGAGCACAGAGAATAAGGACTCTGATTTGTGTACACAATACAACTTATGGTTGGACTGTAGCCAAAGCGATAATGAAGCCATTGTGAAAGCTGTAAACATTTGTGATTTGTGTACTACTCTACTGGGCTTTCCTTCGTTCTCAAAATGGATATTCTCGCGCTTGACAGTTCGTAATCTTTATTTAGTCACTTAATCACCTCACTTTGGTTTTCGGTGTAGATTTGACCAAACGTTTGTATATTTCAGCTTTCCTCTTCCTCGATTATGTCAATTGTTCCTTATTGTATTTCCAGACCGTCCACTTGTTGTTCCTCGGATCTTCTTTTCGACAAGTTAAGCTTCACAACGTTGCTCGATTTTTCACCGTCATGACCTGTCCAGTCTTCTTCTTCTTTTACTGGCTCTACAATCCCTGGAATGACGCCACTCAGGAATGAATTCAGCAAGGAAACCGTTCCCATTTTGCCGATATAAAAATGGCAACAGTCCTCTTCCATCCCCATCTGTGATTCGCCAATGCTTTAAAGCCTCTTATACCTATCGTAGCAAGGTCTCGTGTAGCGTCGTCCATCCCTTGGTCGACCCCTTCTTCTTCTTCCATACAATCTCCCCTTCCAGACACTCTTGTATCCTCCATTCTTTCAACGTGCCTCAGCCAACTTATTCTTTGCGGCTTGACGAACGTCACCGTACCTTTTACTTTAATTAGTGCGTTCAATTCTTCGTTTTTTCTTATTCTCCAAGTATCTCATGCTTCAATCACACCAAATATACTTCTCAAGATTTTACTTGCAAACCTTCTCAATTGGTTCTCATCACTTTCTGACAAGGTACACGTTTCACAGCCTTACGTCATAACAGGGCTCATCGTGCTCGTGTAAATCTTTATTTTGCCTTGTCTTGTTGTAATTAACTTATTTCTAAACATTTTTATATTGGCAAAGTAGGCACCGTTTCCTTGTGTTTCTCTGTTTGTCTCTATTATTATTATTAATTCGATTATTTGTGTCTTCATTTATTCTTGTAAGTATAATGATAGTCAGATCCCATTGGGCCAGGACCCTCTTCTTTTGCCATCGAAAGATAGAAAATACTCTAAAATGATATTTTAGCTCTAAAAAGAATATTTTGGCTCTGAAAGAACACTTGGTACTAGGAAAATTTTAAATTAATGTTTAGGCTGTTTTATGCCTATCACAACCGGCAACAGCTGTTATGTACCCACGCCACACCACCGGTTGTTACTCGTCCTATTCTGATCGTTCAGGGCATTCTCAAGATAGTTAAGCTCTTCCACCTCAACAAATTTTCTCTCCCCTATAACTAGTTTACGAGGAACCCTGTTCAAATTACCTGAAATCGATCTGTCCAATCCGTATAGTTTATGTTTGCAGTTACTTTTGGTTATGTGCGCAGAAAAGTTGCTTGCCATCTGTTTTCATACTTTGTGTTAACACTGTCTATCAACTTCTTTACTATTCAGGGAAGTACGATCATTGATTTCAGCTGGCATTCAGTCCGATCACCTGATGAGTTGAGTCGCTTCAAAACGCTTGTCAGGATTATGATATACTGAGTTTACATTGACATCATCATCAGCCGTGGCTCTACAATCCATGGTGGGAGTTGGCCTGCTCCAAGAGTCGATTCCATTCCTCGCTATTGCGTACCCTGGCTTTCCAGTTTTTATGTTCAGATTTCTGAGGTCCTCCTCTATCTGGTCTTTGAATCTACTTCGGGGTCTTCCCCTTTTTATGGGAAGACCATTGGTTTCTGGTAGAAAATGTTTCGTAGGCTGTCCTTCCTCCATTCTCGCTATGTGTCCAACCCACCTTAGCCTGTACATTTTCATTATCCTAACAATGTCCGGCTCTATGTAAAGACGGTATAGTTCGTAATTATAGCGCCTGCGCCACATTCAATTTTCTTGTACTCCTTTAAATATTGACCTTAGAATCCGTCTTTTACATTCACAGTCATTCAATAATACAAGTTTATTAACTTATTATTATTAAATTGTAGACGCTCACATAGCATGAAAATGAAGTAGTTTTGGTGAATAAAATCTCTGCAGACAGCGAGTATGTTAATCAGAAAATAATCCTGTTTGACAGTTGATACTTTAGAAAACTTATTTCTTATTATGTATGTGTTTGTCATTCATGAATTTTGAGAATCAAAGTACCGTTAACACGTCAACGATATGCCAAGATACTCTGGAACGCCCAACATACTTCCTGAAATACATATGTAAAACGGTTCATAGGTCTTCTTGTTTAGTAAATCCGTTTTACGACAAGTTTTAACGGGATGTTCTGCAGTTTTCTTGATCCTGTGCATCTGTCTACAGCTCCTTTCATTTCTGATGTCATCAAGCATTCCAACCTTTATTCTTCCCGTCCTGTCCTTCCTTCTTCCTTTTCCTCTACGGTTCTTATCTACAGACAGTCTGTACGCCACATACACCCCTCCGCAAAGATGTTTTGTTCTTTCTCATTGGTTCCAGGAGTTTCCTTTCCTCTCCCAGTCCAATCAATACTTAATCGTTTCTCACCCTATCACTCCGTTTTGTCTTAACGATTCTTTGCCATAATCACACTTCGATGTTCTCTAAGTACCTTTCTTTTTGATGGTCTATGTTTTACTGCCATTTGAAACCCCGCATTGAAATAAAACATTTAGTAAATCTGCTGCCCATCTCAGTCGGAAATCTTCTTCCTGTCATCAATGCTTTTACCATTTCAAAAACCCTCCTTCATTATTGCTAGTTCTCATCACTTTACTTTTCCCAACATTTATTGTTTAAGGCAGAGAAGTCTGGAGAATCACCATCGAGGTAGCGACATCATAACGCCACTCTACCCTCATGAGGGTAAATGAAACAAAAGCGAGAGAGAGAGAGAGAGAGAGAGAGAGAGAGAGAGAGAGAGAGAGAGAGAGAGAGAGAGAGAGAGAGAGTAAGAGGAGAAAGAGAGAGGGAAGGGGGATGGAGGGAGGTTAGAGAGAGAGAGAGAGAGAGAGAGAGAGATTCATTTACACAGTCTGAGTCGATCTGAGAGATACAAACAGCGCCTGATATTATGGTGCATCCAGCAGTCGAACCCGAGACCTGTGAATTAACAGCTAGGCTCCACTGGTTTTCTAACCTACTTCTTTCCATTCTAACCACTGGTCTTCTTCTATCAGGGAATATGCGAATTGCGTGTTTCAATCCCAAAGGGAAAACAGCCACTTCACCAACGCTTCCTAGTCTTCCTATATTTCTTGCATAGTCCCCTAGGCTTGCATTGCCCAACTTCCTTAGGCAACCGGCAATCTGATATCTTATTCATATGAACAATCCTTTTCTCTTTGTTTTCCGCAATACGATCTTGGATATTAGAGTCGTCCAACTCTTTGCGAATGTCTTTGTACAGTAGCGCGATAATTTTACTTTATAGGTTGGCTAATCTGCGCTTTAATTTTTACGGTAATCTGATCATTCATGTCGGTGCTCTGCACAGTACGTCTCAGACGCTCGTCAGCAGCGTTCGGCTCGCTCGCAGCCTTACTGTCATTTAAATACTTGAACTCAAGTATTCTAGTGCCGCTTATTAGCGCATATCATATTCTTTACGACTTTTAATGTTGGCCTTAGGCCACACTTCACATATGGCCCATTAGGCCCTTTCATCAGAACAATTTTATTACGAATTGTATTCACATGCTTATTAGCCAATCTATCACTCAAAACAACTTCTAAATGCTTAACAATTTCTAATGTACTTGTGAACATTAAATAAATGAATTAACTACAGTCCACTCGCTTCATCATTTCTGCATCCTGGCGAATCAACTATAAGTGGAACATTTCACACACAACATTCTTCAACAAAAACATTTTCCGGTCCACGCGGACCGCATCATTAACATTTTTAGGTCCTCACGGTACGGACCACTCTTCTTACTTAACAGTCTTCATTGTAGAGTGTATCTCTTCGTGTGCAGCCTTAATAGTACAGTCACTGAAGGAAAAAAATTCAAATTAACTAGCTTCTATGAGATTTTTTGCGTAAGGCTAGATAAAAGGGTGAGAAACAATTTAAACAAAAGTTTACATAAATTCCGTCGCGGTTTTTCGAAATAGAGGAGGGGGAAGGTACAAAAAATTAGTTTTTTTCAATTATCTTGAAAAATAACAAATTTACGAAAAAAAGACAAATTACAAAAATTAAAGAGCATTAAATTCCCTACCTATGAAAAGCTATTTATCTTTTTTTTTTCAGGGCAATACTTTGTGAGAAAAATGGAATTGAAATATTAGAAAAAAATTGATTGTCGGAGTCCGCCCCGATGAGCGGGAAGGCTAATTTTTTCTGACATTACAACATACAAATTTAATAAAATCCGTTATAATAGTCGTAGAGACAAAAATCAAAAAGCATTTTGAAGCTAAATGTTTGCACTTTTACATAAAACAAAAAGAAAATAATTAAATTATTAATAAATACTTAAAATAAAGTAATAACTTTTTTATTTTTTCCAACTAATGCATAAACATATTAACAATTTATTACAAATGTATTTACATTAAAAAACTAGGGTGTGTGGCACTCGGGAGTGACCGACCAAAGCGAAGCTTTTAAGCTATATAGAGAACTAATAAATTTAATGAACAAAAGTTGATATTAATTTTTAAATATTAAGTTGAAAATTATTAAATATGAAGTAGTTCACTAATAGAAAGAACAATAAAAAATATGAAGTAGTTTACTAATGGAAAGAACAATAATTTATCCAAATACGAGGCACGTCCATAAAGAAAGAATACAAGGGTTGTGTAGGACATAGGGAAATTTTTTTTTCAATGTTGGCACCCGTGACGTGTAGACGGGTTCTTAACGGTCAAAATGAGACCCGTTACGAAATGTCGTCGCAGCAGCTTAACACGTCAACCAGTTCGTCCCCCGTTTGCTCCACGTACTGAGGGTGAATCCTTTCTCGACTCAATTGTGACTGGGGACGAAACGTGGGTGTATCACTACACTCCTGAGTCAAAAAGACAGTCTCTGCAGTGGCGCCATACCCATTCGCCAACATCCAAAAAATTCAAAGTTCATTCTTCACAGAGGAAAATCATGGCATCCGTCTTTTGGGACCGGAACGGGATCTTGTTGGTCGATTTCATGCCCAAAGGGACCACCATCAATGCTGCTGCATATTGTGAGACCCTAAAGAAGTTGAAACAAAAAATCAAAGACAAAAGGAGGGGAATGCTGACTCGTGGTGTGTCACTCCTTCATGACAACGCCAGACCCCATACCGCCCGGCTCACTCAGGACCTGCTCGTGTCGTTTGGATGGGACATTGTGACTCACCCACCCTACTCCCCGGACCTGGTACCCTCGGATTACCATCTTTTCACCAAATTGAAGGAGTTCTTGGGTGGACAGCGATTTTCGGACGATGAGGAGGTCATGGAGACTGTGAAAAAGTGGCTTAAGGAGGTGGAGCGGAAGATATACGACGAGGGTATACAAAAGCTGGTGCCCAGGCTTCAAAAGTGCATTGACCTCAACGGCGATTATGTGGAGAAATGATAACATATTTTGGCACATACCCTGTAAATTTCATTAAAATATATTCATTTTTCGATTTTTAACAAGTGTTGTATTCTTACTTTCTGGACGTGCCTCGTATATTTGTTAATTAAAGGTTAACATCAGTAAAAAAAACTCCACAAACACACTCAAACACAATATAAATATGTATATATTTATTTATGTGTGTGTGTGTATAAATATTTGTATATAAATGCATATATTAATTTATTTTTTCATTCACGTTATATAAATACTCCATATACTGTACTGTATATACAGGGTGATTCACGAAGAAACGGAAATACTTCGAGAGATGAATCTACATCGAAAAATAAGAAAAAAAGTTTATATAAACATAGGTCCGGAAATGCTTCGTTAGCGAGTTACGGCTAGCAAAAGATTTCGCCCGGGTTTCGGTTCCCCCGGGCAAATGAAGACTTTCTGAAATTCTGGGAAGGGGCTAATTCTGCTGTTTCTTATGGTTTTTGACCTGAAAAATCGAATAAAACAGGTCGCAGAACTGTATCTCTCATAAGTTTCATGATATCCGACGTAAAACAGAAAAATCTTTGCCTAAAAACAAATTTTGGAAAATTGGAAACAATTGGAATTTTTTGTTGATTTTTATTTACTTTATTTACACCATTTTTCTCAGATTCAAATTCTTTGCAAGTTTTGTTTTTAACTTTTATGCATTTATTAGTCATTTAACAAAGTTATTGTACTTCTAACCTAACCTTAGCTCGTTATTTCATCACTCTCTGTTTCAACATTTTGAATTTGATGAATATCCGCTACAACAGTTATTCCTACTTGTTTTGGTTCATCACTATCACTACTTGAATTATCCATTGTTAACACTACTTATAAACTAAGTACGGTGTATTTAATACAACGTGGCACGTGAGGATGAGAGTAGCGAGAGAGAGAAAGAGAGAGAGGGAGAGGGAGGGAGGAGAGAGAGAGAGAGAGAGAGAGAGAGAGAGAGAGAGAGAGAGAGAGAGAGAGAGAGAGAGAGAGAGAGAGAGAGAGAGAGAGTGGTACTCTATATACGATGATGCGGCCACGAGAGCGGGAATCCCCGAACGCGCGTGACGCTTCTCTCGTAACGATTTTTTTCTGCTCACTCGTCTCCGTGCGGACCCCCGACATAAAAAGCTTCGCTTTAAAAACTTCACAATATGAAGTTTACATATATAGGTTTTTGAAAAAATAATAAAAAATAGTATTGATTTATTGGCATAAAATGAGCGAGTTTTAAAATTTATAATTTTTTTGAGTTCGCAAGTATACATCATTTTCTTAGCTTAAAATTTCTACAGAAATTTTCAAAATAAATATTTTTTAACAAAATTATGAATACGTATTGGTCAAAGTGTCTTCTATAAGACTGCGGTGTAAAGAATTGTTAACATTGAGTTAAATTTAAATAAATGTAACTAGTATTAATAAATGTAAAAATAGGTCCATTGCGAGTATTAATATTAATAGTTAAAAAAACAAATATTAATATGTAACTATTGTACGTAAAACTACAATATTTGAGGTTTTTCTTCTACATAGTGAGAATTTATATCCTGCATGGGCATAAAAAGAACAGACCCTGAAAGTTGAAGAATTTTAGAGCGAGGACAGCTGGTACATGCGCCATACAGATATTGAATTAACGCAGTTCGATATTGAATGTTCCATGAGTTCGATACTATTTTTTATATTGTATTTTTCTGGAAGTTCAATTTTATGTTTTAAGATTTGTGTTAGTAATTTTGATATTTTATAATTTGAAGCGGTTCTAGCGTCTATTAAAGGTCTGATAGGATTATTGATTTTGTGTAATTTTATTAAAGAATTTAATTTTGGTGCACAAGGATTATCCATTTTATATTTAAAGGAGTCTTTAGGAGTTATGATTTGGGTACTATTCTTTAGTATAGGCCTATTTGTTATTTGTGTTTGATATTTATTTGTGGGATCTTTATTTAATGTTATGCAATTATTATTAACTATAAATTCTTCTGTTTTATCTGTGTTTTAAAAGTTATTTTATTGTCAAAATCTTCAATGATTGGAAGAAAAACTATTTTTGAATATATTTATAAAGTGCATTTTTAATAAAATTTGTATTATAATGCGTAATAAATAATTAAAAATTATACATAATAATATATACATAAATGAATAATAATGAGTTTTAAACTTATATTCCTGAAAAAATTGCATGTCTATTACACAAACACGTATTTTATGTGAAAATCCACCTTGTGAAAAATTTGGCCAACTTTGAATTAACTTTTCTACTAAAAGTATCGCCCTGACAAAAAAAATGTTAATAACCTTTTTTTGTGCATAATTTTATGCTCTTTCTTTTTGGTATTTTGTATTTTTCTCATAAATTTAATATTTTTTAAGATAATCACGAAAAATGAAGTTTTTGTACCTTCCCCCTCCCTTTTTTCGAAAACCCGCGACTGAATTTTTGTAAACTTTTTTTTTAAAATTCTTTCTTACCTTTTTATCTAGCCCTATGCAAACAATCTCGTAGAAGCCACTTAATTTGCAATTTCTATTTTTGTTCGGCTGCAATGACTGTACTATAACTAGATCGCAAGAATCTCATCTCCAATGGCTGTGTTCTACTCATATGTTTGTTCAACGGAACCCAAGTTTCAGAACCATACTATAACATTGGGACAACCATTAGCTTACAAACGTTTAGTCGAGTCTCTTTCCTTGTATATCTCGATGCATTGTACTAGACGTGTGTTGTTGACATCAACATCATACTGCACATCATAATTGATGTTACAACCAAGTTAGCGGAAATGCTATACAGTCTTATTATCCATACTCCATACGATCTTAGTCCGTAAGGGGTATTTGTCCCCATACATGCCATAGTTTTTGTCTTCTGCACAGAAATTTTACTTCCATGTTCCGTAAGGAAATGGAAGTATGGTGATCGCGAAAAAATCGTGTTCAAGATAAGGGCAAAAACACGAAGAAAAGTCATCTTCCGGAAAGTGTCTGTGTGTAGAATCGTTTCTATGACGAACGATAACTGCCGCAAATTCAGACAGAATCAAATAATCTTTTGCATATTTGCTCGAGTTG
The DNA here is from genome assembly GCA_034769895.1 of Magicicada septendecula. Classification (NCBI taxonomy): domain Eukaryota; kingdom Metazoa; phylum Arthropoda; class Insecta; order Hemiptera; family Cicadidae; genus Magicicada; species Magicicada septendecula. The sequence continues at coordinate 31,214,950 of CM068374.1, forward strand.
TAGAGGACTCAATGCCTATTGATTTTGGTGAAGATCGGTTAAGGGGGAGGAGTAGTAGTTTACCTGCAACGTCGTATGTTTTAACAAGAATAAAGTACTTAATTTTGATAAATAAAGTATCCTGAAAAGAAGGTCATAATAATCCACTGTAGAAAGTTAGATGAAATATCTATAAATAAAAATGGTAGTTTAAGAGGAAAGGGGTAATTTTCTATAAATGAAAACAAAGAACTAGTTTCTATTGAAATTTTACATTTCAATTTGTTAAAGTTGTCAAATTTTTCATTGTATATTTAAATGATTTTAAATGTAAATCTTAGAACATGGAAGTCACGTAAGGTTCTCCATACCGATTTTTCATGTTGTGATTTGAACAGACTTGCAGTAGCTGTAACATTGTTCTCTGGAGCTCGCATTCGTTGTTTTGGATGTCATGTGTGTTGAATTATTTACTTTTATTCGTGAATGTAATCGTAATTTTCACTCTCTAATTTTGCCAACAATAAGCTCCTTTATTCGGCAGATTTTAGTAAATTCCATGCTCTAAATCAGTGGTTTCGAAAGTGGGGTCCGCGACAATGTTTCAGGGGGTCCGCGGACACTTTTAAGAAAAAATAGAAAATATAGCCTATCGTAATTTTCTCCGATTTTGTATGCTCTAAAATTTAAACTTTAGAGTCTTAAAACAATTAATAGGAGATTCTAGTACTTTGTTTTTGTTCAAAGTAATTGTAATTGTAAAAGTAATTTCAAACTAATGGCTTTAATAATGTCTTTAAAACATGTGTAGGAGATCTGTTTGTCAGGCGAAGTGACTATAGCGCCGCATCAACGCAGTACTGATCGCGCTGTTTTAGTCCACGTATAAGCACTTATCTCGCTTATAAGCACTGTATTTCACGTATAAGCACTGTATCTAAACAAAACGTTTTTCCGTGTAGCTGGTTTTACGCCTAAGTTGCTGGGTTTCGACATGTGTGGCTGGAAAGATAGAGCCGAGGTTAGTAAAGATAAGACATAAACTTGATGTCGAGAGTGACTTAATATTGAAATTATCAGACATTAAACCTAATAATGCAAAGCTAATTGTTCAAAAGCAGCTTCTCGTTGTTCATATTAAACTATGATTGATATAATTAATATTATAATTTTGCAAGTTGAGAGAATTTTTTGATTTTAATACATTTTAATTAAATATATATTTTATAATGACTTTACCTCAAGATGTTTTCTGCCTATTTGGAACATGTTTCGGGATCCTTAGTGATCCCATCATCAGCCTTTCTAATTTTGAATCTTGTCGAGTACCTGTGTGCTGGTTGGCTGTTGTTATGGCTTCCCATTGGTTTTTGGTTTTTCAAATTGTTATTACTGTGTGTGATTGTGGTGTATATATTGGTATTTTGTGTATTTTCTATGTTGAGTGCTTTGAAAATTGTGTCGTGTTCGGGTGTCGTGTTTGAAAATTGATTTATATTTGTTCGGGTATTTAGTTTGTTTTGTGTTTTATGTTTGTATATTTGTAAATTTTTATATTTTAATTAAAGTATAAGAGTGTATCATATTTACTGTTTGTTTTATTTCATAACTCAGACGAGGTCTGTGAAATTTTTAAATTTTTTGGGGGTCCGCGGACTGAAAAGTTTGGGAACCACTGCCCTAAATAATATTGAATTTATTTCTTATAAAGGATAAAACAAGACCAGGAGTTCGAATGTCGACATGAATTAGTTTTTCCCAGACGACAAGTTGTTTTCGTATTCTGTATCTAACTGAATGTGTGTGTTTATCTCTTGTATGCTACTACTGGTCTCGGATCAGGATTCCTTCATCTACAACAGACACACGTATGTGAATGCAAATTAACAATATCTGTAGCTTATCAGTGGTACAGCTTGTCTAACAGAACCCGTCAGCGGGTAATCCACTTTGTCGGGACGTTCGACAGAAGGACGTTGTACGACCTTCAGCTCTGAATCGTCAGTAAATACACCACACCCAAACTGACCTTTTGATGTCGTCTTCATTTTGTTGCGGACACACATTGTGGTCTCTCTCTCTCTCTCTCTCTCTCCCCCCTCCCCCCTCCCCCTCTATCTCTCTATATATATATGTATTCTACCTTCTTCCTTTTATGTTAATCTTTTTTGAACCAATTTAATTTTAAATTGATGGTATCAGATACATAGTGATCTGCTTGTGTCAAAGAGATAAATTTAGTACCATTTAATTTGAATCTGCATTCCAAATTAATGTACTCACTTAAGTCAGTGCGGTAAACATAGAATTATTTTTCATTCTATCCTATTTTTTTTTAGAAAATGTTGGAGCGACTTAAAATCTTATAAATTCAAGTTAACATTTTTAGACGCACACCGTCAATTAAAACTGAGAAATAATATATATATTTGAAGAATACAAAATATAGTTCAAAATAGGCTACAAAAATTGAATTAAATAAAAATTAAAAAAATGTTCAATTATCCTTGACAATCCGCAGAGCAGCGTAGTGGTTTCCAGTCGTTCCCCTTAAAGTATTTTCCAGTCAGTACAAAAAGTATTTACAATTACAAAAACGGATGGTGTCACCAAAAATTACCATACCAAACAAAACGCTTTCGAACACAAAACGTTAAAAGCTCCCTGAGCTGCACTGTTTTGATCGAAGTATATTATTGGACAGATTTTGATATTATTTATCAGTTGATTATCAAATGACTTTAAATTATCAGAGAAATTTAGAAAATGTTTAGATTACTCTACTACTTTTTGGTTTAGTAAAGAGACAATTGTAGAGAAACCATACAATAAACACTAAGAATTGCAAACAATCGGATTTGCGTCAAAATTCCATTTTTTCTGACACCCGGCTACATTTTCAAAATTATATCCCATTTTTTGGCCCCTGAGGTTAATAGATTTTAAAATTTCCAAAACTTAACACTATATTCATATGTCTGTTAAAATTCCTTTTAATTTGATACACCACATTAATTTTTACGACTGGAATAAAAAATTTCAACCACTTTTTGGCCCCCGGCGTCCAAAAATTTTGAAGTTTTCAATAATGAACACTAGATATATATTTTGACTAAAATTTCCTTTAATTTGATAGGCCATATGGACTTTTTAAAAAAATTTACCGCCTCACGTATTGCCCCTTCCGTCCACCTAATTTTTGGGTGATCATTATACAAAAAAAATAAAGTTCACTACCATACAGTAGTTGAGGTATGGCCATTACATTATAATATTTCAATTGCGTCTCTTTCCTTGTTTTCTACTTTAAATGTTTAATGAAACAGCCACAAAGCGACTGGAAGAGATTAATTTTGCTTTCAACCTCCTTATCATCTTGGTATGTGATGCTACACCCTAGATACTTGAAATCTGGCACATGTTTTATTGGCGAGTCCTGTATGACAATCTTTGTTCTAACATGATTTGCCCCAGAAAAAGCCATAACTTTTGTTTTAGATAAGGAAATGGTTTGATTGTAATCTGTTAAAATGTTAATAAGATAAAACAATGTGATGTTGGGGCAGAAAGGTTTGTCAATAGCAACAACTGTGGACCACAGCGTAACAGCGCAGCTGATAATAATATAGTATTCTTAGTATTTCTTTCATCTCTTGGTTTTACAAGTGTTGAGATTGTAGACCCATGACCTTAACATCAGAAAAACAAAGAATATCAAAAACTGAACTCCGGCTGTAAAAAAAAACGCAGTGAAAATTTTCTGTTTTATGCTTCCTCGATACAACTACCTATGCCATTATATGAAACCACTTCCATTTTCAAGTACATCTTTCTTTACTTACCATAATAATTCAGGAGTTCGTACCAGCAGCAACAGTTCAATACACATGTTTTCGGTTAATCTGATACACTACGGTATACAATGAATCCTTTGTTTTGTTGTAAACATTAATAAATCGCCGTGTATATTGATTAAAACAGGCCGGCGAATCCATTTTTCATTTCCTGCTAATAGCAGTCTCATTTGATATGTATCTCTTCCTACCTACCGGTGTTGTTCATATTGTCTGCTGAACAAGATCCAGTTTGGCGGTTGCCATGGCAATTATTCAGACAACAGGCCGTTTTTGGTCCAAACCCAAAATGTATTCAAACACGATATATTGAAAATGTAAATATGGATGTGACCTTTACAGCGGTCTACTCTTGATGGAGTTATATTAGTTCCTGTATGGGCCCCGCCTAGATTGTACTTATCGAATGCGATTTGAGTGTCCTGCCATTAAAAATGCTATATTTATTATAGTAACTTATAGCATAATATGATCATTACTATTTTTAGTTTATGTTCACCGTAGATGAGGAAGAACCAAAAAAGTATCAAAATGAAAAAAAGTAATTCAATTTGGCAACTCTAAGATAGATTTTGGTTTCAAGATAAATCTAAGACTAAAGTCATGATGGTCGATCATCTCAGCGATGGAGCAATTACTATTACATATCACACCCCACACACACCCAACATCGATCCTTCAAAAGTCGACGCCGTCGCCAAGAACCAGACGGACAGCGCTCCCAGTGGCAGCCTCTGACGAAGCTTATAATAAGCGAAAACTGGTTCAGGCTATAAGGTAAAACTTTTACGTTTTTACCAATAAAAAACTTTGTGTTCCGAGTCGATAGTGACATAATTATATTCAATTACTATCGATTAGGTGACAGATATGAAGCTGTTACAATTGGGTTTACTGTCGTTGCGAGGCTCTGTAATGTCATTAATATGTAAAAGCATTGCAATCAGCTTACTCACGGGATCAGATGTAGTGCGGTTCCGGTCAGTGGCAACACGAAACGACGTTTTTACCCGGTCAGTTGCTCTTCGTGCTTTCGGTCGCAACTAACCGAATCCGTGACAACCGGTAAAAACGTTCCTGCTCCAAGCTTTAATTAATTTATTTATTATCAAAATACCCTTATACCATATTGGTGTCGGGTTACATCAACTACACTCTATATACACATTTTTTCCATCTTACTCTATCCATTGACAATGTCTTCGCTTCACTCCAGCCCAAGCTTCTTTTTCTCAAAATGTTTCCCATCATTCCATCCCAAGTCAGTCGTGGTCTTCCTCTCTTCTTTCTCCCCCCTGATTTTGCCTCCCAAACCTTTTTTACCATTCTATCACTATCCATTCTCTGAATGTGTCCCCACCAGCATAGTTGTCTCTGTTCAATAAAATCCAGAATCGATATAATTTCTAAATCCTCTCTTATTTGTGTATTCCTAACTCTATTCTTCCTTGTTACTCCTACTACTATCCTAAGATATTTCATTTCTGCCGCCTGTATTTTACTTTTTTGGCTTTTGGATAGCACCCACGTCTCACAGCCGTATGTTAAAACCGGTCTATATACTGTTTTATACACACTCAATTTCGTTTTTCTTGATATCTCCTTCTTATTTATAAATCTGTTGTTTAATGCATAGTATACTATTATTGCCTTTTCAATTCTTTCATTTAATGCGGCTTCTTGATTCCCATTGCTATCTACTATAACCCCTAGATATTTAAACCAAACTTTAATGAGGTAACTCAATTCTGTAACTTTTTCATTTGTGCGAGTAACCTCTTTCTTTCAGTATTCTTGTTAGGTTAGGTTAGACTAAATGGTGACCCACATGTGAAATCCTCTTAGCTGCGAGAGGAGCTACCAGAAACGGCAGGGCCAAGCGTTGCGATCTTAATGGTTGGATGTCTGTGACACATTAGTGATGTTTTTAGTAACCCTCAAGTCGATAGGCGGTCGAAGGCCTACGTTTCGATGCCTGTGTAGACCCACTGAGGCGAGCGCAGACATCTGTCACACATGGGTTCAGTATGTAGAGTGTAAATATGCAAAGATATGCACAGAGCAAGCTGATTGGTCGGTCGCAACAGTATATAAACATTAGAAACAGCTGAACGCATTATCATTCCAGGTGTCAGCCTTTATATCTTCACACGCTTTTGATAGACGCAGCGGTCTGTGCTTGTAGGTGACAGGATCTGGAAGCCGCTTTCCGAGTTCTACAGGATAGCAAACAACAACGTGTCAACTTTACCAAGCATAAAATCCTCCAAAAGGTTCATCTGTCAATTGTGTATGACATAGTCTGTGTTTATAAATTAAACAGAGAAGATAGGGCACCCTTGTCGTACTCCACAATTGATCAGACCCATACAATTTGGAAATAGTTTTTATAGTAAGTATCATTGAAACATTCTTTGTGATGTTTTTGCTGCAATGTTTTAATTTATTTTCAAACAAAAAACAAAATGAACAAAGCAAACTGTGTAACCTGCAACGGAATCTATTAGACTAGAATAATAAAGGATTAAAGGAACATAAGCACAAGTGAATGCATAATGTTGTGGTGGTGCGGGTGGCAAACCTGAGGACCCGTTTTGAGAGTGTTAGAATTTTTGTTCCTCTGACAGTCGAAAAAAATTAAAGAAATTTCGACGAAACCGAAACATCGAAGCATGATAATGTTTTTAGGCTTTTGAAACGTATAATGTACATATAACAAATATTTACTATATAACAAATATGTTTACTATATAACAAACATTATCATGTTAAAACGACAGAGACCGAAGATTTCTAGACTGTGGGGAATCGAAAGTGTGGAAGCGTTACATTTTTCGATGACGTTACATTTTTGTGGAATGACCCCCAGCCTAAAAACATTAACATGTTAAAAATAATACAAATTAGGGCTGTATGCAAAAAATTATTTGATTCTGTTTGAATTTGCGGCAGTTATCGTTTGCCATAGAAAAAAAATCTACACACAGACAGACAGACACATAGACAGACAGACACACACACAGACACTTTTCGGAAAACGACTTTTTTTCATGTTTTGAGTGTAGTACAATCAGAATCTGCAATAATCTCGAACACGATTTTTTTTGCCATCACCATACTTCCATTTCCTTAAGGAATATGGAAGTAAAAATCGGTATGGAGAACCGATACATGACTTCCATGTTCTAATTAATTATAAAATTATTTTGTTTACGTATCCGTGGTTACGATGTTTTGTTTACATGGAACGATATAAATTGTTAATATTTTACTGAAATTTTTTGTAAGTTTTCGGTCGAATAAATTTATAACATCAATAAATTACCCCCTCCCCCATCAACTACCCTTTTCATTTATAGATATTTCATATACCTTTCTAAAGTGGATTATTATGACCTTCTTTTCAGGATACTTCATTTATCAGAATTATGCACTTTACTCTTGTCAAAACATAAAACGTCGCAGGTAAACTACCCCTTCCCCTTAACCGATCTTCACCAAAATCAATAGTCCTTGAGTTCTCTACAACTCGGGTACATGTGCAAAACATTATTTGATTCTGTTTGATTTTGCGCCAGTTATCGTTCGCCATAGAAAAAATTCCACACACACACACACACACACACACACACACACACACACACATTTCGGAAAATGACTTTTCTTCATGTTTTGAGAGTAGTACAATCAGAATCAGCCCTTATCTACAACACGATTTTTTCGCGATCACCATGCTTCCATTTCCTTACGGAACATGAAAGTAAAAAACATAAATGTTATTCGACTGTAGTGTAAAGTGTTTGTGTGTGTGAGGCGGTACATCCGTAAGAACTGGAGTTCATATGGATATTGAGAGAGTGAAAGAGAGAGAGAGAGAGAGAGAGAGAGCGAGAGAGAGAGAGAGAGAGACTGAGCGTACACGAAAGTGTAACATAATATCAACCTGATTCCCAGTACAAAATTTATGCAAACGTTGTTGTGTGTATCGTATAACAGATCGACAATAAATACTTTTTGTGTTTGGAACAGGTTCTCAAGATTAACCACACCGGTCGGCGCAACAGGATGATGCACGTACGAATCAGGTAAGTTTGAATGACTATATTTTATTTAAATTTAAAAAATTAAGTATTTAAAAAATTTCTTGACTCAGATGACAGCTATGTGAATTGGTGAACAACGTTTGAATTAAAAGTTGTCTCTGTGTCTTGATTCTCCTTGTATCACTCTCACTGTTAAATTGACTGACAAGTGGAAACATTTTAATATACGTTCAGACGTATTCGTCATTTAACTTTTAACTTACTTTTCATGACATTCGTCAGTTACTTTTACACTGAAAAATATTTACTACTGTAAATATTAAAACGTACCAAACTGAAAATTTGTGTAGCGGCCATTTTTCATTGTGTAATTAGTATAGTACTAAATAGTGTACGTATCAAGAAAATAACTGTAGCAACAACTGTTTGTATAAATAAGCATAAACAATAATATACTTATTATTTATAACATCATTCTCATCAACTCTTTCAATATTTTTCGTCTGGAAATATTTAAACAGTATCAACGTCTTCTAAGGCTTACACGACCGGAGTTAATGTTGAAGGGTACCCGGTAACGTCTATCTTTTACATGTAAAATTGGTAAATTTGGTGGACACTTTTCTCAAAACCTACTGGAGATAACTGAATGAAATTTTTACCGTGTATCATTTGCGTCTTATAGTACACTTTAACACAGGGATTTTGTTATTTGACTTTTTTTTACAAAAATATAATTTTCTCTTTGAATGTAACTTTTTTGTTTATAAAATTTATTGATTAAAAATTTCTAAAAACAAAATTTATGTCTCGATCAAAAAATCCTTGTGTTAAAGTGTGCATCAGGTGGCAAGGAAAACATGGTGAAAATTTCATCCTGTTATCTTATGTAGTTTTTGAAAAAAGTGTATGCATGCACCGAGTTGAAAAAACACAGGTTTCGGCAAACCGCAGTAGAAAATTAGGAAGCTTATAATAGCATAAAACATGGAATAAGCACTTAATTTGTTATTTTAAAACATCCCAGCTCCATAGAGTGGATTGTGTGGATCTTCTTTTTCATCTTCTAACCTTTTTTTGGCCTGCCTCTTTGCTTGTCTTGCTTTTTTTTTCATCTCCGCAGTGGCTCGTAGGGAGTTTCGCAGCCTTTCCTTGTCAGTCGCTTTCATCGAGTCAATTGTATTCTTTCCCACATCTATTCCTAACTTACTTAAAACTTTACAGTTAGTTATCTTTCCAAAATTGAATGTAGATACAGCTTCATACACTCCAAAGTGTAGGTTTTTGATTCTAACAAAGCCGACCTTTGGCAGTCTTGCCCAAATCACACTTTCATTTGGATTCTGCGTTTGTTTGTGCAAACACTTTTTTAGTAGCTCTGTTTCAGATAGGCTTTTGAAAACTGGCTTGATGAATTCCGTAATAGCTTCTTGGAATACTGTTTTTGTGCTTGTAAGTTTCACCTGTTTCTATGGCTTTTTGGTACTTACACCAACTTCCTTTCCATTAAAGTTACACTGTAAGTTTTCATGTACATTCCCGTATAAATAATTTTTTGTCACTACTTTGTAGCAACCAAAATGCCACATATTATATATCAAAATGTTCAGAAAGAAACGCTCTACAATTTAATAGAAAAAACAGAAAATGTGAATTTTTTTGTTTTTTTTGCCTACCCTTTAAATTTTCTGATTGCGGGCTGTTTGGCCGTGGTCCAGTGCTGACGTTTCCGCCGTGCCATTCATGCCCATCGCCAGTGCAAGTTGAGCTTCGTCAATGGCTGATTATCACAGTGCTGTATTCACTAACATGTGACGTCTACGTTGGGCGAAGCTCACTATTAACAACAGTATTAACGTCGCTCATCCATTATCTTGAAACCGTTTTTCTTTTCTGCACCCGCGATACTGATGATAACAGGGCCTTTTTAATGTAGTTTACGATTACGTACAAAGCACAAGGGTTACAATAATATTTTAATGTCTAATTTTCGCTTACGACAAAGACAACATTTTTGAAGTACTAACTATGCCTACATAATATTTACATTGTAGCCTACACTTGAATCAGGGTGAATCAGCGTGTTCGACACAGTGTCAGATATTCTACTTTATTGATTTTAATGTTTTTCATATGCCAACTTGATCGTAAAGTTTTACAGGTTTTCCAACCCAAGCAGTCAGTTACAGGATCGTATCTTTACAAGCGTATGTTTCCTGGTACGAAAAGTTATCTTTACGGCGCTCGTTATTACAAACGCTATAGTATCTCTGACGTTGGACACTAATGATTTTCTAAACTTGATAGAAGAAAAACAGATAACAAAATGTATTTATAATTGATGAACACTGATTTGTAATCTTCTCCAGACAAATTAACGTCTCGGGTCTGATACTCGGCTTGTCAAGTTTTTCCTGTTATTTTCCTTTTAACACTTTTCACAATTTTTCAGTAATTTACGACATTCGAGTCGTGTTAAAAAGAGGACCAAACTTTTTGAATATATCACTACAAGAAAGTATCGAGGTTTCAGATGATGTGTGGCGTCGTACATAGAACACTGAGCAAAAATGGCAGCGCCTGTTTTACTAATGGATGAGAAACACGGGTCCCTACAAAGAAGATTAAAACTCACTTTCAACCTTTCGAAATGAAGTTTCTGTGAAGAACAAAGGGTTGCACGAGACAGGATCGTTTGCGCAATGAGGATATTAGAGAAGAGCTCCAGGTATTCTCCATAAATGATAAAAAATCCAGACATAGCGCAGGGAATGGCTACAGCACCTGGAAAGAATGGAGGATGGACGACTACCTAAGGTTTCGTTTCGATATAGACCCTTTGGTACAAGAGATGTAGGAAGACCGAGAACGAGATGGAGAGATACTCTGTGAAGACCGAACAGGCAAAGTGCCTACTTCGTGAGGTGCAGAAGAAGTAGAAGATTTTTTGCATAGTAGGCCTATCCCGACGAATATTGCGGTTGTTAAATTTACATTTGCTTTGCTTAGTTTTAGCGGGGCGTCTTTGCGCCTGTCGTGGTTTGACTGCAGCTTCCGAGCCGTGTCCAACGACTCTGTTAGGTGAAAATTCTGCTGGTCTTACAGAGTGGTTCCTAAAACTAGGGAAGGTCTCCCCAACGCGATTATTCGCTAGTTGGCGCCGGAATTTTGGACTGAATTTCAACTTGATTTTGTAACACTGACTTTGGTCCCGATACCGCCCGTCTCTGATACAGTAGGCAGACACTTTGGGACGGCGGTCGCTTTCCACGGGGAAGAGAGCCTCCGTGTGGGTGACAAGGATAAACTGGGCAAAGCAGCGTGCTATAACAGGGAAGAAGCCCTCTCCCACGGCTTATAGCTTGGACCGTGCTTGAGGAAGAAGTCCCTAAGGAGAGATATACAGAAAAGATTGTTAAGGTTAACGGAAACTATTCAGAGAATGCTTAGCAAAGCTGAGCGGTCATCTACTGTTCTACTGTGGGTCATCTAGGATAGCCATCTCCCACGGCTTATAACCCAAATATGGGGGCGGTGGCTCTGATGTACTGATAGTTTGCAGGTGGAGGAAGGAAGACATCACTGCCGAAGCAAAGAGAGTTTCGGCTAGGGCGAACGGACAAAGCCAGCAAGAGCAGGAGCTAGAAGGCCTCCTCGAGATACGTCTTTTCTTACAAACCGTGGAAATCCACTTCATTGAGTCAAATCTGCGAGGATTTCAGATTTCAGATCTGCACATTGAAGATCAAGGTGATGGCTCTTCATGGAGGTGATCCCATACGAGCAAACATTGTTGTAGATGGTACTGTCCTGAAGATGGTCAATAATTTTAAATATCTGGGCTGTATGTAATATATCTTACATTACAAACAATGATGTGGTGAAGCTGGACAGGTTGTACCGTCAGGAGGACTCTAAAATCAACGCGTAAAGAAACACGCCTGAAGTTCTACAAACTGGTGGCGGCTTCTCTGTGGGCCTGAGAATTGGACTCTGACGAAGTCCCAGGCCAGTCGCATTCAAGCGGCCGAAATGACATTTCTCAGGCACGTGGCAGGGTATACTCTTAGTGTCGACGTACGGCAGCAGCTGAATATTATGACTATACTTGATAGGATTGTCCAATATCGGCTACAACATGGAACATCTTAACCATATGGGTGACTGCCGTATCCGCAAACAGCTACTGACTTACACGGTGAAAAGACGGAGAGGCGTGCGACGTCGGAGTGACCAGCTCTAGTCTATCTGCTTGGTACCAGAACAAACCTTTTTTTTTAATCCTTGCTGCTGCTTATGACGATAATTATAATAAGTAACTTTCTTCTTATTATAGTACCTAGTAAAAAGTAACTTACTAATTGTAGTAAGTAAAGATTGAAGGAGATGGTGTGAACCCTTGAATCACATGCCTAATATCCGTCTGTGGCTGCCTTGGGTTATCAACCCTACTGGGAAGAGAGATGTAAGTAGACAGAAGAGTGAATAGGTCCCGGGAACAGATCTAAGGCCTAGTCCTTGGAGTGGTGGTGATGATGATGATGCCCAAATAGGGGCATTTTAAATCCATTGCATGTTACCGTACCAAATTTTGACCATTTTGTCTTGTTTGTTTTACATTTTACATGTTTTACATTTTATTTTTATAGCATAAAATGTAAATCAGGAGTAGTTCCTGATTTATTCAGGAGCATACTCTCGAATATCTTTAAGCGTTCCAGTGTTCCTATAGTTAATATCCATGTTTTCCTATCACAGCATATGGGTGGGTCGTATAATAGTTTCATATACGTGTTTCGAGAAATATGCCTTTTCGGTTAAAGTTTCGGTTATCTCTGGCTTTTTATTCCCATCTCCATATATTGTTGCTCTCAGATATACGAAACACCTGACTATTCCTGTAGATTCTATAATGAAGTTTTGCTTGAGCTAGTAACATCTTGTCTGACTTACCAATTTGTTTTTGTCCACAATTATCGATAGTATACAAGCAAGGACGTTGTGCATAAGTTGCATAAGTTCAACCTTATATGCGGGACCATCAGGCGAACCCTTAAGTCAGCAAGAAAAGAAACACACCTAAAATTCTACAAGGTGATGGCCCTTCCCACACTTCTTTATGGGTCTGAGAATTGGACTAACGAAAGGCGAGGCCAGTCGCATCCAAGCGGCTGAAATGAGATTTCTCTGGCACGAGGCAGGATATGATCATAGAAGCAACACAGATATACGGCAGGAACTGAATATTATGAGCATACTGGACAGGATCGCCCAGTATCGGCTTAATTGGTGGAAACATCTTTCCTGAACGGATGACTGCCGCATCCCCAAACAACTATGTAACTATAAGCCGAGGGGACGGAAAAGTGTGGGACGTCCTAGGAAGCGCTGGAGTGACCAGCTCTAATCTTTGTCTGTTTGAGACCGGAACAAACCATCCTTGGTTTAATCCTTGAAGATGATGATGATGATTATTGATAGTCTTCCTACGTTTCGTTATGGTTAGCTAGTTATACCACATAGAGTAACAATAGGCGGCTGTTGCGTAGGACTGGCCATACTCGTCAATCAGCATCTTATTCTGCTGCCAAAACACGACAGGAAACAAGTAGGTTTAACACTCACGTCTGCTGACAGTTCCCTAGTAAATAGAATAGTAGTAAATCTGCAGAGGTTTATGTAAGCTTTATTTGTTGAACTCGCGACAAAAACATACTGCATTGAAAGGTGTTGCCTTTCTGTATGTAACCCGGATTTTTGTTGTGCAACTATAGAAAATAAATTCACAAGTATCAAGGTAAATGTAAAGTACATATGTAAATATGTAAATGGTTTGTCAATGTGTTCGTGTAATGCAAAACTGGTTTGCGGACACAGCAGATACTGGGACGTCCAACATTATGTACACTTGCTTGTATGGAGACACACATGAGGAAGTGGGCTTGTTGTGTCTAGACAGGGGACAGTAGGTGAACTGGATGTGATACAAACCAGTCCTTTATAAACGCAAATAGATTGAATTAACGTTACTTATTTACGGTGGCGTCGAATTGAGAAGGTCTCTTCTTCTTCTTCTTCTTCTTCTTCTTCTTCTTCTTCTTCTTCTTCTCCTGTTCAATCCCCGGGTTCGTGGCCCTGCAACGTCTTTCGTTCCAGACTTAATCTCTTTGCTTCCTTATATACTTCTTCTTTTATTGGTTTTTAGAATCAAACTGACAAAGTTCCTTTTTCTTCTTGTTTTTCTGCTCAACCCGCGGGTTCGTGGCCTTGTAACGTCTTTCCTTCCAGGTCTAATGTATAATATATAAATATATATTTTGCGAGTTATGGATACGTATACATAAATTAATATTTCTGAGACAAATGTATGAAGAAGAGACGTGGGTAGTCCGAGGATGAAATGGGTGCCGGAACAGGTTTATATAACCTAATCCTTGAAGAGGAGAAGGAGAAGAAGACAAATATATGGCATGATGGTTTATTGAAATTAATTAACTGAACAACAGTTAAAATTTAAATGTTCCTACTACTGATTCGCTTTACAAATTAATGTGTTCACCAAGATAATATAACTAAAATCAGTTGGCTTTGAATAGTTCGTTTAACTTTGCGGTTTCAACTATAACATTACTGTATTATAAATTTAGACTTTCCTTGAGTGTCGAGTGAATAACGGTGTCTGTCGCTGGAGACCGGTTACCCGATGATCTATATATAAAATATTTTGTATAAGTTGGTATAGTTCTAGTTGTGTACATATTAATTTATTAATACTATTTATTAACCACGAGAGGCAGTCAAAAGTTGCACGCTTATATTTTTCTTCTGTTTCCGTCAGCTGCAATAATGTTTCCCGTTTTGCAGGAACGGTTAGTCACCGTTCGTAGCCGCGAAACACGACACGCCACTTGGAAGTAGCGTCCCAATAACAAATGTCTACAGCAACTCGTTTTCTGTACGTAAAGACGTGTGTAACCCTGCTGAAATGCATCCCCAGTTGAGCGAAATGTAGGGTGAAATAGCATTTTCACGGCAGGCCATCGCAAAATGGCAGCGCGGATTTTGAGGATAATTACCAGCAGGGAAGGCCATCAACTTGGAGAATGGATGAGAACGTTGAACGCGTTCATCAGTTGTTGCATTGCAAATAGACAAATCACAGTGTGATTGAATTGGATTCGCATGGGAGTGCTCACTATATATCATCTCTTAGAGCATTGGGATATCTATAATTTGGGTTTGGGGGGGGTTCCGGGGTCGAGTCGTCTTCAACAAAGAGAAAACAGTTAAGACTAATTAACACTACTGTCTTTAAAATGGCTGAAAAACGTCTGATAACATCCTGAAATCAGTCCCATTATTGAGTTAAACGGTAATGACACAATAAAAATACGCGTTATTGAAACATTGCTTACAAGACATTTATCGACTGAATTGATTTTCTTATATTTTATATTTCGAATGTATACGCCAACACTATAATAAACTTCTTTGTATATTTTAAAAAGTGTTATAACTATGTTAGCGTACATAGCTGAAAAAATAATAAAACCGCCTAAAAATTAAGAGATTAACAGAATTCGTCAACTTTTTTTCGATCCTCTGGGTGGTCCGGTTCTATTCGCGCCCCCCCTCGTAAATACGCCCCTGTCTTAGCGTCTGCAATATCGTAAAATTGTCGCGCATCATTTGGTAGGTTTGACGAAGGAACCGCTTGAAAAATTTAGGCGGAAGGAGTGGGAACACCCTCGTTGCAGTCATGACTTTGCACCGTGTCATTTCTACATGTTAGGCCCTACAAAAGAGAGGCACTTGCGAACAGCGATATTACACCCATGAAGAAGTTCAAAATGCAGCGCGGAAGTCGTTATCGTATGTCGCGGAATTGTTCAGCAGTGGCGTCAAAAAACACGTGTCACAGTACGGCAACTGTTTAAATAACCTCAGGGATTTTATATAAAAGTAGGTCTGTATTGTGCTCTCAAATAAATAAAATAGGTTTCATAAGGTATAGACATGCTTGAGGAAGGAGTTCGCTGACGAGAGAGAGAGAGAGAGAGAGAGAGAGAGGTATACAGAAAGCATTGTTAAGTTTCACGGGAACAGTTCAGAGAATGCTCAGTGAGGCTAATTAACTTTACGGTGCGTCATCTAGGATCGCCTGAGGGCGTTTGACCCGAATCGGGGAGACGGTTCTGCCATACTGATGGTTTACAGGTGGAGGAAGGAAGATGTCGCTGCCGAAGCAAAGAGAGTTTCGGCTACGGCGATCGGACAAAGGCAGCAAGAGTAGGAGCTCGAAGGCCTCCTCGAATTACGTCATTTCTTACAAACAGTGGAGACCCCGATAAGGAACGGAGAGTTTTGAATTGAAACTGTTCGAGCTGACACTTGTTGGAGGTCGATAAGAGCGACATAAATTTACGTACTGAGATTTTTTTTAAATAACATCACATTTACCCCATTAGTTTACACTGATGGTGGTTAAGGCCGGTTCACTGTAAGACAAGTTAAACTAAGAACATTACGCATGTATTTTTAGTGCAAGATCGACTAACATTTTGACTGATCCTCGTTTGTACAGTACAAGTAGGCGTAACGTGTATGACGCTATTGAATATGTCGATCAGGAAATAACAATAAATATGCACGCACACGTTCGCACACATACAACAAGTTACTACAATACTGGCAAGAAATCCGGCCACATCTCAATCACTCGTGTGCTCGCTCGCGTGCGTGCGTATGTGCGATCTGTAGAAAGTGTAGGAGTGACTTGTTCCGTAGTGATACAAATTTATACAGGAAAAAACTGTTTATAATTTTTTAATATATTATTTTAAAACTTGATTTAATGTCAAGCTTTGATCAGTCTTTTGTTTTTAGTTTTGTATTTGACATTTGTTGTGCGACCACGTTGAAGGGATTTACCAGACGCTGTGCTGAGGTCGACGAACTTGTAATTATGCGGATTTATAAAGATCTGATATTTTCCGAGAAATTATAATTAACGGGGCACAAAGAAATAGACAAAATTTTGATAGAAAGTATGTGAATAATCCTCTTTATTTTTAACCAACAGTCTTTACATGAGATTACCATCAATCAATAATTCGACCGTGTTATGGAATGTCGTCAGTTAGATTGTAATCGCCAAAACTTCATTAAATATTAAAGAAACTCAATGTGTTAACAAGTAGTCACCGAGTCACAGAACGACGAGCCCTAAGACTCATATACCGCCGGCCACGCCTCACGAAGACCTCCAACGCAGCTCTGTATGCGCTAAACACCCGCTTCCCTGACCTAGACTCCTTCCTCGTTAAGTTAAACTGGAAGTATTCCCGCACAGCCTCACGCCGCACTTACCTACAATCAATAGTCCCCTCAATAAAGAGAAATACCCGTAACTCAAGCAGACCTTCCTACTTAATAAATCGCCTCCTCACAATAGCCAATAGTCCTTCCCCTCGACTCCCCCGCCGCCGGCGTCAAAGACACAGACACAACTGAACACACATACCAATCCCCCGCTCATGCTTTATTACTCCCCAGCGGTAGTGACTAGACACACTCATGCAGCCTAAATACTCAACACTCTGCTAAATTCCACCAAACTCTAAAACTCTAAGCCCTATCTTCGCACAACCACATGAAATCACACATCCTAGTTCCTCACACTCACGTCCCTGCTTGTAATCCACAAATCTGTTTCCTCCGCCTACCTTGACGGCACCCTGTCGTCAACTAACAGCCGTGGCGACCTGCGTTACACGTCCCTGTCTTGGCCACCCCCCAAAAGAACATCGAAGAAGAAATAAATAAATATACCGCCAAACACCCATAATGGCCGCCTCCATCTACCTCTCCCGCTCGCATATGGCTACCAACTACACTTACACACAATATAACCCACAAGCAATACACTCCCAACTTCGTGCCTCCACCTTCTCAACGGCCCGGTCAGCTGGCGTACGTCCCCCTACAACCCCCCATACCCACACGGCTGAAGGGAGCTTGCCTCCAAAACAGCCCGAGTCCGACCATATTGGTCGGTCTCAAACAACGAAAAAAAAAACAAGTAATCGGTTTGTATTTCGATTTAAAATTATTGAAACTGTTGTAATCCTCTTTTTTAAGAACCAGATATTTTGACGGTTTTGTTGAAAACTTCTTCTTCTTCTTCTTCTTCTTCTTCTTCTTCTTCTTCTTCTTCTTCTTCTTCTTCTTCTTCTTCTTCTTCTTCTTCGTCATCTGTCTACCTTCCTTCTGCTGTCGGGATCCTTCAGTCACGTTCTGAACCCCGTTCTATCGTGACGAGTGGAGTTTCGTGTCCAGTAAACCAGCTGCTCTACATACTCCAGCCATATCAATTGTGGTCTTCCCCTGCCTATTGCCGGCTCGCGCTTCCCCGCTCTTGCTACTGGCCTACCCGTTGCAGCACTTTCCTCTTCACTGTCTCCACCACTGATTTCTGGTGAAACCGTTTCTTCATGTTCGCATCCATGAATCGGTTCTTGCTTGCTCGTCCAGATGCCGGCGTCAAAAATCTCATCTTACTTGCTTGAAGACTGTGTGTTTATCAAAAGTGTTACGGTTTCTGTTCCGTGTGGTACTAATGTGGATGGGAAACTGTTTTGTGTACTTGTGGCTTCATGAAAGTCATAAATTATTAAGCATAATTTATCGAAGTTTTCAGTTTTAACTCGACTGTTTGCCATTGGTCTGTTCAAGGAGGCGAGGAGAAGGAGTGCCAATACCTGAAGGCGAGGAGAAGATTAGCACACTACGAGGCCAGGTAAGGTTCCGTAGCCGGGATAAAAGTTACTAGTCTAGGAGAGAACTCCCAATAAAGGCTTCTGGTCCTCCTCCACGTTGGAGGTTGAGGCGATGGGCCACCTCTTGATCGCTAGTAAAAAAAGACAAAACACTGAACAGCCTAACAAAAAGCCTCTGATACGAATTGCAACTAAATGACATTAGCACATTGGATATTGCCACCTGGAGGATAGATGAAGCTTAAGCGGGAACAGAAGAGGTTATTAAGCGCGAGGAAGACCAAAAAGTGGTCAGTAAACGGTGGTGACATAAATTGTAAAGTATATGAAATGTACTTGTATGAATAGCCTTTAATTGTGTATTATGAAAATCTTAACAGTTACAGAAACGTTCACAAAAAATCATGAATTAAAATTTTTTGAAGAACAGTAACATAACTCTTGTATAATAGTGCCATTTTGAGTGTTCGTTTTTGTGTGTGTGCGCGCGCGCGTGAGTACAGTTCTTTGTTCTCGTATAGAATTTAATGTGAATAGTGTTTATGGACTGGTCGTTTAGTGTAGAACTATGCTAGCCTTTGCGTTAACTGGACTCGTTCAATCGAAAATTATATTGTTAATATAAATTATATCAAGGTTAACACCAGTATTTAAAAAAAATACAAAGCAAAAATATTTTGACATGTTTATTAAGTGAATTAAGAAATATATATATGTGTGTGTCGTTTACCTGCTTTTTTATTTAATAGTGTCTTTTTGTGGTGTCGAAACCGCGGAATACTTTTATTATTTCTGTTCGCCGCCGCAGCTTCGAAGCCTGTTATAATTTTAGCGACGTCCGTTTTAACCTTTCGATATCGTTTCACGTAGCACTAATAATGTGATGCGATTTTCTCGGATTTCACTTAAAGCCAATGTGTCAATGTGCGCGCGCGCGCGCGTGCGTGTATTTTTTGCTCACAACATAGCACGTGCTATTTTCACTTGACATTTATAAATAATTTATGATAACTACCCAAATGACTTTACAATAAGTGCATAGATAGAAGAAGAATTACAAAGGAGTTCACAAAAACAGTAACTTTACCAAACACGGTCCACGTAAGCTTTAAGATTTTTAAAAAATGTTGGTCGAGTCCAGAATCGAAAACCGGTGACCAGATTCAAAAAAGGAAACGTTTCGGAGCGGAATATGATAATACTGCTACGACGGTCTCCCTGATCGTCGTATGGTACAGTGGAAACAAAACACCAAACACCAATGAAGTCGCTAATAATCAGCTTTAATTATCGAAATTAATAAACTGTAATCAACAAGATTACAGAACAATAAGATCACATCAACATGATTTTACTTATTGCAGTCCATACTACAGGGAAAAGTACTTAGAAAGAGAGGAGTTGGGCGACCGAGAATCTCATGGCTGAGAAATTTAAGAACCTGGTTTGGCATGAATACAACTGACTTATTCCGTGCAGCAGTACAGAAAGTTAATATAGTTTATATGATATCCAACATACGAAACGGATAGGAACTATCAGAAGAAGAATGAACAAGATAGTCTCTTACAACATTTCAAGCAAACTTTGTCCACACGCAATAACAATGTCAACTAATAGCGTCCCGCACAATTATAACACAGTAACACTTCGGCACAATACTTCTTCGAACCTTACTTGAACAAATCGCCACTTAAACTCACTGAGTAATCCCCAGGAGTAAACTGAAAACTAAGTGGCAAGTGAGGGCTACTTATAGTCTTCAGGGTTCCATAATATGCGTCATTAACAAGGACTCGAAAATTCTAGAGGATACTTTAGCCCGGCCTTGGCAGCAGCACACACCGGATAGGCTAGTTGAGAAGCTTGTAGAACGACACTATCGAATGTACGAGGATGTTCCGTATTACGTAACAATACGAATATCTTACAAATATTTATGTGGGCAGCCGCGTAACTAGGAATTGCTCCTGGTTGGTGAAGGGGGATGAGACTAGCTTGAAGGTCGGACCCCCCCATTTTCCTGAGGACAAATGGGAAACCCAGGATTCTTTCCATATAATTTTATAATACATTTTACAAATTCTTTGGATCTTAAAGTTTTCCTGAATACCAACGTTAAGTATAATGGTCGTAAAATATGAAAAAGCGCCGACTTCAAAATGTTCTATTTTGGTTAATTGTTATTCGGACTAAAAGTAATAGATCTCATGTCTTTAGGAATCGACTTAGATCTATATTTGTATTCTTAACAAATCTTGTTAAAACGAGTCTTTCAGAAGATATTTTGAAAACCCTGAATGTATTACCCCTTTGTATTTTAATTTAAGCATGTCGCCGCAAGAATATTTTAAGTAATTTATAGTTTGCGTTAAACTATTTTGTTTTTTTATGTAAAATCCAGCAATAAAAGCTTTTGACTTTTTCCAAAATAAAGTGAAGAAACTGCTAGTTTACCCGTGCAAAGGGAACTGTTCAAACGATGGAGAGATTAGACTAGAGTAGTCATGACATAGACAACCCTGTAAGGAGAAGTGTGTCTGGGCGGAAAAGGTAGTAAAGGGTCTGCTTTCTTTTCCTGCCTCGTGCATAAGTCTTTTAAAGGTTGCAAATACGTACATACGTATGCATATACATACGTATATACATTTTATGTATTTTATAAAATGTTAAGATATTGTCATTATTGAGAAGACTCAATTTTATTATTTTATTTGAAGTTAAACGATAAATAGAATTTAGTGGGTAAGTCTAACTTGTGCGAAACTTGTGTTGCTACCACTAAAACTCACTTACACTTCAATGAGCGCTTTCAAGCCTCTCGGCTCATCTTCAGGTGGAAACTTCCTTTAAAACAGCCAGGTTGTTTCCATCTGAAGATGAGCCGAGAGGCTTGAAAGCGCTCATGCAAGTGTAAGTGAGTATTAGTCGTAACAACACAAGTTTATCATAAGTTATTTCTAGAATTGTTAAAAAATATTATTTTACCACATGCAAGTGGCTTACAAATAGTCTACGTAAGTCATCATCATCATCATCTTCAAGGATTAAACCAAGGATGGTTTGTTCCGGTCTCAAGCAGGCACAAAGTTTAGAGCTGGTCACTCCAGCGCTTCACGTCCCACACCTCTCCGTCCCCTCGGCTTATAGTTTCACAGTTGTTTGGGGATGCGGCAGTCATCCATTCGGCAAAGATGTTCCCACCAGTTCAGCCGATACTGGCCAATCCTGTCGAGTATACTCATAATATTCAGTTCCTGCCGTATATTTGTGTTTCTTCTATGATCATGGAGCGTATACCCTGCTACGTCCCTGAGAAATCTCATTTCAGCCGCTTGGATACGACTGGCCTGGCCTTTCGTTAAAGTCCAATTCTCTGACCCGGAAAGAAATGTGGGAAAGGCCGTCACCTTGTTGAATTTTAGGCGTGTTCCTTTACTTGCTGACTTAAGGGTTCGCCTAATGGTCCCACACACAAGGTTGAACTTATGCAACTTATTCACGTCGTTGCTTGCATATAGGACATCCTACGTTGAGTGGTTATGAAATAAAATTTTTGCTGAAAGTATTAATAGCTCTGCGGGGGATGATCCCCTGAACCCCCCCCCCAGTTTTCCCCAGTAATGGTAAACAGCCTTCTGTACGACATAATATAGCCGTCTGTGTGACGTTCATCACTTAACTAACTTGGTACGCAGACATAGGGTGACAATCTCAATCCCCAAAACAAATACACCCCGGCGGCGTGAAACCTATAAACACCAAACTCGTCTCAGACGACGCCACAGTGATGCTACTACGAATGATTTGTTTTAATTATTCGGATTGCGGTACCTCGTTCGATTATATCAAAGGCGTAATTATTCGGATTGCGGTACCTCGTTCGATTATATCAAAGGCATAATTAATCGGATTGCGGTACCTCGTTCGATTATATCAAAGGCATAATTATTCGGATTGCGGTACCTCGTTCGATTGTGTCAAAGGCATAATTATTCGGATTGCGGTACCTCGTTCGATTATATCAAAGGCATAATTATTCGGATTGCGGTACCTCGTTCGATTATATCAAAGGCATAATTAATCGGATTGCGGTACCTCGTTCGATTATATCAAAGGCATAATTATTCGGATTGCGGTACCTCGTTCGATTATATCAAAGGCATAAATAAAATACAATTGGAACCTTTAGTAATGCACGTGGCATTGTCTTCCGATGTTTTAAATATAAAACGAGAATTGAGAATTCTGACAAGGAAGTTTTGACGTTTGTCTAGGAGGGAGTACGGTAGTCCTGAACACTTTTCTCCAGCCTGGATCTTCCTTTCTTTTTGCACTTCTTTTCGAGAATACACGACATTTACGTACGAGGCAATCATACAGTAGTTAGGGGTACAGTCTTTAAACGAGATCGTCAAGGAGTAGAAACGCGACGATAGACATTGAACAGTGGCTTAGAGATGCGCAGTGTACAAACACCTCGTTGCGAGGCTAACATAATGTTCAGTCATTTCGCACGTGCGAACAACAGTTTTGTACAGTGTTTCATAGCGTGAACATCGGCTGCAACAAGGCCGGCGAGTGCAATGGAAGCATGTGTGTGACAGAGACAGAGATAGTTAGTACACGAGTGAGAAGGTGTACTGCTATCGCGTTGTCTCCCCTCACCCCTCTATATACAGCTTAGAGGTACTTGTTAGTAGGGGTAATTCACGCATTGGGTCGGCGCAGATGACTGTTCAGGAAACACTGTCGGGCCTCTATAGGAGGTGATGGTGTGCACATTTAAACCAAATGTCATCAAATTGTTTGCTAGTAGAAATATTAGGATATAAGCCAATTGGAACGAGAGACGTCGGCAGACCGAGAAGGAGATGCGTCCCGGAATACGCTACTTGGGGCCTGTTCCTTAGGGCGAAAATGATGATGAAGTTTTGACGTTTTATAAGGCACTGACAAAACCCACCGGTGCCAAAAGCTGGAAAAATGTACCGCAGGGGAGACTGATGTCGAATAAGTCATCATCATCGTCATCTCCTTGACGGTTTTAGTCTTTAGCGGGCTGCTCCTGTTCCATAAGTCCATCTTTCCTTACGTCTACCAACTTTTCTTCTGCCCCTAGTGTTGTAATCTTTCCCCCATCTTTGGTATTCTCCTATTTTTCATTCTATTGATGTGTTGAATCCATTTCCTTCTGTATTCTCTAATCCTTTTATTAACTGCAAAAATATCTAAATCACGTCGTATCTCTTTATTTCTTATATCATCTCCTCTATTTCACCTTTCAACTGATCTCAGAAATTTCATTTTTCCTGTTTGTACCTTCTGTTCGTCTTTTTTCTTTACGAACCAAGTTTCAGAGCCATACAGTAGTGTAGGCATTCGAATAAGTCTCACCACTAAACGCTGATTAACGCCTAGAGTTTTCTGTCAAATAGGACAGAGGCTTCCGCACGTGTAGTTGGTCAGCTCTGCCAGCGAATCCTACTTTCATGAGTCCTCGAAGACATCATTAGTCGCTCGGCCTCTGGGCACATCGCGGCATGTGGGTTGTCACTTGCGACACAATCGTGTACAACCCGGTCAGTTGGGACCGAGGAAGAAATCTGAACACGCACAGTTGCGATCAAATGCGCTCTCATGTTATTATTATAATAATACAGAAATTACCTTTATAAGTCTATTAATTACTTGCCTAACCTAACCTACCCTAATCTAACATGACGTAACCTAACCTAATCTAACCTGACATAACCTAACATAACCTAATGTAACAAAAATATTGGAAGAATGAGGTTACTCGCACAAATAAAAAGTTGCAGAATTGAAATCTCATCGAAATTCAGAATAGCAACGTTTCTAAATGACAGATTCGGTCAGTAAGTGAAAGTATGGGGCGCAATTGACCGAATAAGAATAGGCAAAAACATTGTTTCGTTGCAACTGACCGATACCGGTCGTTAATAATAGGATGGAAGAGGGAGAAAAGGCGAGTTCTCGGCACCTTAAAACGGAGACTATTCGAGTAGGGTAACCTCAACAGAAGGGCCCCCCCTGGTCCACGTCGGAGGACGAGGAGGTTGAAGGTTGGTCGTTGGGCTGTAAAAACACAGTTGTCGTGAACCTAAGACAAAAACTTCGTTTAAAGAACAGGAATTATGGTTTAAACAAACGGAACGTCAAAAGAAATAAGATTTGTATATGGTTATTAGCAACTTGCACCATAAAGATGAGAGAGGTCATGGTAGGATGAGACAGGTCTCTCATGACATCCTGAAAAGGAAATAATGTATGGACGACGTCACTGAGAGGAGAGGCGAGTTCTAGGCGCCTTAAAACTGAGACTATTTGGCTAGGGTAACCTCTACAGAAGGGTCTCTAGTCCGCGTTGGAGGACGAGGAGGTTGGAGTTTCGGCGTTGAGTTAACATCCCGGCACTATAAAAAAATCAGTCGTTATTAGTCGAAGACAACAACCTCGAATTAACACGTTGTGACCTTGGTACGATGGGTTTAAGAAACGATTGGCGATGATAGAGGGGAGTGATGGAAGGATGATCGTAAACCGTTGTGTGGGGATAGGCATAGAGCCATGAGAAAATTTTAATGATGATCGGACTCATAATAATAATAATAATAAGCCAAAATTTGAAATAATCTAATTTTTGAAGCACATGTAGAAATCAAGTTGCTGGTGAGATAGCAGCGCCCTCGAGGTCTTTGATAATTTATGGACCAGTTCTCCCCAAGGCACAGTTCTAAAGTATGATCCTTAATTACCATCGTTAAGACAGCTATTACTTGTAGTCTCATTAAATGTATTGCCGTCATCAAAATGTGGTCTGCAAAAATTGGAATGTACCTCTAAGGAGAAAGAAAAACAAACACTTCACTGTTTGTGTAAATGAAAACTGACAAGGAGAAAGAAAAACAAACACTTCACTGTTTGTGTAAATGAAAACTGACAAGGAGAAAGAAAAACAAACACTTCACTGTTTGTGTAAATGAAAACTGACAAGGAGAAAGAAAAACAAACACTTCACTGTTTGTGTAAATGAAAACTGACAAGGAGAAAGAAAAACAAACACTTCACTGTTTGTGTAAATGAAAACTGACAAGGAGAAAGAAAAACAAACACTTCACTGTTTGTGTAAATGAAAACTGACAAGGAGGAAGAAAAACAAACACTTCACTGTTTGTGTAAATGAAAACTGACAAGGAGGAAGAAAAACAAACACTTCACTGTTTGTGTAAATGAAAACTGACAAGGAGAAAGAAAAACAAACACTTCACTGTTTGTGTAAATGAAAACTGACAAGGAGAAAGAAAAACAAACACTTCACTGTTTGTGTAAATGAAAACTGACAAGGAGAAAGAAAAACAAACACTTCACTGTTTGTGTAAATGAAAACTGACAAGGAGAAAGAAAAACAAACACTTCACTGTTTGTGTAAATGAAAACTGACAAGGAGAA
The DNA here is from genome assembly GCA_034769895.1 of Magicicada septendecula. Classification (NCBI taxonomy): domain Eukaryota; kingdom Metazoa; phylum Arthropoda; class Insecta; order Hemiptera; family Cicadidae; genus Magicicada; species Magicicada septendecula. The sequence goes on from CM068374.1 coordinate 31,241,077, forward strand.
AGAAAAACAAACACTTCACTGTTTGTGTAAATGAAAACTGACAAGGAGAAAGAAAAACAAACACTTCACTGTTTGTGTAAATGAAAACTGACACGACTGTTCAGCGGCATTCAGTGAGGTCGATAGATGTTCAGCGGTCGATAGATCTGGCGAGTAACGAAAATTTCGTTTTATCAGGCCAGGTTTCGTGAGTCAATGAAAATTAACAGTCCTTGTTTTCACTCAATAAAATAGGCATGTAGTGTTTTCGTCCTCAGTGAACCATCTCTGCAAAAATGCGGCGGGGTCTTCATTGTTAAAAAATTGCAAAAGCTCACGTTGGGTATCAAATTAACCAACAGGAATTTTACCCGTAATCTGAGTATATTGTTCATTTCTGAGAATTTCAAAATTTTTAGACGTTGGGGCTCAAAAAGCGGGTGAAACCTTTGATAAAATCTCAAAAATCCTTGTGAGGTATCAACTAAAAGATAATTTTAAGTGACATCTGTATGTAGTGTTAAGTTTGGAAATTAAAATTTTTGGGACCCTAGAGCTCAAGTAAGAGATCAGTAATTAAAATTTCCGCCAGTAAGAGATCAAAAATTTGAAAAAATTGTGAAAATCCAGCAGGGTGTCAGATTAATATGAATTTTACCCCAAATCCGAATGTTTATAAGTGTTAGTGTTTAGTGTACGATTGTGTGCTCTACAATGGTTATGTTACTAAATAAATAAAACAGAAATCGAGATTTTTGTAATTATCGAACAATTACAACGTGAAATTTATGATAATAATAAGGGTACTATAAGTTCAGAATGGTGAATGAGATGTACAGCTCAGGGAGCGTACTAGCTTTTGGATTAAACTACTGTTTAGTAGTCTGGCAGGAATAAAGTTTATGGGTATTAGCCATATAGCAGGTACCTTCGATGCCCGATACGCTAAGATTTAACAAGCTGCCAGTTAAAACTAGGCATGTCGATCTGAAATCGATTAATCGAAAAATGATTTTTTAGAGTAAAATAATCGATTTTTGGATTGATCTGAAACACTGGATCCCCCCCTCGAATCGGACTGATTCACGTTACAACATTTCCACGCTATTTTCAATGCATCCATCCATAGGTTATGATACAGTCCGACCGAGTTGTTTTTGCGTCTGAGAGCGGCGCCACTAGCAACTTTAGTGTTGCAAGATATGGTGATACTAATAACGATCACAACAACAAAAAAGCGGTAATACACAATATGACTCATTTAAGTTGTGTACGTCAGATACCCAAATAATAGCAGACACCGATAAAAAAATATCGATAAAGTGAAGCACATTTATAATCAAAATATGAGTACCTAAGTGTAATAAAATAAGTAATACAAGTTCTAACTAATTGTGTTGAGTGCGTTTAGATAAATTAATCTTTTTAAAGTCACTCGATTTGAAATATTGGGAAATGTAATTTTTTCGTTAATTTGATTCAAAAAACGCATATAATTTACTTATTGTTTTATTTCTTGATTGCAAGTTTGTACAAAGAACTGCTCCACAAAACTTTCTTTATGATGTTTGGAGAGGACAACATTTTTGTATTATAGTTGACATTTTTGTTGCTGGATAATCTTGATCTATTGCTACCCAATTACTTGTACCTACACTAATTCGTCATCAGTAATGTTCTTTGTCTCTATTAAGCACGTTAAAAAAAAATCTACTAACAATTCGATTAATCGAAAATCGATATTTTAATGCTCGATTTAATCGAGAATAGATTCTAGTGCGTTCGATTCGAATCAAATCGGAGATCGATTTTTTTAGAATGAATCGACATGCCTAGTTAAAACCAACAAAAAGTTACGACGTGTATGGGACACAACTTCCGATGCACGGGGGCACGCTGCTACTACTACGTACGTGGGTAGACTACCAAACAGTGCGACGGAATGTCTGCCAATTGACTCACCTCGCCATAACTGACACAAGGACCCCGCAGCAGTTGTGACCACAAATACTTGACGAGCCCTTGTCCCACTACGAGAATCGTATTGTGGTCGGATATGTGTGTTCTCTACAGTGACTAATAGCTTATTGTTTATTTTTTTACTGTATAGTTTTTTTTTTCATTTTTGACTCTCGACTTTCTCCAACGGTGGTCAGCGAACAATCCACAAGACGGTACCTACCTGACGGTGGTAATTAGAGGCTCCTCTCCGCCGACCGCTGGATCACTTCTTAGATATTTCCTCCATTCTTATGTCTTTACGTCAGGACAGGACAACAATGGTAAGATTAATTATCGTTAGGTGCATCATTCATATTTTCAACCAGTTAATTTATGAAGACCAGGAAAACTTTGAACCAAACTGGCTTTTCCATCGTCGTCGTCTTCGTGCTGCTGCTTCTACTGCTCCTCCTTCTCCCCATCGTCATGATCCTCCTCCTCCTCATCACCCTCATCCTCATTCTCAACATCGTCGTCGTCGTCGTCGTCGCAAAATATAAAAGCAGATTGTAGCAACTATTATGGTTGTGATAATTAGGAAAACTTGGAACTAAAATTATCTTCCCATCGTCATCATCATCTTCACAACACGCCATAGGCAAGGTGCTGCCTGTTCCGTCTTCAAAGATCTTCCATCCATCTCTTCCTGGGTCTATCCGCACACCTGTGTCCTGTAGGTTTGTATTTCCATACTTGTTTGGCCTGTCTGGAATCTTAAGTGTTCGTTCCGTCGTTGTTTGTGATATTTTAATCTGTCATTCAAGTTGAAAACTTGTAATTCTTCTCTAGTGTCTTCATTCTTTGTGCGATCAAGTTTAAAACATCTTTTAATTCCTCTTAAGAACAGCACTACGGTTGCCTGTATTTTACTTTCTTGTTTTTTTATTGTTATCCATAATTCACACCCATAGGACAGTACAGGGACTGCCATAACTTTGTAGAACTTTAATTTTGTATCTTGACGTAGCTTGTTTCTAAAAATACGGTTGATTGTTCCAGAGATCGCCTGGAACTTACCGTACTTAACATCAATATCATGATTTCTATCAGTCAGTATCATTTCCCAAACAATTAAAGTGACTAACTGTTCTAGAATTCGATCATTAATCATTATTTTTGTTCTTAGTGGTTTCTTGTCTTGAAATGCCATTATCTTTGTATAGTGGAGATTTTCATATTGTATAGTTCGTAAATCTGATGAAGCTTAAAAACAGATTGTTGCAAATCAGATTTTGTATTTTGAAGTACAAGCAAGTCATCAGCAAACAACATCACATTCATATATCTGTCTCGTGATAACTGCATACCAGGGTTCACTAGAAGTTTTCATTTCCTTACCAGATCGTCAATATAAGTTAAAAAGAGTAGGTGATATACTCCACCTTTGTCTAACACCTTGATTGACAGATATTTGTTCATATATCCTGCAAATAATTTTGGCAGCCATTCTTGTTCCATTATATAGGCCACGTGTAGTTCTTATAAGTTTTTGAGGGTATCCCAGTTCTTCTGATATTTACCACATTAAACTAAAACTATCTTATCATCATCATCATCATCATCATCACCATAAATTTATTACGTAGACTGTCGCTGCTGGAATCATTGATAAAACAATGTATATTCGGGATGTTTGGCCGTAGTCGATTGTTTTGCTCTGTCATTGTCTAAACGTATCGATCAGCCACCGGAGACTATCTTCAGTAGAAAAAAGTTTAAAGTCTTTGACTAAAGGGTGGAGAGCCGAACTTACCCCTCACCGAGGTAAAAGCGTAAATCGTAAATTGGAGGCATCTTACTAAATTGTTTCCAACCGTAACTTCTTTTTGCAGTTGTCTTCACCTATCAATAATACATCCCCCCCTTTTCTGACCCGTCTACAGTCAGTCCTTCTTCTTTCTTTATCTCTTTTCTCCATTTTGTCTTTTTCTTACTTCTCTTTTCCTACCATATATCTTAAGGTATTGGATTCTCTATCCATTTTCTGTAGCTCTTTCTCTCTCTCGCCATTTACCTAACTTCTGTGATGTTATTTTTGCTGTTTGCTGGATCTTATTATCACCCTATTGAATTGTGGTTGTTCGTACTCTGCCAAGTCAAAGATTTTTCGCTTTAGCTTCGATGATTAATTTCTTATCTCAGTAGCCGATACAATTACCTTTTTTTCTACTATAAATAAGAAACTTCTTTTTATTTCTATAAATTGTTTTTAATACCTGTTCAGTTTTGCCGGTGTTACTCTATATGACCTGTTTAATCATTTCAATTTTATACCACATTCACCCTTCAATACTTTTCAGATATATTCTTCTCTTTCTTTAACAGACTTCATGCTTCTGAGCTGAGATAACAGCGCTTCAGAAATGCCATTTTGAAAACCATTTTCTAAGACCAATATTCTTTGTCTAGTTTTTTTTTAAAGCGTATCCTTTTAACAGTTATGAACGTTTCTACCATAATTACAACCGTTTGTTTCGTTACGTCTGTTACAGGAAGCTCGACACTCGGTGTAGAATTAAAAGGGTTGGAAATGTCATTCTAAGAGCTCGCTCATCTCAAGTAAGGTAATTAATTCCGGATTAGGTAAATTACTTTGATTATTTGGGAAATTGTTAACTACAAAATGGAGAGGCGTGAAAAAAGTAATATACAGTTCATGAGTACTTTTTATTCGTGATACTATTAATAAAATTATTACAAATTATGATCTGATACGAAAATTATATTTTCCAAAACAAAGGCTCCAAATTTGCCGTACCTTGTTGCCGAACTGATAGCCGCTCCTTCATGCTGAAGGAGGCATTTCAGTGCCACGGCCATTATCAATTCTAAAACGACAAACAGAAAGTTCAACACGAGGCAGTAACTACCAGTTCAGCAATGAAGTGAGACCATCGATCTAAACTAGTGTGAATCGATGGGTGCGACAAAGTTGAGCGATAAAGCCTGCTGAGACGAGAAACCCGACTAAAGGTCTGCGCTATTACATGGCAGTGAAACGCGGACCACGCGCACGATATGTAATAACAAAATTCCAATATCAAATATACCGAAAACCGACAACCACGGATCTCACGATAAATGCTGAATCACATCATCCCTTTTCTCAGAAAATGGCAGCTTATCATAGTTTAATACATAGGTTACTTTCCATACCATTAGAAGACAAAGATTTTCATGAAGAACTGAACACGATCAAATACATAGCTAAGGCCAATGGTTATAAAAGATCAATCGTGGATAATTTAGTCAAGAAACACAGAAAAAAGAAAAACAACATAGAATTACAAGAAAATAATAGAAATAAAATTAGGTATATAGCATCAGAATATGGTAACACCCTACCCAAAATTTTAAACAAAGTATTCGGTGGGATAAATATAAAAATGGCTTACCGAACTAATAATAACATTAATAAGATACTCTTACCTAAACATTCAAAATCAATTGAAGACAGGACGGGCGTTTATAAGATAATATGCAATGACTGCGACAGCTTTTACATTGGCCAAACTGGTAGACCTTTTAAAAAACGATTCAAAGAACATTTACCTAAAAAATAATTTAGTAAAACAGTGTCAAATTACGCGCGCCATCTGATGGACAACAACCATAGTTATACTGATTTCACAACGAACTTTCAACCCCTCCATACATGCAGACAAGGAAATTATATGAATGCTATCGAAGAATACGAAATATATAAGGGTCACAAAAATAAAAAAATAGAAGAAGTCATCTTTAACGATCAGCTGAATTTCCAGTCCAATCTATTATACGACACAGCGATAAGAATACAGAACAAGGTCCATAGTGCACGACATATAACAACATGAACACTGCAGTCGACTATAGCATGTCGTGGTGCGCACCACCGATATCGTGTGTGTCTCAAATCTGGGTATTTTATGTGTTTTTATGTTTATATTATATTTATTGTTATGTGTAGAATTGTATATACAGTGTTTTTAATATTTTAACGATCGACGAACTTCAAGAAGGGATATCCTGATGATGGGACATATGTCCTGAAACGCGTTGAATTAAATATAGAGAAAAGGCCACCAGACGGACAAGAAAAAGGTAAACTATTTTACTAATTAAAAACAAAAGATGCACATCGCGGTGATAACATTTATGAGGACCGTTGAAGAGTGCACAAGAGTTGATAGAATTACAACTCGTAAATGAATTTGAAATGATGATCAAAGAGCAAACTCGGAAAGACGGCAGGCGAAGAATGGTTACCTAAACAAATACATAACAATACAAAGCAGGAGGTCGCGAGCATGTTAGAGAGAAGATGATTGGAAACTTGAGAACGAAACAGTAGGCAGTAAATAATAATAAGAAGAATAAAAACAAATACAAAGACAGCGGAGCAGGAAGCAAAACAAAAAGAGTCGGGACTGCGTACGTAAGGTGCTGGCACATGCCGGGACGTGCGTGATTTTGTTTATTTATTTACTTATTGTGTTCTGCGACTGCCGCAACAGCCGCCACAGTATTGGACGTGTACCGAGAAACACTACTGATCAGCATGTATGATGCAGTTGATTCTCGGAAATAGACGTACTGTTGACTAAAAAAAATCGAGTTCCGGTCGTGGTAATTGTTCCAGCGTCCACTGTTTAGTGAACTGGCGACTTTGAGGTGCAAAGTGTTGGATTACAGACGCGCGCGCGGCACATCGTAGGCTCTACAGTCCATTAAGGAATCTGGACTACGCCTCGCTCCTCAATAGTGAATTAAATTTTTTCTTTCGGACACCTCTCGTCACCTTCAATAACAACAGAGATTTTATATTAACTCAAAGTGGCGTACGCAGAAATCAACCTGGGGGGGGGGGCTCAAGCTTAGTCCATATATTAGCCTACTCTTCTACAGTTTATAGTATAAGATAGAGTACATTTGCCAGTTAAGGGTTACAATTTATTAGTAGGCGTATTATTTTCAGGAGGTTTCACGTTTTCTTTATTAAAAATGTATTATTCCTGATTGGGGGACTTATCCAAAAATTAAAAAAAAAACAATTATCCAAAAATTTCGTATAAATGTAAAGTGTATTTAAAGTTTTTTTTTTCATTATTCAGGATATGAAATTAGGAACATAATTAAAATTATCGTTTTATTTATCCACTGATATCTGCAAGAAAGAGCTGAATTTAACTTAAATATTAAATAATATTTTTATGAAAAAGGGTTATGTACTTATTAATTTTTCATAAAAATATTATTTAATACTGAAGTAAAAATTCTTAGGGTTCACTGGTAGTAGTGGCCGGTGGCCGGTGTGGCCGCGCCGTCAAATGAGAGCGACAGAGAGAGAAAACAGGTAGCTTACTGAACGTTACACTCAGCGTGGTACACCGCTCAATGAACTACAAATTGTAACTGAAGTACTAATTGTTATTATAAACTACTTATTTTGTTAGTATTTATATGCCCGTCCAAGTCAGCCGAAATATGCAATTTTGTAATTTTAAACGAGAGACTAAGTAATAAATTAAGGAAGAGTATATTACATTTTTGCGGTTGGGAGGGGCTTGAGCCTCCTAACCCCTCCCCTGCGTATGCCACTGACTCAATCTCTACTTAACTTTGCTTTATCCAGACATTCTCTTATAGCTGAGTGTTTACAGTCTGTCTCTAGACTTACGAAAAGCGTTCGAAATGGACACGTTTAAAGCACTGGCAAGTAGCTAACGAAATATTTGTAAGAAATAACTATAATCAAAATCATCATCATCGTCAGCAAGGATTAAAAAAAAAAAATTCTCTGTTGCGGTCCCAGGCAGATGGACTACAGCTGGTCACTCCAACGCTTCATCGGACGTCCCACACCTCTCCGTCCTTTCTGGTTATAATTAAATAGGTGTGCGGTTTGGAAATGCGTTAGGCGTCCATTCGGTCAAGACGTTCTTTACCATGTTAGCCGATATTGGCCAATCCTATCCAGTATACTTACAATATTCACTTCGTACCGCACGTCTGCCTTTCTTCTGCGATCTTGAAGAGTATGTCCTACCACGTGCCTCAGAAAATCACATTTCAGTCGTTTGTATACGGCTGGCCTAGGATTTTTTTCAAGTGAAACTTTCAGATCCATAGAGGAGTTTGGGGAAGGCCATTACTTTAAAGAAGTTCTAGCGTGTTTCTATACTCGTTATTCGTCGGTCACCTTTTACTAGGAAAATTTAGTATTGCTGTTCACAATTCTAAACTTCTGCCGCTGCAAATACAACAGAATATCTTCTACTACTACTATTACTTCTCTTCATTTTCTTCTGTTAGGAAAAGGCGAATCACCTGTTCCGTTTGCAAAGGAAATATATACACTTCACTAACGTTTCCAAGGTCTTTCTATACTTTTTTGACCAATAGGGTTGTGTTGCCAAACTTTCCGATTTACACATTTGTGGATTTATATGTGTTATTCTGATGTTGAACGTTCCTTAACATTGGCGTCAGTAAGCGCGCCGACCTTTGAAGTCACCACTTCAGTACAAGAAAAGGGACTCCAGATTGTAGGCGTCGAAACATCAAGCGAAAAATATTACGACGAAAGCAGTCCTAGCAGAGGACTTGCCCAATATTAATTATTTATTTACTTATTAAAGCAAACAGAGTAATTATGATTAAATTGGTTTTCCAAGACAAGGTCGCTGGTCAAGTAACATGTATTGCTGTAGTAAGGTCATGACCTTTTGTGTGTGATCTTCAATAGCATGTTTCTTTAGCGCGAGCACTGAAATAGACAAGTTTCACAGCCGCCATTGAAAATAAGACACTGATCTTGATCAGCTACGACGCAACACTACGCGTATCGATCTGTGAAAAAACACGGCCTTATCTCGGTGTAACAACTAGTGTAATCGATTAAAACCTCGCGTAATCGATAGCCTGTAGCTTCTGTTACAAAACGATTATGCAGTTTATCGCCTAAGACAATAATGTAGCGTCTGTTTTTGTTATTGTTTCACGCTTATTTTCTTCAGTTTTACAAACATTTCCGGATTTCTTCGTAACGATTTCGCTGTCGATAAAAAATACTTTCATCAGCATATCAGAGATTGGGTAGTATTTCCGCTACCTTCATCAGCATATCAGAGATTGGGTAGTATTTCCGCTACCTTCATCAGCATATCAGAGATTGGGTAGTATTTCCACTACCACCATCTTCAACGTCACCGCTCTACCTACATCTGTCTTGGCTTTCCACCGTTTACAATATTTAATAACTTATATTTAGATTCAAAGTTGTCTTCTTCATCAGTCGTTGCAGGCTTAGGCCTTATGCTCTTCACCGTCTTCCCTTCTGTCTGTCGGTTCTGGCCAATAGTTCACAGCCAGCTTCCCGAGGCCGTGCTTTCAACACCGGCTTTCCCGAAGTGGTGGCTTCAAAGGTTAGTGTACTTACTGACGTCAGTGTTAAGAAACGCCCATTATCAGAACAATAGATACAAGGCCACCAAATCGTAGGTAAGTAAGTTTCGCAATACATACATATTGGACAAAAAACTGTAGGAAGACCTAGGAAGCGTTCGTAAAGGATTGTACTTCCTTTGGGCCCGGAACAGGAGGTTCGTCTATGCCCTGATGTCGCTGTCGATAAAAATAAAAATACCTCCTTCACCATAAGACGGATTGAGCATTTTCCTCATTTTTCCTTACCGCCATATTCGACGTCACCGCTCTACATAAATTTGTCTTGGCCTTCCACGGGTTGCAATATTTAATAACTTATATTTCAGTTGCTAGTTCTCTTCTTCATGAGTCCTTGCAGGCTTAGGCCTTATGTCCTTCGCCATCTCGTCCTCTGTCTACCGGTACTTCTGGCCGATAGTTCACAGCCAACGTCCCAGGAATGTTCTTTCAACAGGGATCTCAGATTCTAGGCATGAAAACTTCAAGCGAAAAATGTTTACGATGGAAGTAGTGAAAGTAGATTTTGCGCGATAGAAATTTTAAAGAATAATGAATATTATTTTAACCAAGGCTGTGGGACAATCGACCGTATTTATAGAAACAAGGTACGTCGAGATACAAAATTAAAGTTTTACAAAGTTATGGCGGACCCTGTACTGTCCTGTGGGTGTGGATTTTGAACAAACAAGAAACAGCAAAGTAAAATACAGGCCTCGGAAATGGCGTTCTTAAAAGGAGTCCTAAACTTGATCGTATTACAAATGAGACCAAAAGAGAAGAGTTACAAGTTTTTAATTTGATTGAAAAATCACTAAATTAGGAACAACGGTGGGAATGTCAGATTCCAGACTGGACAAACAAGTCTGGAAATACAAACCCATAGGACACGTGTGTGCGTAGACCCGGAAGAGATGGCTGGAGGATTTGTGAAGGCTGAACAGGCAGCGCCCCTTGCCTATGTCGTGATGGTGATAAAATCCAGAATCAGAGCTGTGAAGATGGATTATTGGAGACAATGCTGTAGACCAAATAGATTGGATAGAATTTAGAATGTAGATATAAGCGCGGAAATGAGGACTGGCGTAGACATAGTAGAAACGGAAAGTGGTAAACTGCTTCGGACACCTAACCGCATGTCAAGGGAGAGATGGCCAAAGAAGATATGGAAGTGGACACCATGCGACAGAAGGAAAAAAAGGAACGCCTAGTAATTCCTGGAGAAAGGATGTTGAAGACGCCATGAGTGAAAGAGGCCTCACGTAAAAGGATGGGTTTCTGTATTTTTCACCCGACCATTTTCGGGTAGAAACCAATAGACGATATTAATTCCCTTCTCTTCATATATGTTATTGACTCGCAATAACATGGAATATTTAACGAACTGAGGTGACAGCATTGAGACTGCTTGACGTTTCAACTACTTGGAAGCCAAAGTAAACGGTAACAGTGGTATGACCAGGCGCGGATTATTCAAAAGTCACCCTTCTATCCATTATTTACACTGATAAATGGCATACACAATTTCGAAAGTTAACAGTTATTTTATTAAACTCTTAAATTACAATAAATATTTAACTAGATCGTGATTACAGTGAGCACAGTAGTACTTAAACGTAGTTAATACTAATCGATCCGTTTTTTCTTGATTTTGCCTTAACGAAATCTTGTATAATTCCTTCTAAATCAAGCGATTGAAGGATTTTGATTTCAGTATTCAAGCTCGCTAATGAAGATAATCTCTCCTGTCCCACAGACGAACTCAACATACCTTTAATGCGGTTTAGTACAAAAAATGATTTTTCGTTTGGATTGAGAACATTTGTGTTTTTTGTTTTTTCCACATTTATTATCTTCAAAACGTGTCTGTGGTTTAGGGCTGGATGGTGCACCCTCTGAGAGCTGAGGCCCTGGTGCCCGGTGCTGCAGCATACCCTAGCGTTATGGATAATCCGCCACTGGGTATGACACAGGAGAAAAGAGATAAAATTCTGAAACGTACCAAACCACTGTATTCGCTCAGATCCTGTTTGGGATCTAAGTTTAGCCAACGATAATCTAAACTTGGTATAAACTGTGATCTTTATAGGAAGGAAAAAACTGTAAAAACAACTCGTACACAATGAAGAGCCAGTCGTAAAGCAGTTTACAGATCGTGTGTGTGTGTGTGTGTGTGTGTGAAGATAGTAAGTAGCAGTGTAAGTGATTAGCAGGCCATTGTTGTGTACGTTAATCCGGGCGTGGACTGCCCATTGTTCTCACGCGGTGGAATTTTTTGTCAACTGTTGTTTGCAGATATCTTCTGGGTGATTCATCTTCGCGTTGCTCTCAAGAAAACAACGTTTGATTCTTAATGCTCTGCGCGATCTTTTGTAATCATTTTGATTGTGTGTCTCGTTTATTTGTTATTTTTTTAAATCGAAAATGTAGACGATTCTGTACACAGTGTTTTTGAACTGATTTTGTTATTTTATAATAGAGGCTGCTCCATACGTTTGTGTACGTACAGTAAGACGGGCAACTTTAAGTTGTAGATTTCTACTTACACAACAGTCGGCCATGCGTATTAAAACTTTTTAATTAATAATCAAATAAACATATAGCCCTAACGAAATAGTTTCCAAAACCATTTGTTTGAGCATATTACTTCTTCTTCTTCATCTTCTTCTACTTCTACTTCTGCTACATTAACAGAATTATCATTGTTGCACGCTACTATAGAAAAATGTTTCCGATTAGCGCTCTCAAGATTCACAGCTCATCGTCAGATCGGAAATAACACTCTGAAACAACAATCGGAAATAACATTGTAACATTGATTATAACCACTAACACAACTTTCTTAATTAAATTTCTACTACATTACTACTACTATTATAGTATGACCAGATTTGAAATTCGCAAAAACGGGATACTTCGTCCACTCCACCCCTTTCATCTCATCGCCTACTTAAAACAATGGAAAAATTCTTGTTTCAGTTCGTCGTGAAAATAACACCTTATTTTTAAGCACTGTTATTGTTAAACATACACGCACAGTTCTTACTACTCACAAAACACAAGCAACGAAATAATGTGAACGAGCGCGATGTTCATGCTTACGCTTGCGGTACCCTCAGCGGTTATATTCGTGAGCATCCTGTATCGACACGACAGGTTATTGAAATCGACAATTAAAGATCGATGCTGTGAAAATGCGAAGTCCGATGTGCGTTACGACTAATACCGACAGAACACGGAACAAACCGCACGTTGTAAAACATTCGAATTAATTTTAAACTTTAGTTTTGTGCAGATTTCACAAATTTAGATGAAAAGTTTAATGGTTCATGAAAAACGGGACATTTTGCGTTCCATTGATTTTTTATTGAGACAAGGGGACAAAAAACAAGAAAGGGGACAATCCTGTCAAAAACGGGACACGTCTGCACATCATATAGACCTACTACTACTACTACTACTACTACTACTACTGCTACTGCTACTGCTACTACTGCTGCTACTTATGGCGCAAGACTCTTGAATCGCTCCACCTCTCCTGCCATTCTTGCCTATAATAAATTGTTCCAACTCGTCAATAAAAATATTTAGGCCTTGTAGTGACTCTTGTTTGTGTTCTGGCTGTTTGACGGCTTGAAAAGCTGCAACTCAAACATATTCATTAATTAAACAAATTACCGCCTACGGTGTGAGTATTGTTGGACCGACAATGACACCTCGACAATAATAGTTTCTCAACAATAGTAGGAAACCTGCACACTGACAATAGTATAACTGTTAATGTTTTATTTTTTTAAATCTAATTATTCGTAACACGGTAGGCCTACTAGCACCAACTAGTGTCCTACTGACAAGATAAATGTTGATTTGAAATACGTGAATCTGTATCTAGTGATGCTGTTTTTTCGTCTGCTGATGTTAGCAAGTTATTCTTAAAAGTAGAAAAAAGGCCTTTAATTAAAACTAATGTGCTCAATTCGTGCCGAGCAAGTGTTACGAATGGCAAAGCACCGAAATAGCTCAGAAGCCCTTGTTCACGCTCTAGAGTTTGAAGCTGCCAAGTCAGCGTCCCGCTACATTAATGGGTTTGTGCCATCACATTGCAGTCAGAAGACCCCTGTATCACATTGCCGTTACGATGGGTGCAGAAAAACAATGTTGTCGGACAAACAATTCAGAAATTCAAGAGAGTCGCAACGATTTGAACGATGGGAAAAAGGCCGAAGACCGAAATGTTATAATTGTGGAAAACGTGGTCATCTACAGGTAGACTGCTGGGAGAAGAAGATACCGAGAGAAGAGAGTGATCGCACCAATTGGAGAAGTAAAGCTCCAGAACAACACACAGTTTCCACGCTACATAAGACCAGTGGAAACTTGATTGTTAATGGATTGGCGGAAGGTAAACCAAGATCATTTAGGCCTACAGTTGACACGGGCGCAACAGTCAAGGTGCTAGGAAAGGTAGACGTACGTGTACGACTGGGTCTTCTCGAGTTTAGCCACCAAATGCTCGTTGCAGACATTGTCGATCAAGTGATTCTTGGCACGGACATTATGAATGCCTACGGATTTGTTGTGGACTTAAGAGAGAATGTCCTGAAGGTTGGCCAAGAGAAGATAAAGCTTTGCATGGCTAAAATGACAGGGTCTACCAACCATTCGATTAAGCGAGTGGCATTAGTCGAAGAAAAAGCCAACAGGTCTGGTCAAGAGGAACCCTCCCTATTGCAAGCGGAAATGGAGGAAGAACTAGCAGAGGAAATACAAATAAGTATAACGACAAAAGAAGTGATTGTAAAGCCAACTATGGGTGTCGAAACAAAACTCTTCCTTGTTCTTGAGCTGATAGAAGCTCCCGAGGGCAAAGTGGCTGAAGATGAGGTTACGCAATAGGTTGTTGACGAGAACCAAACATACTTGGATCAGCCAGTGATGTTTGGATCACACGAGACTGAATTCAAAGAACGGGAGAATTATCTTTCGCAAGGACGTCCACCTAGATCGGCTGGTCGAGTACTACTTCAGAGACGGTTTGCCAGTTCGGGACGAACAGGCTTAAGGAGGGGGAAGTATTACGACATCACAGAACAATCTACATGTTTGTCGAATGTGCCAGAAAAATCTCGCTCTAATGTGTGTGGCATACGTGACTCTCGACGCATTCGCGAGAGTTTTCTCGAAGCCGCCAGCCGCGCGGACCGTGTCAAGGCCGTAACTAATTACGTAGTTCACACTGACGCTAAGACGTAATTTGGAACGTTCTGGTCTGTGAGCGGAGGTATAAACACATGGCGGCAGCGACCTTAAATTAAGTATAGTGGCGATATATTTACAGTGCGGTCCGAGTTATTATCGGCCGATATTACTGTGCGCCTTCAAGTGGTTGTTAGTTAAGTGTTGTGTTTTATAATCGGACGGTATATTGTAATACAATATTGTGTTTTAATATTAGTGGACATTTATTTTCGCGTAAACAATTTTTTTATTTGGTTTGTTATAAGAGACTGTGTTGTTAATTACGAACTGTTTAACTGTGAAAATTAAAGCTGGTGATTAGTGACTTAATTGGTGTCTTGTATTTTGTTTCCACTGTACCTACGACGATCAAGTAGACCGTAGTAACAATATTATTTGTAAATTTATTATTGTACTTGTTCCATAAGGGAGTAACACTTTTTGTAATTAAGTTCAACAGTTCAGAATAATAGTTCTTACACATTTTGTTGTTGTCCCCATTGCGAACACTACAACTCGAACACTTCCTTCTTCATTTAACGTTCAAGTCTCGTTAGAAACGCTCTATCTGCATTATTCTGTATATTTATTAACTACTTTTCTTCTACTTTCAGTTTTTCCCTCCGTTTTTCGTTTAGTTGTTGATTGGTAGTTAGGAAGTTAACAAGGGACAAAGGGACAAGTGTTTTAGTGTCCAAGATTTCCGCTCGTCTTCTTCTTCTTCTTCTTCTTCTTCTTCTTCTTCTTCTTCTTCTTCTTCTTCTTCTTCTTCTTCTTCTTCTTTAACACTACAGCTCTACGTGAGCCCTGCCTTCCAACACCAATCACCTCCAATGTGTAGTATCCGTTACCAATTCAGCGTAACCACTCACGCCCATTCTTCTGAGATCTTCCAGCACACATCCAATCATCTTATCCTATTTCGATTCCTCTTTCTGCTTTGATGTCTACGGCTAAAAACGGATAGGAGGCATTGGAAAACGTTGGTGTCGCAAGCCAGGGCTCTTGTTGGATAGTAGTGCTAAAGAGGAAAAAAAAAGAAGAAGAAGAAGAAGAAGAAGAAGAAGAAGAAGAAGAAGAAGAAGAAGAAGAAGAAGAAGAAGAAGAAGAAGAAGACGAAGAAGAAAGCCTTTTTGAATGCGCCAATACTCGGGCGGGTGAGTTCTGGTTACAGTCCCATCTGGCATGTCTAACATTTCTGATAACTAATCTTGCACCCAACGAAACTATTTCAACAGGAAATCAGTTGGATTCCTTTCCGTTAACTTCTGTGACTCTTGGTTAGCGAGTTGGTGAAATATCTGTGGTTAAACGTTACAGCTGTTTGTTAATAATAAGGTAATAACAGATGAATTTGCAGACTTCGTCAGGAATTTGCAGCGTTGAGAACTTACACCGTAATTATTATTCCGCTGTCTGAACATCCGGCAGACGAGACAAATCATTACTGGACGTTTGTCATTCTTTTCCGACGCACCAGTCTACTAGACCTTGTGAATTCCAAAGTGATTATTGTTGTGTTTTGCGCTGTTATGCTTACATCATGCTGTAGGATGGATCACTCTATGTTTATTGTTACTTGGATATTAAATTGAAAGTTATTTTTTTTTCAAATAACTCCTTACGTTTCTTGCAGGATTCTTGTAAAGTACATATATTGTCAAATTATAATTAGGCCTACTTCTGCAAGGAGAATGTTTTTATTTTTATATGTTTATTTTAACCTGACCCACGTTTTACAGAATATCTCATCAGTAAATTTAAATGTTAAAATAAAAGGATAAAAATAAAAACATTTTCCTTGCAGAAGTATTTATAATTTCAATGAAATTATATATTTTTATATTGAAATTAAATGTATTTATATATATATATATATATATATATATATATATATATATATAATTGAAGTTGTTTTGGTGTAGTCACGTCGTCTGCTCACTTCTGTAATGTACGTCTACCGCCTAGCCCGAGTTGTTTTGGTGTAGTCACGTCGTCTGCTCACTTCTGTAATGTACGTCTACCGCCTAGCCCGAGTTGTTTTGGTGTAGTCACGTCGTCTGCTCGCTTCTGTAATGTACGTCTACCGCCTAGCCCGAGTTGTTTTGGTGTAGTCACGTCGTCTGCTCGCTTCTGTAATGTACGTCTACCGCCTAGCCCGAGTTGTTTTGGTGTAGTCACGTCGTCTGCTCACTTCTGTAATGTACGTCTACCGCCTAGCCCGAGTTGTTTTGGTGTAGTCACGTCGTCTGCTCGCTTCTGTAATGTACGTCTACCGCCTAGCCAAGTTGTTTTGGTGTAGTCACGTCGTCTGCTCACTTCTGTAATGTACGTCTACCGCCTAGCCCGAGTTGTTTTGGTGTAGTCTCGTCGTCTGCTCACTTCTGCAATGTACGTCTACCGCCTAGCCAGAGTTATTTTGGTGTAGTCACGTCGTCTGCTCACTTCTGTAATGTACGTCTACCGCCTAGCCCGAGTTGTTTTGGTGTAGTCACGTCGTCTGCTCACTTCTGTAATGTACGTCTACCGCCTAGCCTAAGTTGTTTTGTGTAGTCACGTCGTCTGCTCACTTCTGTAATGTACGTCTACCGCCTAGCCCGAGTTGTTTTGGTGTAGTCACGTCGTCTGCTCAGTTCTGTAATCACGTCTACCGCCTAGCCTGAGTGTTTTCAAGAACAGAGAGAATTTTAGATATTAGATTTACTCCCTTCTTATTTTCCGTCTTCTTTTTCTTCATCATCTTCTTTCTTCTTTCCCAATTGCCCTTCTTAATTAGTCATTCTTTCCGTACATTAATCTTACCCTCTATTAAGCTTCCCTTTGGAAAATTACATAATCATGTTATTACTTGATTAAAACGTGATAGAGTACAGGGAAGTGTGCCGAAGAATAATGTTAATCAGTAATGAAGTGTGTGGTTCGATAACATTACCCCTACTGTTTACGTAATGTCTCGCAAACAAAATGGGACAACTATGGAATTGTCGATTTCGTAAGTCAGTTAGTAACCAGAACTCACCCGCCCGCTTATTGGCGCATCCAAAGAGGCTTTCTTCTTATTCTACTTCTTTAGCAATACAGTCTAACGAGAGCCCTGGCTCTCGAGAGCAACAATAGTACATTAATGTTGCTCTCGAGAGCCTTGGCTTCCGAGATGTACATTCTCTAATGTCTCCTATCCGATGTCATCTGAGCGTATCCTCATCACCATTCCGGTTCGTGTCCCAAGAAGACAGTCCTTGCCGAGGGTTGGTTGGTGATTTCATAACAATTTTCCTTTTTGTTTGGCCCGGATGTTAACCCAACGCAAACCCCCCCAACCTGGTGGGCAGGCTTTGGAAGCCAACTACGTACACCCGACTAAATCCGACTGGATTCACGCCTGTAGTACTCCACAGATAAGCCGGTTACCCGTACTTGGTATTGGTGGCTACTAGTGTCCTCCACCAGGAATACCTATCGACATTCCGGTCTAGATTCGTACAGGGTCACCTCTTGTAGAATGTGCCACTTCCAGCACGCAGTACGGTCTTGGCTGGAGAGTGGCTAAGGGCCTCATTGGGGTGCTAACATCGCTTCATCCAACCCTGGAAGCTTGTGAGGACCAATGCTCAGTCAACCGGTACAAAGATACTACGTTTCCAGATTCCCTCGACCCCATCAAAAAAAAAGGATTTATGCTTAAAACTTCGCGTTTCCCAATACAGAGCGGCACGGTAAAACACCAATCTCGTAAATGTAAAACAGCGAGAAAATGTAGGCCAAAGACACTGCCAAACGTCCGGAACTCAAGACCATAATCTCCAAAGACGTAATAGACTCCGAGGTTACAGTCTATCTCGCAGTTTTTATTGTCTGACGTTCAGACTGGTTTTTAGAAAAGGCAAATCCTGGTGTGACGATGTTTTTTACTTCCATGTTCTATAAGGAAATGGAAGTATGGTCATGCTGAAAAAAATCGTTTCGAGATAACGGCAGATTCTGATTGTACTACCATCAAACCATGAAAAAAAAGTCATTTTTCGAAAAGTGTGTGTGTGTGTGTGTGTGTGTGTGTGTGTGTGTGTGTGTGTGTGTGTGTGTGTGTGTAGGATTTTTTCTATGGCAAATGATAACAGCCGCAAATCCAAACAGAATCAAATAATTTTTTGTTTACAGCCATGAATTATTGTAGAGGACTCAAGGCCTATTGTTTTTGGTGAAGATCGGTTAAGGGAAAGTGGTAGTTTACCTGCAACGTTTTACGTTTTAACAAGAGTAAAGTGCTTAATTTTGATAAATAAAGTATCCTGAAAAGAAGGTCATAATAATCCACTGTAGAAAGGTAGATGAAATATCTATAAATGTAAAGGGTAGTTGAAGGGGGGGTGTAATGTTTTTTATAAATTAAAATGGTAGTTGATGATGGAGGAGGTAAATTTTTATAAGTTTTATATGTGTACTACGTTATTGACAACAAAGAAGTAGTCTCTATGGAAACATTTCATTTAACTTTAACAAAATTCTATATTTTTTCATTTTAATTTAAATCATGTATGAGAGAAAATATATCGTTCGTGGCAGGCAAGCTTATCTCAATTATGTAATGTTTACGTTTCCATTTTATTATTATGATTACCGCAATAAAAAGGCAGGCAAGACACACACACACAATTCGCGTTATTTCTGGCCTCACTCATGTTTATTTTCTTACATTTGCACGCTTTTTAAATGGAAAGTGCCGAAACCCACACCAACAGAACGTGTGCAAGCCGAAAAAGTGTCCAGCGTGGATAGCGATTTGCTTCCTGTGGATCCCTGGGCAGTGTAACTGCACGTGTTTACAGAGGAACGGTTCATAGACAGACTTTTCGTCTTTAGGGACTGAACCCTCTGCAAGATGCTCAGGGCCCATGAGTGACTTCGGAGCGCTTCGGAGGAGGGATGACTATCTGCGTAGTTCGGTTTCTTTATAAGAATAAAGTAAGCCTACCTAATTTTTATGTATAAAGTGACTGAAAATAACATTATTAAACGACTACCCCATAATAACGGGGTTCTCCATACCGATTTTTAATTTAAAGAGATAGTAGGAAAACGAATAGAATTTAACTTAGATATACGCCTATTGCAATTATGAAAAAACACTTGATGAAGTTAGTCGGGAAAAGTTGTGGCAAATAATGATGAAACAAGGCATCCAAAACATCTAATAAGTGTCGTTAAAAGCCTTTTTTCTGCTATAGTGTCTATAGTATTTGGCATGGACAACGGGCAGACAGAAAAACTATTTACGAATCAAGGAGTTCATCAGGGCTTCAGTCTATCGCCAACATTATTTTATGTATATAAAATTGCGCGCGCGTGTGTGTAGATGATTTAATTTAAAAATTTATGAGGGTATAAAGTTAAATGAGGATGTTTATGTGAACACTATACTCTTCGCAGTTAATCAAGTTATCCTGTAAGAAACAGAAGACGAATTACAACAAGCTGTATTTTAACTGCACCGAATAGGCTAAGCCAGGAGTATGACATGAAAATTTCCCTGTCGAAAACCAAAACGATGGTATTCCGTGTCTGTTATATAGTGCGGACAAAAATAGAGTGGTAAACGACTCTGTTCAGAGCTACGTAGTACGGGATTTCCAGTATGTGGTCTAGACAAACGTATTAAAAATAATTGATTAAATTTAGATCCACCTGTGGGACGATTGAAAGAACATTACAAAATAAAATTAGGCCAGAAACCAAAATTAAATTTTGTAAGATTGTGGTGGTACATGCTCTGCTATATGGTCCAGTGTCATGGATTCTGCGTAAGGAATCACCGCGGCAGAAATAAGGTGTTTAAGTATGGTCAAATGATGCTCACAGTATGCTTAAAGAAAGTCAAAGATATGCTTCGCAATGAGGACACGGAGTAAGCTTAATGTATCCTCTTTGTTTGAAAAAGTGCACAAATATAAGAATAGAGTGAGGAACATGTTCTTCGCATGGAAAAGGTCCTTTATACCAAAGGACGCATATTTTTGTGCTCCACAGGGTAGTCGTAATATCGAAAGTCACAACGTTGGTCTGATTTTTTTTAATTAAAATAAAAATGTGTAAATTCACAATATGTATAACGCTTCTGAAACCGGAACAGGTGTCTACATCTACTCTAGGGATGGAAGAGGAAAAAGAAGATCTATGAAAGATGTCAAGTGACAAACGGCCGTGTAGTAAAATACGGCACTGAACACCGGCCCAGCGGAGAAGGAGAGACAGACACAAATTCTTCTGCTGCAAGAGGGTGTTTGGTTCACGTTAGTATAGTAATAGAGGTCAGTGTAGAACGGCTGGGGAGAAGTCCTAGAGGGGATGAGGATGTAGATGTCGACAGTCATGAGATGCGCTGAGATATCTCGACCAGTACTCGACACGGAAACGGTACGTGAGGGAGGATTTCTGAGTGAGGGCCATTAAGGAGGTAACCTTGAGCGGTAAGGTATAGCGGAGTGCATCCGACAGTGGCGGGGTGTCATTCTCCCCAACTACCTGGCGCTGTGAGCATCTCGCGCCTATAACTCTACCCATCTCCCAATCTACTACAGGTGTGCGCGAGTGTACCAAGTCTGGCTCACGTACTATAGGATTATACAGCAGTCACTTAATGTAAGTACACTACTACAGCGTGTGTGTGTGTGTTCGACACATTTTATCTATGTAGAAAATATAAATAATTTGTAAGGGTATGTGTACATAATGTGTCAGGGTAGGTGTATATATTTTTAATAAAATTAATACGTATCTTTAATGGCCCCACACCGTCGGCTTTAAATAACAATTTTTCAGTTTTGCCCGTTCCGAAGACACAGGTTTTAGACGATCGAAATCCTTATCAATTATAGTCAATTAATAATATTTAAATATTTTTGGAAATATTTATATTTATTTTTTGGAAGTATATTATATATTATTGTATAATATATATTATTATTATATATTTTTTTGTAAATATATTAATATATTTATTAATTAATATTTTTGGAATATTATTGAACAATGAGCATATTATAGTTTTAGAATAACATACACACTTATATTGGATAACCAACTTTCTTATATAATATATGATATAGGATAATTACCATGCAAGTGTTTTACTTTTTATGTACATTTCATTTAATCTTACCGTTCAAAATTGTCAGATTTACAGTAAAAATTTGTTTGTTGTTCGTATTTGTTACTATTTGTACAGTTATTTGTTGTTGTTGTTATTGTGTGTTTTTATTTTATCTTTTTTTATAAAAATATGTATTTTCTAATAACAAACCTCGTTTATTCCAATATTATTATCCTTCTGTGAATATATTTCGTTGATTATTGAACTTGAAGGAAATTATAATTAATACAATCGTAACGTAAGCTCTTCTGTTTATTAGCGTATGTTGTAACTAGGCTCATTGGTCAAAGGAAATTATAAAACTATCATCGGCAAAAAAATGAAACGAGCCTCTACAGAATTAACGTAAATGTACAATAATACAAATTAAATAATCTTTATTTACCTGTTGAGGACTAGATACAAATTAAAATTAAATTAAATAACGAAACATTAGAGGAGAACTGTAGATAATCATAGTAATGTCAGACTTACACGCTTTTGTAGTTTTATGTAGTAAGAACTAGATTAGTTTTTGGTATTTTTCTTTCTTTTTTTTTTAACACGTATCGGAATTTTTATTTACACTAAACATTTTGACCGTTTTACGATGCGACTCCATCAGTGGCAACAGTGAGACGAGATATAATTTAGCCACTGAAAACGCGTCCGAAAATTGGTCGAAACGTTTAACGTAAATAACGCGCTGGTAATATCCTAAAACTTATATATATATATCCAAGTAAAATATTACGCATATTTTAAATTAATATAGTTTGAATAAATTTTACATAGATTTTATATCCAATTTTATACAGCCAGTTTCGTAAACTAACAATGAATTTCACTCTGATGGGCACTTATATCCAACGTTCGTATGGTTGGCCATAAACACTTCGAGAATATTAGGCATATGTAAAAACATATTAAACTGTTTACTCTATTTCGATAGTGCAGCCGTAAATGACTTAAAATATTTATTAATGTAATGTGCTCAGTTTTGTCAATCACTTTTACTGGTAGTTTACCTAACATCAAATAATCTGTGAACAGTGAACATATATAAAAAAGAAAATAATTAAACTAAAATTTATAAGAAGTTTAATTATGAAAGTTGTGTTAGTGGTTATAATCACAAACAGAATTATCACTGTTGCACACGACTATAGAAAAATTATTCCGATTAGCGGTTTCAAGCCTCACAGCTCAACGTCAGATCGGAAATGATTTCCGATCTGACGATGAGCTGAGAAACTTGAAAGCGCTAATCTGAATAATTTTTCTATAGTCGTGTGCAACAGTGATAATTCTGTTTGTAAACTAAGGTTTGATTATAGAATATTTTAACTCTTTTCTTGATTGTGGTATGACATTAAAACATTAACTCCAAAGCGCGCGTATAGGTTTTAGTTCACATACACGTGAAATGAAACCCGTGTTTATTTCGCATTCACTAACGCAACGCGTATAGTATAATTTTTTTACAAAAAATAAAATATCGTCCTATATGTTCGTTAACTGCTGCATTTGTTGAAACAAAAATCTCGTTGCACGTAACACTGAGTACAACGCGCGAGCGTGTAGATAACAGTAATCTATTATTATACAATTATGTATATTAGTGTTATTGAAATATACAACCCACTAAGTTTCCATTATATGCTTATGCATTAAGGTATACTGTATTATAATACATGCATTCTAGTATAATATTAGCGACTCAGACGAACACATACATATTTAAGACAATTAAAATACAATACAATTGTATTATATAACATACAATATACAAAATATAATACGTGTGGATGTGAAATCAATCAAATTATATTTATGTTTTATTTTTATGTATTATAAAATGTATAAACGCTGAATTTACGAAGTTCGTATTTTATAATAAAACAAGAGGTCGTAAGTTTTTTTTTTTATTAATAATATCGTAAACAGAGAAAACAAGAAGTTTCTGGGGACTTGTGTATGTTTCTCAATTGTTGTTTACCAACATTATTAATGTGTGTACGTATTTTGCAAGTAAACGATCGATTACCGACTTTTCGACTTCAGTTGAACATTTCTCTCGTATTAATTAGTCTGCCGCGGATTCGGTTCCTTACAAAGTTGAGCACTGCACGTAGAGATGGTTAAATTTATAACCTCAGATTTGCATATTATATATGCACATTAACATAAGCTGGTCGTATCTATCGTGCGTTTCGATTATTTGAACTCGTATTCGTCATCTGGTTAAAAACATTAATAGAACTGCATCAACATAATTTTAAAATAAACGTGCAGAGTTTCTTCTAGGTTTCTGATATTATCAAGCTGTAATTACTTCTGTAAGTAAATTGTATTTTTCATAGTCTTAACTAACCTAAAATTTTAAAGGTTAATTCAAACGATAAAAAATACAATCTACTTGCAGAAGTAATTACAGTTTGATAATATATAAATGTGTGTGTGTGTGTGTGTGTGTGTGTGTGTGTGTGTGTGTGTGTGTGTGTGTGTGTGTGTGTGTGTGTGTGTGTGTGATGCTAATTATAACATTAGTGATATTATTTATTTGCTCCTGTGTTACTAATGATAGTAATAAAAAGTAGAAAAAGGTTGTTTTTCTGAATGTCTTAAATAATTCTATTTTGTAATTAAATTTATAGCTTCTGTGTGTGTGTGTGTGTGTGTGTGTGTGTGTGTGTGTGTGTGTGTGTGTGTGTGTGTGTGTGTGTGTGTGTGTGTGTGTGTGTGTGTGTGTGTGTGTGTGTGTGTGTGTGTGTGTGTGTGTGTGTGTGTGTGTGTGTGTGTGTGTGTGTGTGTGTGTGTGTGTGTGTGTGTGTGTGTGTGTGTGTGTGTGTGTGTGTGTGTGTGTGTGTGTGTGTGTGTGTGTGTGTGTGTGTGTGTGTGTGTGTGTGTGTGTGTGTGTGTGTGAACTTACTGTCAGCGAAATTTCAAGAAAACTTTTTTATGTTTGAAAATGAATATTTTTTATAATTGCGTTTGATTTTAATTATTCTTATCTATACGTATTCCTCAAACGACTGTATTTGTCAAATTATTAAAACTAATATCTTAATTTGTATTCTCGTTGTCCGATTATATGGTTATTATGTACAAGAGAATTTATATAAAAAGAATCGTACTTTGTTACATATTCTGTTAATATTTGGACTAATCACCGGGTTATTAGGCCATGGTCTAATGCTGCCCCACCACTGGAGTGCTACGACTAGAAAAGGGAACAGGTACGGTTTCCACCAGTTTCTACAGGCAAAAGAAATAATACTAAACTTTTGGTAAAACCGTACCATTTGCCTTTTAAAGTCGTAACACTAAAGATCCAATAGGGAGTACCATTAAAAAGTAGGGAGTACTTTTAATAATAATAATAATAATAGTAATTTAATTTTAATAGTAATAGTAGTAATATTTATGATATAAATACAACATTAGTAATATTATTTTTCCCTCTTATATTAGTAATGATAATGAGAAACAAAAAAAGAAGATTGTTTATTTTTTTAAATGTCTTGATTAATTCTATTTCGTAATTATTATTCATAACAATAATAATTATAAATAATAATAAATTGTAATCAAAACAAATTGCTTATTAGTTAATTCATATAGAAACGTCTGACGATATAGATTTATTCACTGAAGAAGATTCATACTTCAAGATTTGTTTGTGTACAGATTTATACTTGCACAAGTATTTATTATTTGAAAACTTGCACATTATTACTAATAAAATTAATTTGCATAATAATTATTATTGCCAACAAAACAATGGCGTATACAGAAAAAAATGAATTATTTTCTTAAATTGTAACTCCAGTGTTTTATAATTACACTATAATCATGATAATTATACCATAATTATCACAAATATAATTTTATAATTATATTCGTCGTGTGCTATAAAACGTTTATTTACTATTAAAAGCTTCATTTAAAGTATTTATGAATAGACAGTACTGTTATGCACTTATTGTTTGTTGAATGTTCATTGTTGGTGCTACAGAAATTTCGTTCTGTGAAACATACGTCGCTCGGTCAACAAGATCTGTACACTTGTAAAAGGAAAATGATTATTTTGCATAATTACAGAATGCATGCTACTTGTCTATTAACTCGAGAGTTTTTCGAATGGGACGAGCCAGTTTTTCGAATGTCTTAGGACAATGACCAGTATGTTTGCACAACAGTAATGCTGGTGTAAGAACAAAAACTTGTATTTGCCAATTAAAAACAAACGAGTCAGTTATTCGAACGATTTGTAACCGCGTGCGTTCGAAGAAGTAGTTGCTCCGTATATTTTGTTTACATAAAAATATGTTTGTTTTTGTTGTGTAATCGCATTTGATTTCCATTTAATTTTTATACGGAGTGTCTGTTGCGCAGTATCACAGGTCGAATAAAATTTATTGTTGTTTTTATAATGTCGTTAATTGTCCGAACTATTTAGACAGACAAGTAAAAAATTCGTCATCGACTGATAGTAGCCTATTAACGAAATTATCGTGTAATTAATTCAGTAATCGTTTCTGTAAATTACACTCCTCATGTTGTACAACGCACAGAAGTTTGGTTTTATACGCTAACAACAACAAAAAACAGCGTTTTCAAGTTGTTTAAATTAAATTACGTGAGACACTGTGTCAATGTGGATAAAATTGTATAATAACCTTGACCATAACCTAGACGTAACGAAGTAGAGTTAACGACATTATGTAACTTTCTCCGTTAAGCGCCATCATTTCTCTTGGAAACTGTACACTTCGCAATATTAGACTTACTGCATTCTTTCTACGTCGTCTTCATTTTCTCTTTTTCTTCTTCTTTTGCCGCCTCATCCTCCTTCATCCTCTCCTTTTCCTCCTCTTCTTCCTCTTTTCCTCCTTTACCTCCACCTCCTCCTCATCATAATCAGCTTCTTCTTCTTCTTCTTCTTCTTCTTCTTCTTCTTCTTCTTCTTCTTCTTCTTCTTCTTCTTCTTCTTCACCATTTTTCCGTAAGTTAAATCATTCTTTCCGTCCATAAATATCACCCTTATGTGCCTTGGAAAATTACATAATATTATTACTCGATGAATGCATATTAAAGTATAGGGAAGTGTGTCGAAGAATCGTGAAAATAAATAATAAAGAGCCTGGACCAACAACATATGCCTAGCGTTTTTTTTTGTGTGATGATTCGTGAGCGAACACGACGTCGATGAGAAAACTGTCGACTTCTTAAGTCAGCTGAGTAACGAAAAATATTTTTAGCCCTGTTTTACGGCCGCGTATAGGAAAACATAATGGCTGAACCCGGCGAACTAAAAACGTTTCTTGTTACGCTAGGCAGTGGCTCCTCTAGTGGTCCAGCTTCCGATGCCACCATTAGAGTAATTATTCTCTATGGCGGAAATGTGGGACCGTCTTCAGAGTCGAACTTTCGACATTGACGTAGATTTCGAAGGACGAAACGCTAAGAGCAAAATGGCATCGCACGAGTTAGCAGAAATCAAATTCGCTCCAATTTATGGATAATAATTAATACTACCACCTGTGGTATTCTCAATTATAGAAATACTGTTTACTTTTACTTCCCTGAATATAATCCATCTGCATACTAATATGATATTAAATATTAGAACGTCTGTGTAAATTTTTTTACTTTGGAAAATAAGTTAATACAGTTTATTTGTAAAATAAATTATTCATTTATGATGGTGCCATTACTTTTTTTTTTGCGGGGGAGGAAAAATGCATTATGCACCATCAAGAGACACCCGACTGGTCTCCCGGTGTGTGGGACTCGCACCCACTAAAACACCTCCACTTTACAGGCAGGGAACCCCCCCCTGGAACAACTATTCGTATGGGTTCAGGGTGGCACCTCGTATTGCGCCTACTAGGCTTCTACAGCTTTATCTATATCATCGGGGGAGGAAAAATGCATTATGCACCATCAAGAGACACCCGACTGGTCTCCCGGTGTGTGGGACTCGCACCCACTAAAACACCTCCACTTTACAGGCAGGGAACCCCCCCCTGGAACAACTATTCGTATGGGTTCAGGGTGGCACCTCGTATTGCGCCTACTAGGCTTCTACAGCTTTATCTATATCATCGGGGGAGGAAAAATGCATTATGCACCATCAAGAGACACCCGACTGGTCTCCCGGTGTGTGGGACTCGCACCCACTAAAACACCTCCACTTTACAGGCAGGGAACCCCCCCCCTGGAACAACTATTCGTATGGGTTCAGGGTGGCACCTCGTATTGCGCCTACTAGGCTTCTACAGCTTTATCTATATCATCGACCTGTGAGACGGTCCAATTCAGGCTGGATAAGTTGGTGCCATTACTAGACCTAATAATAATAATAATAATAAAGCAGTGATAAGAAACGTGTAACAATTTTAATGTTATGTGTAATAATACTTACATATTATAATAATATAAACACACATGGCGATGGCGATGATGATGATGTATGAATGTCTTAAACTTCGTACAGGTCGTTTCTGTTTAAATTAATACTTGTGTGTCAAACATTGGCGTAATTACGGTGGCACTGAGGGAGGGGGACAATTCTCCCCAGAGCTATTAAAAATTTCATCGAAATTCCATGACCACTTAACTTACGCGTCTTTATAAGGCAGTTGCGTGAGTTAAAATAATGGTTATAAATAACTGTAGAAATAAAAGGAAATACAATATTCGTAAACTAATAAAATAAAGTAAGAGTTTTCTTAATGATGACAATCACTCAACATCTGTAAATATCGTACGTAGTTGCAGCATACTCACGCCGGTTTACTCAAACGCTTTGAGACTCAAAACATTTATAAAATACCAAAATCAGCTCAACGAAATTAACTGGTACAATTAATGAGCTAGTAAAATAATATTTTTTACTGTACGATGTAACTGTCTGCGATAGTAATGACCCTTTTTACAACGCAGTGTAGCTTGGGAGTTCACTACTACGTTACGTTTCAACTACCCCATTATTAGCCCTGGATGCCCCGCTCCAGGGCGTACCAGGGGTCGTTCCACACGCTGAGTCGACATGGGGTTGATGTTTAAGACGCTCTCCTGGAATTGAACCCGCAACGTCTAGACAGGCATTTGACCACTGATATACCATGCACCTAATTTTTTTTTTATACAAATACTACTACCAGTGGAGCGGTCGTGGCGTAATGGCTAGCGTGTGGCGCTGCTACGCTGTCGGCGCGGGTTCGATTCCCGCCGGGGCCATCTGATTTAGGTACGACCGTTCCCCCCTCGCAAGGCGATAACAAACCAGCGAGAGGTATCCTGCCTAGTATAAACCCTCCCCATGTACGCCGTTCGGATCCGGCGTTAAACTGTAGGTAGGTCCCATATACCTGTGAGAGACTCCGTAACACTCGCACCACGGGTATATGCGGGGAGGGTACAAACCAGTCGAAAGACTGAAGGACCCCCAAAACTACTACCAGTAATAATAATAATTTAACGAGTTCTCAGTTTCAACTCGACCGTTTGCATTTGTCTGTCTATCTGTCTGTTTGAATTATGTCTCAGGATAACTTTTGAATGCATCCACCGATTTTCGCAAAACTTGGCATGCCCTATTGTTTTTTTCTTTAGATTGATCCTCCAAAAATAAGGAAGTGGAAGCAAAAACGTGAGGGTGTCCAAATTTTGAAAGGCCGCAAGAATTCATTGTAGTGACAAATTAAAGGAAATGTTGACCAAAATGTGAATTTAGTGTTCAATTTTCAAAATTTTGGGACACCGTGGACTAAATAAATATAGCCAAAAATTTTGATAAAATTGTTAACATTTTTGTGGTATATCAAAATAAAAGGAATTTTAATGAAACTCTTATTGTAGTGGTACTTTTTTGGAAATTTCAAACATTTTTAATACCAAGGCCCAAAAAGTGGGGCAAAAGTTTGATAAAATGCAAACTCCACGTGGGATATCAAATCAAACAAATTTTAACCGAAATCTGAATATAGCCCTAGTGTACAGCTTTGGAAATCTTAAAATTGCCCCCCCCCCAACCCAAAAATTGGAACAAAAAGATTAAGAAATTGTAAAATTCTAATCGGGTGTCAAACTAAAGAGAATTTTGATACAAATCCCATTGTTTATATTTTCTAATGTTTTTATGTGATTGTTTTACTAAACAAAAAATAGTAGGGTAATCAAGATTTTCGTAATTTTCCCTGTAATTAAAAAACAAATTTACTTCGTTCAAAATAGTGAGCGAGTTCTGCAGCTCGGGGAGCACACATAATAATAATAATAATAATAATGTCAATATAAAACAATATTTTTATAATTTTAATTTATTTTATTTAAAATTTTTAATAATATTTCATTAAAATATTATATTTATTTTAATTCTAATCGTTACACCTACTCTTGGTTTCCATACACACGTACACATGATTGACATCTTGATCACGGGTACCATAAGTCAGTAGCGCGTGTCCAGCCGCGGCCTTCTAGATAGATAGCGCGGGATCGATGCCAAGTACACTACACTCCAATGTGACAATAACTGCCGTAGATCAGTGACCCTGTTGTGACACTGTCACTCATCAGGTCAATGCCACAGCCTTCTGCATCATCCCACTTGTTTACAAATTGTAATTAGCGCTTAATAATAATCTTCTTAAGTTCTTTCGTCGTGGCCCAGCCGCGCCCACCTTTCGTTTGTTTTAGCCGTGGCTAATTTGTTTTGCGAATTTCGGTAATATTTACATTGTAGACAATGCCAAATTCCTGTTTGAAAGAATGTTACTTATTTTGGTTGTCCACCCGTGTCGTAGGCCCCTATACGTTGTCTGTCAAATCCGACATGTAATATTTTCCATTTCTCAATCTTCTGATCAGTCTCGTCCCTTATATAGGCTATCTCCAAATCAAGTCGAGGAATATTAATAATAATAACAATGATAATTTTTTTTACGAGGGAAACTGGGAAAACTAATGTTTGCCGCAGGAGGGTCCGCACTCCTACTGTCTGTGGGACTCGCACCCACCAAAACCACAAACCCTATTGTCCACGGCATGGATCCACCTCGGGACTCAGCTTTCGCAATACTTCAAGGTGGTGCCATTTGTACTTCGTCGTGTGGACGTTCATCTGTTTTAAACCTTCAGCGGCTCCACGTTACCTGTTTTCTGCTATTCTGTCACCAGCCCTAGAAAGATCATCTTACGCTTACTTCTTTTGCCTTAGTACCTTCTCTATGTTGGCTGCTACCTGATCCCAGTGGTGTTTGCTCTCCAGCATTATTCCGATAATATTTTCGGGCGAGATCTGTCCCACTACATTTTCCAGGGTTTGCCTCGCCTCTTTCCATCTATCACAGGTGAAAAACGTGATTCACATCGTTTAATTCCTGTTTACAGAAAATTAAGTTTGGTCTGTCTACTTTTCCTATCCTATATAGGTAAGCCCGGAACAGACCGTGGCCAGTTAGAAACTGCGTAATGAAATAATTAATCTCGCCATGTAATAATAATAATAATAATAATAATTCAGTAGACAAAAGAGAGACAGAGGGAGAGACAGACAGAGACGAAGAGGCAGATGAGAAGAAGAATGAGAAGAGTAAAAAGTGATTAAGTAAAAATAGGGAGATGGTATTAAAAAAATCCACATCCAAAGAGGTTAGGCTACTATCGGACCGAAGCCAAGCCAAGCCGCTCGCATTATACTTTAAAGCTGCCGCTCCTTTGTTTTTCTTTTCTCACACTCACATTCCTCCATCTTCTGTTCCCTTTGTTTTTCTTTACTCTGGTAATTTACCAGCCTGGTCATCGGACGCGAGCAATATAACTTAGTGACTCTTCACTCTTCGAACAATAGGCTGGCACGTATCTACTTTTTTGTTTATTTTGTTTAATTAAGGTAGTCGGTCAGAACGCTTCCAATACTAACACGTTTCAATATGCACAAACATCTGTATATACATATACAGTTATAAGCAGAATTTTTAATAAGTTTTAATTATATTATAAGTTCTTTTGTGCTTCCACTTCCCTCTATTATATCACTTAGTTTACTGAAAAAGATATTTGAATCCATCCGGCTGCAATCTATTTGGTTTTTTAACATTTTATTTTTTTCCAATGAATGGGGAGTTGGCCCATTCCATTAACCCCCAACCTGGAGGACCAGGCAACTTTTAATCAAGATTTACTTCCTTTAGCCTTTGCTAAACCAACATCAAACTACTAGGCAGCAGCTGCTAGTTTTGGTCCCGGGTATTTTATTTCCCCGGTACTCACCTTATCTGGTGAGCATTCCCCTATCCGCCACCTGGGGAGGTGCCCGATGGGAGACTAGCAACTCCACACAGGTAAGTATGAATAAAACAAAATACATGGCAATAGGTGACGTTCGTCAAGACTTGATATTGGAGGAAGACATGGGGAAGATTTCATATACAGAGGAATACAAGTATTTAGGGATGAAAAATACGGTCAGTGGGAAGCAAGACAAAGAAATACAATCCAGAATTAATTTGGGAAAGATGGGTATGGGTATATCTACAAGTTCAATGGAATCCTGTGGGATAAGCAAATTGCAGCAGAAACTAAAACCAAATTATTTACAACCATTGTTAGAAGTGTCATCACTTACGGCTTAGAAGTTTAGACTACTAATAAACATACAAGAACAAAATTAATGACAGCAGACATGGACTTTTGGAGACGTTCGGCAAGAGTATCCACACGTGAGAAAATTAGAAATGAAGTTATTAAGGACAGAATGAATGTGAAAAATTCAATTGTTGACTGTATCCAAACAAAAAATTACAATGGTATGGGACCCCACCAATAAGCTGGAAAAGAGGAAGACTACCGGCCACCTGGATAGAAGAAATTCAGACTGTATTGAGGGAATAGAAATTGAAGAATATCTTTGGATGGACAAGCAGCAGTGGAAGATGAGAATTCAATCACTTGTGTAATCTTTGGTTCCGGAAAATGTGTAAACATTGTACAGTCGAAATAATAAATTTAAATAATTATATTATATTTGTTAAACGTATTTAGCAATAATTTATCTTGAAAAATTGGTCGATAATGTTGGTAGAGAAAAACTTTGGAAAATAATCTACTAAGAATGAAGTTGTTACTCCCCACCCCCTCAGTTAATCATCATTATCGTCTTCACAGACACGGCATAGGCAAAATGCTGCCTGTTTCGCCTTCAAAAATCCTCCACCCAAAGTGGAGTCTTCCTGGGTCTACCCACACACCTGTGTCCTATAGGTTTGTATTTCCAGACTTGTTTGGCCAGTCTGGAATCTGACATTCTTTCTAAGAGTTTTTCCACCATTGTTTGTAATTTTTTAATTTTTCATTCAAGTTACTTGACAGTTACAGAATAACATAAAGGTATTTAATGAAGAACTTAGAAAGAAAAACATGAAGATTAATATTATTATACAGAAGACTAAAACTATGGTAATAGGAAATTCAGAAGAGAATCACAGTATAGAAATTGGTGGAAAATATTTAGAACAAGTAAAAAGTTATAAATATCTGAGATTAATGATTAACAGCAAAGGGAATTTAGAGGAAGAAATAAATGAAAGAGTAACGAAAACAGGAAGATTATTCAATAGTATTAAATCAAGTATCCTGGGTAAAAAAGAAATACCCACTAGGATAAAAACAAAAATAGTCAGAAAAATCATGAAGCCAGTATTAACTTACGGGAGCGAAACATGGACAACAAATGAGAGAATAAAAAGCAAGCTAACTAGTATTGAAATGAGGTTTCTTCGAAAAATAGAAGGGAAGACAACAAAAGATAGAATTCGAAATGAAACATTTAGGAAAAAGTTAGATATTGTTCTGGTAGCACTAACAGTAGAACAAGCACAACTTAGATGGCTGGGACATGTAATGAGGATGGGGGAGAAAAGACTGGTAAAGCAAGTGTTTGAATCCAGAGAAACAGGTAAAAGAGAGAGAGGACAACCGAGAAAGCTCTGGAAGGATGAAGCCCGCACAGCTGCAGAAAGAAGAGGAGTAAAATGGGAGAAAATAAAGGAGCTCGCAGAAGATAGAAAGAAATGGAGGGATATGTGGAAAAGACGACCTCAGAGGACTCAACTCCAACATAGCTTTACACCGAAAGGTAGAAAAGCTAAGGATTAAGTAAGTAAGTATTCAAGTTACTTATAACTCTTCTCTTATGGGATCATTTCTTATAGGGCCAAATTTAGAACACCATTTAACTCGATTCTCTTGTCCAATAACTTCAGACATTTGTGCTAATTTCTAATATGACTATTCTTCAGCTACTTATTGTTACAGTGAGTTGTAATTTAGAAACGACGAATCTAAGGCCTCTATTACACTACCAAATTTATTGCAGGGGGGGGCATTGGTTTAAATGAGACCTATTCCACTTACTGCAATCGGTTGCAAGACAGTTGCAAGGGATCCAACGGCTCGTGCGCCCAACGTATTAGTTTCACGTGCTCGACGTGGGGCTTTGATTCAAATGTAGCCTATTAGGCTACACAATGCAACCGATTACATGCAACTCGCCTGCGCGTGCATTATACGGAGAACGAACAAATTTCATGACATGGGACCGAGACAACATATACAATTTTTTACAAAACCGCCAGTGTCTCGAACACGGAAAAGAGGAACTTTATTGCAATAGCTTTAAAGCTCTAAATTGGACTCGACTCGCTGACACTATATAGATAACTCTTATAAAACGAAAGTTTGTCAAATATCATGACATGGGACCGCTTTAAATATCTGTTCTTGAAAATTAATAAAGTTATCGGTTAAAATTTATCTGTGTCTGAAACCATCCTGAAACGTCAACGAATACGGTGGTGGAATAATTTTTTTATCTGACCAGTAGTTTCTGAAGTTAGCCCAGACAACGATACAAACAAACTTTACGTCTTCATAATAGTAATGTAGACGACATGCTTACTCTGCAACTGATTTCAGAGCAGTTGCAGCCTGTTTTTACTGCCCTACAGCTAGTTTCACCAGTGGCGGATTATCCATAACGCTAGGGTATGCTGCAGCACCGGGCACCAGGGCTTCAGCTGTCAGAGGGGCCACCATCCACTAAGCGAAGCAAACCGTATGATCGCATTACGCAGTTGTTTGGTTTTCTTATGCAGCTATTAACCATCGAAAGTGTCGAGTTGGAAAATCAAGCGAAAACTCTTATAGAAATTTATTCGAACGATTTGAATAACGGTTTTCTAAGAGAAATGAAGCACTTTGTGCCACAAGTAAAATTGCAAAATAGAGGTTTTTTTCAAACCGTTCGAATGGAGACGGTAGATTCCATGATACTACAGTTTGTCCGCTCAACTGGATTATTGATTGTAAAATGATTTATGTATTTCCGAATATATATACATTGCTTATCGTCTGCTTTTGACGATTCTAATAGCTAACTGCAAATCTGAAAGATCATTTTCTGAATTAAAACGCATTAAAGATTTGTTGAGTTCAACTATGGGAGATGAGAGATTATCTTCGTTAGCAAGGTTGAATATCGATAGCGAGATACTTGAATCGCTCGATTTAGAAGAAATTATACAAGGCTTCGTTAAGGCAAAATCAAGAAAAAAATGGATCGATTAGTGTTTTCTAAGCATAAGTACTACTGTGGTCATTGTAATCACTATTTAGCTAAATATTTGTTGTAATCTGAGACTTTAAAAAAATAATTGTTGACTTTCGAAATTGTGTCAATTATTTACGAGTGTAAATAATGGATAAAGGTTGAGGGTGGGGCACCAGTCTGATGACAGCGTAGGGCACCGGGCGCTTCTAATCCGTTCCTGAGTTCCACGTAGCCTTGAATCAGTTGCGTGATGTAACAGAGGCCTAAGAACAGTAAGCGTGTGGTGTACTCGTGCTCATTGGTCTACTAAGGCGTATCCTATTGCTCAGTCAGTTCTTCCATGGAGTTGTCTGCATCTTCTTCAGCGCTACGTCTCCAGACTCATAATCGTTCCGTGCCTTGCTCAACCCAAGAGCGTGGTAACTGTACTTGGTACGTCTTAGAGCCCTTGCACACGAGGCAGACAACTGCGGGAGACGTATGCGGCACATGTCTGCTAGGGACAGAAACCTCACTGATGTGCATAGCTTTTCACACTAGCGTGCGGCGGGTGAGCCACAAGAGGCAGACGTCTGCCGCCCCGTCGGGCAGGCCAGTTGCTACTTAGCAAGTGCAAATACAGCCTTCCACACGATCAGTCGTCTGCCTCTTCGGGATGGAAAAAGTCATTAATACTTTCGATGTCGAATCCTTTATTAAAGAAATTCGCAATCGTCCAGCTATATGGGATTGTTCTTAAAAAGATAATAGTAATAAAATAAGAAAATAACAGTGCTGAACGAAATATTTTTAATCGCCTATAAAGATTACGAAGAAGTGTCAAAAGAAAACAAAATTGCAGTCGGTAAGTAAATAGTCACTGCAGTTTAGTATTATTAATTGTACTTAAAAGTTTTACTATTAAAAAGACAAATGGAATAAAAAACAATGTGTACTGTAAATATAAAGTGTATACATTTTTTCATTTGTTACCGTAATGTAACCACTAACTTTTTCAACTGATGCAACGGTTTTTTGTTTTTGTTGGTTTTTTGTTTTTGAATGTTATTCTTTAACACAGTATGCAGTTCATCAAAAGAAGCAATCAACATACGAAAATAATTAAAAAACTTTTAATTACATTTAACTACTAGTGCTAAGTCTGTTGTTTATTAGTGGGTCATTCCACATTTTCCTGTTCCTTCGTTTTTTTTTTCTTATTTTCAATTATCGCTAGAGCCAATATTGCAACTCCTTCGGATTCAATCATAATTTTGAAATTTTGTACAAAAAAAAAGCAATTTAAAAAATATACTGAATTAGAGTGCTTACTCTACCGATTGGTGCGAGGCAGACAGGCACAGTGTGCGAAGAGCAAGCTCGCGTGAGCCTACTATACAGACGCCTACCGCAGACTGGTTTTCTGTGTGAAAGCACCCTGAAAGTATGGGGTACATCTCACTAACACTTATGGGAGTGACTATAATGTGTCCGCTTCGGGGAGAAAATGTTTCAACCGTGTTTCATATTCTAAGGAGGTCCTTAACCCAATCGTCGCTTACAGCCTGCAGTTATACCTTTCGACTGAAACTTTAAAATTACCCGTTGTAATTGTTTAGTATGGTAATAACATAAATATCGTCATAAGCATAATAAACAAACTGGAGACAAACTAATCCGTCTCAGATATTATCACAAAACTACAGTAAGGCAGTCTTCATGCAGTGGACAATGAATTTTTTAGTTTTACTTTTTATATTTTTTTTATTTTTTTGCTTGAAAAGATTAAAAATAATATCCGTATACACTAAAAAGGAAATACTCAGGTCAGTGATTCCAACTTAATTTAAATAATCTCGCGTTAATCGGTTTCATTTACATTTTGTCATAATTATGGTAATTGTCGATGTCTTTAAATTTATTTTCTACTCTTTGTTGAACGAGCGAAGCGAGATCTCAGTTTACTCAGTTTTAGCTTGACCGTCTCTCTGTCTGTCTACCGATTTGCGTAAAACTCGGTAAAACTCGGCACGAGTGTTCGAACTTTTACCCTACGGAAACTATGGTTTTTTACATTTAGACTCCCCTCTCTAAATTTTGGGGCAGCGGGCAAAATTTGAGGGGGCAAAATTGTGAAAAATTCGTAAAAGCCCATGTAGGGTAACAAATTAAAGGGAATTTTAACCATAATTTGAGAGTTAAAATTAAAATTTAACTTTAAAATTTTTTAAATACCATACCGTACCATATTTTTAAAAAGTTTCCTGAACTCAGCCAAAAAAAAGATGAATTTTTTTTTTTAAAGTGAAAATCCACGGTATCAGACTAAAAGCAATTCTAACCCAAATCCAAATATTTCGAATTTTTAGTGTTTCTCGTATGATTGTGTGCTTTACAATTGTTATGTTACTTAAAAAAGTAGTAGAGTAATCAGGGATTTTGTAATTTTTTTCATAATTGAAAAGTGATCTAATGTCGACATATGTCTAATAATAAATGAACTTTGTTCAAAATAGTGAGCGAGTTCGGCAGCGTACTAGCACTACATATTATAGGATTTAATGTTTTTTCATTACTGTATTTTTATTTCATAACTGAACTAATTTTTCAGTTATAATCTTCAAAACATTTACTATTTTTTAAATTTATGAAAAATGGGTTGAAATTGTTTATATTTAATCGAGTATTTCCCTTTTTTCTGTTCTAACCCTTTAAAAATATTAAATTCTGAGTTTTCTTTTATATTCCTTAACTGTTGTTCCCAACTTTCTATATAAACTATTATTTTATTTACTTATGGTCACGCACGCGCGTATATCACACACGTGTGTTTATGTGTCTAAGTATTAGAATTGTGGTCGTAAGGGTCATCGATTACGGGGAGAGACTCAGAGAATCCATGATTGGTGAAAAATGGAACTGCTCTCCTTCAGATAGACTGCAGATCCTTCATAATCCAAGCATGACACGTCGGTGATCGGGGAGGGAGAGAAGCGTTAAATGCACGAGGCCCAGTGAATCCAAAGTAGCCCTGCGTGTTTTGGGTTCTCTTCCCTGGCAGGTAGTTTCAAGGCGGTTCGATGTTAGGAAATCCGGCGGCCAAGCCACGCATCCGTGAAAGGCGAGCGGGTAGAGGCCGCGTGACTGAATAGCGATCCCTGTGAGTGGCCGGGGAGGGGCCCCGGGGACTCATGATCTTGCCGCTTTCCTTTTTTGTCATGACCCACGCCTCACTCGCATAAATCATTGTGGGTATTGTAATTGTCTTATGAAATTTAATCCTTGTGATGTGTCTTGTTTTATTTCTAAGATTTCTATGAATCGTACCACAAATATTCCTAAATTTATTTACCTTCTCTCTTATATCATATTCAGATTCATAGCTTACTGCACAGCTGAGATATTTGAAACGGCTCACTTGTTCTAAAGTGCCGTTGTTTTAGAACTCTCTTTTTCTTTATAAAATTATTAGTAACAGGCCAGAATTAAATTACGGACATGAAACATAAGCACTTAGAGAGAACAATCGAGTATGCGTTATGCTAACTTATGATGATGATGATGATGATGATGATGATGATGATGATGATGATGATGATGATGATGATGATGATGATGATGATGATGATGAACAGGAGGGAGGAGGAGGAGGAGGAGGAGGAGGAGGAGGAGGAGGAGGAGGTGATCTAATTATTATCTTCCTCACCAAATCATCTGTATGGATAATTTCCTTTATTGGAGATAGATTAGATTAACATAAGATAGAGTAAAGACAAGCACAAGTCGCAGAGATGAAGTCTTTGAGAAGAATGATAGACAGAAGACAGCGAGATAGAACAACCAAATGGCAATATTCAAGAAACATGTTACGTGACAGACATAAGGGACTGGATACAGAAAGGGGACAACTCTGGAATGGATGACGACAGATTAGTCAAGAGGGCCCGGGATAATCGTTCCAAAGGCACAAGACTGGTCGGACTACCACGATTGCGAAGAGGCGATTGCATTGAGTGATGTAGTTGGCTATAAACAGATAAGAAGAATAAGTTCGCAAAGTAGGTATGCTACAGAGTTTTCTTCATTGAAGATGGAGCAGAATAACAAAAATTCCATAGTAACTGCGATTTAGCATCTTTTGATAGAATTTAGTTGGCTGCCATTGTCTGTGTGTATATTACAAAGTTGTGGACCGCGCGCGTTGGTATAGTAGTAACAGACAGGTTACAACAAACAGCCTATGTGACAATGCGTTGTCGTAAATCAAGGCATCAGTGTACATGCAGTCTGGGTGTCGTGAATTTGGATGTGTTTCAGTATGTCTGTTCTTATTCTTCTTTAGCGCTACAACCCTACGTGAGCCCTGACTTCCAACACCAACCTGCTTCAATGTCTCCTGTCCATTGCCATCGCCTTTTCTGGATCTTTTTCTTTTCTTCTTCTTTTTCTTCTTCCGTTTGTTGTTGTTGTTGTTGTTGTTGTTGTTGTTGTTGTTCTTCTTCTTCTTCTTCAGCACTGCAGCCCAACGTGAACCCTAGCTTCCAGCACCAATCTTCTCCAATGTCACCTATCCATTACCATCTCAGTGTAACCCCTCACGTCCATTCTCCTTTAGGTCTTCCAGCACATCATCCAACTATCTTATCCTACGTCGCCCTCTCTTTCTATTTTTTATAGACTTGCGCCTCAGGATTTTCTTTGGAGTATGCCGATCATCCATCCGTTCTAGGTGACCTAGCCATTGTATTCGTTGAGCATTTTCGAATTCTACAATGTCCTCATGATTCAATAGCACATCTATCTTATGGTTGTTTCTTATCTCCATTCGTCAGTTTCTTTACCGGGCCATAAACACGTCTTACGATCTTTCTTTCAAACCTTCTTAGGGTTTCTTCTTCCTTTTTTTACTAACGCGTATGTCTCGCCGGAGATCCAAAGACGGACCACCATGGCTAACAAGGCGTACTTCGCATTGCTGCCATCATTTAGGTCTGGGGATGTGCACAGGGAAACAAAAATGAAATATATAGAATTGTCATCAGACCGGTGCTATGCTACGGGTGTGAGACATGGGCAATCACACAGAAAACAGTCGACATAGTAGACACCTTTGAAAGGAAAATCTCAGACGCATTATAGGCCTAATACAAGAAAATGGCTCATGGAGACTGAGATACAACAACGAACTGTATCAAATATATAAAGAGATACCAGTCTCAAAATTATAAGAATTCAAAGATTGCGTTGGGCCGGACATGTTATGAGAATGGAGGGTGGCAGGAACCCAAAAGGGCTCTGCTGGGTACATGGGAGGGAACGAGACCTAGAGGTAGACCGAGAAGAGGTGGGAAGATGGCGTTGCAGAGGACGCGAGAGACATGGGGATAAGAACTGGAGGAGGGTTGCAGTGGATAGAGTGGATTGGAGGCGGAGATTGGTGGAGGCAGGGCCCGACTTGGGCTGTAGCGCCATAGGAGAGAGATATTGACATTCAGTCCCGTTCCAGAGGATTTTTAATTCATCTCCTTGTAAACCTGAACTTGCTGTTGTCTTGATCTGGCTGTTATCCCAACATCGTCAGCGTTAGCACGTATTTGACTTGTCTTATATAATATCGTTCGTCGCTGATATATGTCTTTAATGGCATAGTGTAGTTCAGTATATCTGTACCATTTGTAAACGCGTTACACAATGCGCGCGTGTGTGCGTGTGCGACAGACACCAGTCAACCCCGCCTCCCGTTATAACGTCTTGTATACTACACACCACGCATACAGGAAAATTCAAATTAGATTTCTGATGACATTGTACACGTGTTTTCAGTGATACAACCCGTAAGGTATTGTGTGTGAGTGTGTGTGTGTTTTCTGTATGTCCGTCTGTCTGGAAAAAAATGTACAAAACAACGACGAGATTGTCGAAGCAGAGAGTGCAAGCGTTAAATATGCGCATCTCAAACATTCTCTGTGATGTTTCCAACAATTATTTAAATTTTAATTTTACTCGCAAATTGGATGCATTTATTATTATTATTATTATTCCTTTTTTACTTTTGAAAATTATGTTTTTATTTTCGCTTTCCGAAATCAGTTGATGGCTGTAAAGTAGGGCCTACTTTAAGTAAAATACTTTAAGTACCGAATTGAACTTCAAGTATCGTACACGGAAACAATTCAGTTTATTATGTTCTCACAGTGGTATGCAGAACTATGATTTGGTATAAGCTACAGGGGCGTATTTATGGGGGGGGGAGGCGAACGGACCAAACGAAGTACGGGCCCGGGAATTTCCGGACAAAACGTTGTCGAGAAATTTTATTAATGCCTTAATTTTTAGGCTGTTTTATTTTTTGTTTTTTGAGCTTTATACCCTAATATAGCACTCTTTTTTTTTTAATAAGCAAACAGATTTATCACACAGCATTTGCATATTCGTTTGGAATATGAAATATAGGAAAATCAATTCATACACTCCGGAAGAAGCTGTTAATGAAATGGCCAAAACATGAAAACGAAGAGATATTAAAATCTAAAACATTTTCAAACAGTGTATCTTTTTTAATGTATAACATATCACAGTTTATGTTTTTTGATGGAAACTGTGGTTACTATTTTTAAATGTAAACTGCCAACAATAAATATCATTGTAAAAAAGTTTCTTTTAACACGTAATTGTATTTTCTTTATTAACGTTCAGGGTGTTACCACACGTTTTTCAACCACTTTGAAGACTGTAACATTGATTACTCTTATCTTGTTTTTTCTTTTGTCTGAAGCCGATACGACCGCCCCCCTCCCAAAGGCCAATTCTAGATACGCCACTGATAAGCTATACTCGTAGACGTGATCGTTAAAAGATAGCGTTGAAAAATCATTAAGAGAAAACAAATTAATTTTTGAGACAACCCCCCCCCCCCACCAATAGGTGCAGAAGAGAAATGATAAGAAACGGGTGGATAAGAGTAATTGTGGGAAGTATACGTATTCACTGGTAGATAACATCAAAAATAGCTGTTCCTTTTACGTGGCCGCACCCAACAGACAGCACGAGTTGGCAACTCATAAGTAGACGGTAACCAAGCAAGCCAAGGAAAATATGGAGATTGAAAGAGAGAGAGAGAGAGAGAGAGAGAGAGAGAGAGAGAGAGAGAGAGAGAGAGAGGAGAGAGAGAGAGAGAGAGAGAGAGAGAGACGATTGTGGACGATTTAGGAGTGGCCGAGAGAGACGAGAATTGGAAATCAAAAACGTGTAAAAGATCTACGCGTCAAGACTTTCTTCGGTATTTCATCCTCCGTCATCGTTATCAGATTCCCAGCTCACCTTAACCTTGATAATTTAAATATACTTTATAATGCTTACATCGTAAAGATTACGTTTAATTAATTCTTGATTATAATGTATCCGCCACACATCCATTTCACATACGGACTATGAATTTCAGTTTTATAAATAAATATATTGTCATTGTTCATCTTGTTATTTCAATTAGCAGTCTCTGTAATTCCAACTTTGCCGTGTTTACTTGCTGAACGGCTGCTTGTCATGTTCCGGACGAGGCCTTTCAGTTTTGCCACCGTTTTCAAGTCCTAAACAACGACAACCGTGGTTGGTTTTGTCGTGGTTTACTACTTGAAAATGGTGGCAAAACTAAAAGGCCTCGTCCGGAACATGACAAGTAGCCATTCAGCAAGTAAACACGGCAAAGTTGGAAATAAATATGTCATTTCTGTTTAAGTAATTCGTTCAGTTTCTTGCAGTGTTGTATAATATTATATACAGGGTGTCCCGGGAGGAGAGGGAAATAATTTGAGAAATGGTTCTATAGTGTAAAAGAAGAAGAAAAGTTCATATAAACATATGTCCGGAAACGCTTTGTAAGCGAGTTACGGCTAGCGAAAGATTTCGCCCGGGTTTCGGTTCCCCCGGGTAAATGAAGACTTTCTGAAATTCTGGGAAGGTAAATTAAGGGGCGAATTCTGTTGTTTCTTATGGTTTTCGACCTGAAAAATCGAATAAAACAGGTCGCAGAACTGTATCTCCCATAACTTTCATGATATCCGACGTAAAACAGAAAAATCTTTGCCTAAAAACGTATTGTATTGTTTTTAACCAAACTTGGAATTTTTTGTTGATTTTTATTGACTTTATTTACACCATTTTTCTCAGAATTAAATTCTTTACAAGTTTTGTTTTTAACTTTTATGCATTTATTATTCATTTAACAAAGTTATTGTACTTATAACCTAAAAAAACGTGTTAGTGTTAGTGATTGTGTTAGTGTCTTCAGAGGTTTATAAATGAATTCTATAAGATATAATAATATCAACCACTTGCAGAAGTAATTATAATTTGATAATATATTATATTATACAATAATACTGCAAGAAACCCATCGAGTTACTTATAAAGAAATTATATATATATATATGTGTGTGTGTGTGCGTGTGTTTTTTATTAAATAACATTTATATATAAGTTGCTTGCTAATTTTTTATCGCTGCTACGTATGCACGTTTCACTGAATCGATCTGCATCATCCGAGGTTTGTATAGGCGTATTTAAAAAAAAATCCTTGCAGAAGTAATTATTATTATTTGATGGCATGTGTGTGTGTGTGTTATGTATCGTGTGTACGTGTTCACGCACACGCGCATAAGCGATCTGCCATGATTGTTACAATAACTG
Organism: Magicicada septendecula; assembly: GCA_034769895.1. Classification (NCBI taxonomy): domain Eukaryota; kingdom Metazoa; phylum Arthropoda; class Insecta; order Hemiptera; family Cicadidae; genus Magicicada; species Magicicada septendecula. Next base: position 31,285,131 of record CM068374.1, read on the forward strand.
TTACAATAACGTTTTAAATTGTATATTCTAAATTTTTAAGTGCATAGTACCGTAAATAAATGATGTCTTAGTGTAACAAGGTTGTTACAAGTTGCTATCAACTATTGCGTGTCAGGAATGTAGGTAAATGTAACTACAATGAATCCAACACAATGGTGTAAACAAAAGGTAACTGGTCTGCGGCCGCAGGGTAGCGCTCCCCGCCGCGGTTGGTCCGGTAAAACCATTCATACGTAATCAATGTAAACTGTACTGCACCGTACTGGCGGCTTCTTCAGCCTAACTACGCTTCTTTTTTTCTTCAACTTCTTCAGAACACTATATTCAGACTGTTTCAAATTCCGTATAATTTGGGCTTTTTTGATTTTTTCACAATTGTGACCCCGTGACATAGAGAGCATTCTTCTTCTTCTTCTTCTTCTTCTTCTTCTTCTTCTTCTTCTTCTTCTTCTTCTTCTTCTTCTTCTTCTTCTTCTTATTTTTTTCAGCACTACAACCCTTCTAACACCAATTTTCTCCAATGTCTCCTACCCATTGCCATCTCACTGTACCCTTCACGTCCATTCTTCTGAGGTCTTCTAGCACGTATCCAATCATCTTATCCTAGATAGGCCCCTCTTTCTGCTTTTTTAGGATGCAGCATCGTCCTCATGCAGGATTGCGTCCTCAGAATTTTCTTTGGCATACGCTGATCATCCATCCGCTCTAGGTGACCAACCCATTGTATTCGTTTAGCCTTTATGAATCTTGCAATGTCCTCACGATTCAATATCTCATCTATCGCCTGGTAATTTCTTATTCTCCATTCGTCATCTTTTTTAACCAGTACGTAAAGACGTCACACGATTTTTCTTTCAACCCTTCTTAGTGTTACTTTTTCGTTTTTTGTTAATGTCCATGTCTCTATTACTAGACACATTTTTCGTAAAAAACAGGACAATGAAACCCGATTTCAATCATCAGCAAACTATTTTATAACATACGCAAATAAATTTTCAAGATAACTATTATAAATTAATAAATTATAATAGTTAATAAATTGCTAATCATTTTATAATTATTAAATTATTAAACATTGTAATAAATTAGATAACTATTAATCTAACTAAAGTTATATGTTATATGTTCACTACATCACCAGTCATCAGCCGTGGCTCTACAATCCCTTGTGGGTCTTGGCCTGCTCCAGGAATCGATTCCATTCCTCCCTATTGCGTGCCCTGGCTTTCTAGTTTCTTATGTTCAGCTTTCCGAGGTCCTCGTCTATCTGGACTTTGAATCTACTTCGGGATATTCCCCTTTTTCTACTACCCATTGGTTTCTGGTAGAAAAATATGTTTCGTAGGCTGTCCTTCCTCCATTCTCTCTATGTATCCATCCCACCTTAGCCTGTGTAATTGATTACCCTTTACAATGTCTGGCTCTTTGTAAAGATGGTATAGTTCATGATTATAGCGCCTGCACCAAATTCCATTTTCTTGTACTCCTCTAAATATTGTTCTTATAATCCGTCTTTCACAGCAACCTAGAAGTCTCCCGCTAATTTTTGTCATTGTCCAGGTTTCGGAAGCATGTGTCACCACTGGCCTGATAAGTGTTTTGTAGATTTTGCATTTCGTGCTTCTTGAGGTGAAGCTAGATGTCAGGTGCTTTTTTAATCCATAATATGTTTTATTTGCGATATATATTCTTCTTCTTATTTCAGTGTTGATGTCGTTCGTGCTGTTTACCTGGGAGCCAAGATATATAACTCTTTTATTGCCTTCTATATTTTTTGTGCTTATTTCAAGATTTTGAAGGGTTGGGTTTAATGATGGTATGTTGGCAGCATACATATATTCACTACATATCGATGACAATAATCGCATACTCGAAATATCGAAAATGAGTGTGGGTAAAGTTATTGGAAAAGTACCGCTACTACTATGTTGCTGGTAGGAATAACACAGGTTTAGGCTGCATTCAGGTAAACACAATGAAGTAAATATAATAGCGACGTTGTATAATTAAGATTCCAGGTGAATAAGCACTCTATGTGGGTAGATGATGACAGCTGGACATCTCCGCTAGTGCTCAGCTGTTTGTTTGTCCCTCATACACATGTGTACACAACGCGCATTGTTTTAATGTTGTCTCTTGAGATGTTCTGTTCTTATTTGTCTTCTTGTCTTGTGTTTGTGTTTCAAGATCGTCACTTCCGTTGGCCGCGGTTTTGTCACCCACTGACGCGTTACCATCAGTAGAGACATCTGTTGATTGCACTCTTTATAAATTCGTTTCCCTTCAAAGCCAATTTCCACGGGCACTTGATTTTAAACCCCTTACGTTGACCTTCTCCTGACCACATTAGTGAACAACACATTACTCATTTCACGCCGGAGTATCCAGTGGCGTACCTAGGCCACTGAAGGCCAGGGCCGGATTTCTTTCTGAGGCCCCCTCCCATAAGACGGGTGTTTACAATTCAATTTATCTTTAAGTAATATATAGCAAAAATACTTTACTCTTATATATTTACTGTCTAATCACTGTGTTGATACATCTAGTTGGGAAACTTTATAAGAAGCTGTAGTAATGTTTGAAATAAAAATCCACTTTCATATTGTAAATACAAAGTTTAAAGAAATAATAGAAGTACTATTATTTATAGATTGCATTAAACTTATTACAATGCTTTATAATATACAATAAACTTATATAGTACAAAACAAATTTAAGTATTGCTGCAAACAATACTTGGCAATTTTTTTTCAAGTCAGTCAGCAGTTTTAGTACACAACACACCCTGTTAAAATTCCTTCGTTCGAGTAACTGGCCTGACTTCCGCACTCTGACTTATCCACTCTTTGGGGGAAATTCTGATTAGAGGTTTCAAATAAATTCTTGGTCTCTTAAACTTAGTTTTCCAAATCTGGAGTCCCCCTAATAAGTGAGGCCAGGGGCGGGCCGTCCTCCACTCTCCCCCTTTAGTCCCACTACTGTAAATGTCATCTGTGAGCGGTGTCATTTGAAAAACCAACCATAATCACGTAGACTTAAATTCACTACCTGTTAATAGTCTTAAAATGTATTAACAAATTATCGTAGTAAAATTACAGTCTTTCATCATCATCGTCTCCAAGAAGGATTCAATCAAAAATGGTTTGTTTCAGTTCTGAACAGACAGACTAAAGCTAATCACTCCAACGCTAATTCGGACGTCCCTCTCCACCATTCCACCTCAGCATCCCTTAGGCTTGTAATTCAAAAGTTATTTCAAATGCAGCAGTCACTCATTCGGTTAAGACTTTCAAACCATTTTAGCCGATATTGAGCAATCCTGTCGACTATACTCATAATGTCCAGTTCGTGTCGTACATCGAATTTCTTCTGCGATCTTGAAGAGTATTCTGCCACGTGCCTGAGAGATCTCATTTCGGCCGCTTGAATACGACTCGCCTGGGATTTCGTTGAAGTCGAATTCTCAGACCCATAGAGGAGTATGGGGGGGGGGCATCACTTTGTAGAACACGTCTGGCGAGTTTCTTCAGACCCATAGAGGAGTATGGGGGGGGCATCACTTTGTAGAACACGTCTGGGGAGTTTCTTCAGACCCATAGAGGAGTATGGGGGGGGGCATCACTTTGTAGAACACGTCTGGCGAGTTTCTTCAGACCCATAGAGGAGTATGGGGGGGGGGCATCACTTTGTAGAACACGTCTGGCGAGTTTCTTCAGACCCATAGAGGAGTATGGGGGGGGGGGCATCACTTTGTAGAACACGTCTGGCGAGTTTCTTTACTCGTTGACTTTATAGTCCCCCACATGTGGTTCAACTTGTGTAGTTTACTCGCGGTGTCTTTTACTTAATTGCAGACTTTGAGAAACGTTATCAGATTCAGATTCTGGTTAAAGTGGTCACAATACACATTAACTAAAGCAAAAGTCGTCATCATCATCATCATCTTCAAGGATTAAAGCAAGGATGGTTTGTTCCGGTCTCAACTAGGCAAAGATTAGAACTGGTCACCACAGGGCTTCCTCGTATGTCCCACACCTCTCCGTCCTCTCGGCTTATAGTTCCATAATTGTTTGGGGATCCCAAGTCGTTTTTTCCTTTTATTCACACCTGTGGTCAGCAACTTTTGATCTGTCCGGCTAGTCCTTATTTGAGGCAATTTAGTAGTGAATATGTCCCCTGGATATGTTACTAGCATATCGCAGGGTAAGACGTATCATGGGGCTGCCACCTTCAGGCTTAACGTCCGGACCGATTTTCTGTCTGGATGTTCTCCCGTAAACTGGCTGTCTTACCAGACTAAAGAGACCAGTTTGCCCTGTTGAGATATCCATAAGGATCTTTAATGTGGTGGTTTCTCCTTGCCTCCCACATCATACGTCGTTGACCAATGGAAGGTTATCCGTCTTCAGGGGCAATTTCACACCCCAAGGGCAAGAGGGCGCCCTAACCTCTACTTGTCAATGACAAGCAGAGGAGGGACAGCTTGTACCGGCTGTCACTCGGTCTCCAGAGCCGCGTTAGCCACCTGTAGGTGTTGCCCATCCCCCACCACTCGGAGGTGAGGTTGGATGTTTCCCTTCATCAAGGAATGAGACCATAAGGTATTACTCATCCTCTCCAGTACTTGGGGGGGGGGCGGAACAGAGCAAAAGTACGTGAATTAAAATGTCACGTTGAGACTATCGTTAGCCAAACACGGTGAGGCCATCGTTAGCCAAACACGGTGAGACTATCGTTAGCCAAACACGGTGAGACTAACGTTAGCCAAACACGGTGAGACTACCGTTAGCCAAACACGGTGAGACTACCGTTAGCCAAACACGGTGAGACTACCGTTAGCCAAACACGGTGAGACTATCGTTAGCCAAACACGGTGAGGCCATCGTTAGCCAAACACGGTGAGACTATCGTTAGCCAAACATGGTGAGACACAAAAACACATTTAAAATAATCAACAAACAAATATCAACAAAATAGATCTGATCGTCCAAAAACCAAGCAACAACCAAGTAATATTTTGAGAAAATTAGCGCAATAAGCCCTTAGTTACACCTTTAAAGCACTTCCAGTCAGGACGTCACACACATCTAACGTTTCTTTCGCTTCTCGAAAAGGTCTGTAAGCTCCTCTTTCATTATCGCCATTAGTTGTTTCGTCGCGGTCTCCTGGATCTTGTCCCCCGTCTGAAATCGCCTACCTTTCAGCGACGATTTTAACTTTGGAAATGGCCGGACGCTAGAAGGAGCCAAATCAGGACTGCAGAAAAACTGAGAAACTTGTGTGATGCAATGTTTTGCCGAGAAATACTGTGTCAGACGGGCAGAATGTGTAAGAGCATTATCGCGGTGAAGGTGCTGTCACCAATAGCCCACGTGTGCTTCCAATTTCTCGTCACTACGTTCGTCAGCCTGCGACAGAATTCTGTGCAGTGCTCCTTAGTTACTGTCTGATCTGGAGAGGATCTTCTCTCTCTCTTCCTCTCCTTTAGCACTACGGTCTGTAAACCCTGGATTGTTCAATGATTCTCCTCCATTCTTGTCTGTCCAAAGCCTTACTCCTCCAACCTGCCACTCGGATCTCCCTCAAATCCCTTCCACATCTTCACACCATCTCCTCCTCGGATGTCCTCTCCTCCTTACTTCCTTTCCAGTGCCATTTTTGGGCCTCGATCACTTCTTCTCATTCTCACCACGTGCCCCGACTGTATCAACCTTTGCGCCTTCACTGCCTCACACCTTCAGTGTTGAAAAAACGGTTAACACGACTTGTTGTTTTCAGACCGTGGATCAAATTCTGCGGATTGCCGGCCGTCTTTAATGCATGAACACCGCACTTTAATTTGAGCATCGCTTATGGAATCCTCCCCGAAGGTCCTGTTAATGATTCAAACGGTGTATGAATGTCCAAGTTAGTCAAACAAACAGTGACGCATATTCGCTGGTCTATTCGCTCAGCAACTGTGAACGCGATGGTCATACAGATCACGACATTACTTATTGACGTCTAGCTGCCGAATCAGGAGTCTGACGCAAGCTTGACTGCTCATGCGTGCGCGTTAAGGTCTCCTACGATTGGCTTATGCAATATCGTAAAGATCACACTATCAAGACATTCAAAATAGTGGCATATTTTTCCGGACAGACCTCGTAGATGTGATTGCGACTCAGATAGTAAATAACCTAATTTATAACGTAAAAATGTTCTTATAAACATGCAGATTCCTTGAAGGTCTAAAGCGCATCGTCAAAACAATATCCTAAAGCAACATAAACTTTATATAATGTAGAAACTTTCTCTTGTGAAACTTACTTGTCTTTTTCGTCGAACGCGTTTCGGCGTCGTGTTCGCCTTCGTCAGCTTAAAAACAGACTGCCAGTACTTAGCAACGGTTGTTGCTTGGAAGGTATAGTGGGGGTGGTGTGTAGAGGAAGGGGATTGGCGCGGGGATCCAAATTATTGTTTGTTTTTTGTATAATTGTGTATGTAGTTCTTATGGAATAGTCATATCAAAGAAACAAGTTGTTTTTAGTTTTATAAACTGAAAACAATTTTTTCAAGTCTATGCTCACGTTGCCGCCCGGGGCGGCTGTCCCCCGTCCCTAGCTACGCCTCTGGTTATGTTACTTATAAATAACCGATGTTCTATGTCCCTGCTCATGGCATATCGTCATTGCTGTTAATAGTGTATGATACGTAATACCAGTGTGTGCAAAATATACTTAGTTGACACTGCGTTCAGTACTATTTATCATCTGTTTATGAGGTTAATGAGGTGTTGAATCCACGGCAGCTATACGTTGGCGCCGCTATAACGGGGACTCGAACTCGCGTATCAACCGCTACAGTTTTGCACAAAAGTCTCGGATATTTACCCCCGTACACGTGTGTTGTCATTGTCGTTGCGGTGGATGTGCTGATGGACACCCATAAGCTACGAGGAACCGGTTTGTGTCAGCGCTCTCAGCGTCTTGTCACTGCTGCTACTAATGTGTTTCGATAACAAGGTAAACACATCTGCACAGCGTGGATTAAGCTTTTATTTCTAATCGCGGACATTTGCTGCTTTCCTGTTGGAAAGGTTATTGCATTCTTTCGATGATAATGTCTTCACGAATCCGCAAACACACACACACACACACACACACACACACACACAAAGCACTCTAAGTGCAGATGATCGAATATAATGGGTGCAGCATGACCAGCTTATTTTTTCTTATTTTTTCCTTCTTCATTTTTCACTTAAGACTCCTCTTCATATTTTTTCACACATTATGTATTCGTTTCATTGTGTTGTTTGCGTTTACATTTAATGGATTGATCGTAATTTATCTAAAGTGGTGCTAATAGGTTTCAGTATCTATTTGTTAATTCAAAAAGTACCTATATTGGCTAACTATATTATTTCCCGACCATAAATATCGGGTTGCTTCGTTAAATCTAATAGACCATATGATCAGAGATCTTCTTTAGGACTTTTAACTTTTATTAACCGTATACTTGTTGCATACAGAGGGGAAACATTGTAAAGGAAGACCAGTGGCGTAGCTAGGCTTTTTGGCGCTCGTGGCAACAAGATTGTCGGCCGCCTCGCCGTCGCAATTATAATGGGACAAAAGAGAAAAAATGAAGGCCCATCCAGTGAACAAAGTACTTAATAAATACAAATGTGTAGATTTTTGTACGATACAGCCTTGAACTTGCAAAAACATTGATAGACAACTTCAGTATCCGGTCAGCCTTCAAAGGGTGCGCACTCATACTGACGTGTGTTTTTAATATTTGAGTAATGTGATTTTAACATTTAACTCTCTCAACTAAGTAGAGTAATCTAATGATGGAACATAAGTTCCTAAACGCGTCATTTTAAATATAAAACAAAGTCACACGACGGATCTAAGGTAATTTATTAATTTAATTAATCACAAATAACAATTTCTAATCAACAAGGTAGTCTCGTAGAATAATTCAAGTTGAATTTGTCCATACACAATAATAACGTCAAGTAATAGAGTTCCACACTAATTATAACACCGTAAAACTTTCCACTTACCTTCAACCACCACTCGATCCGCACTAAGGAAAATAGCTCAACGTAACTGAACTAACAAAGCCAGGCGCTGTCTATTATATGGGGAGCGCAAGTGTTCCAGAATAACTTTCCATCCTTAATGTGACGTGCCAGTATAATGCGTATTTCAGGTGCTCTCCAGAACACTCTGGAAGGTACCTGAGTGTTATAGGCCCGCCAGTGATTCCTGAACAGTCATCGGCGCAGACCCAATGTATGAATTACCCCCACTCAAAAAGTACTCGAGAGAGGAGAGTATGCGATAACAGCGTCTCTCTAACACGTACAGTCCTTCAAAATAAAACTTGCACGCTTATGATGTTCTTGCCAGAAATCTATTTAGATTTTAACTTTATCTATTTTGTTACTTTACATCACTGATGTTACTTAGTATGTGTAACATAGTACTACATGTACTCATTACTTTGAAAACAGTCATTTACAGTTTTTGATATACAGTATTTGTTATTTGCATTGTTTTTAATGTACGTAACCTAAATTTATTTTAAAATTATAAATTCGAGAACATTTTGAGTTATTCATATTTAATTATTTTTTTAATATTATTAACAATAAATACAACTTTTCTTACAAGAATATATTTTTTGTATTTTTTTAATAAGGCACTGTTTCGATAGTATAAACTATCATCATGATAGTTTTGATGATGATAATTTATACTGTCGAAATAGTGTTATATATTCAGAAAATACGAAAAATATATTCTTGTAAGAAAAGTTTTATTTATTATTAATAATAATAAAAAATATAAACAAGAATAATTGAGCAAATATGAATATATTCAATTAAATATAAAAATTTGTACTACATTTAAAAAATAATATTGGAGTTATTTAACTACAAAAACTATTCTACAGTACTTACGTTTGAAGGAAGTTTTCAGCCGCTGTCAGGCAATACCTCTATTCCAGAGATATTACCATCTTCCTCTTCAGCAAAATCGTCGGAACTGTCTGAACTACTCTGTCCTCCAAGATTAATTATGAACCGGTCTACTGTTTCATCAACAATAGCTTCCTTTTCCATATTTCTTTTTCAATGCTTTTTACATGTTTGCATCTTTTTTCCCAATCGTCAGCAGTCACAGATGAAATTATTTCTTCACATAACTTTTTCACATCATTTAAATTAAACGTTACATTTTTTCAGCAACACCCCGCTTAATTTCTGACCACATCATCTCTATAGGATTTAGTTTAGGGTGGTAAGTGGGAATCCTTAAAACTAAATGTCCTCTGATTTGCAGAATTTGATCTATTAAGTATGTTTTAAAGTTTGATTTATACATCTTAACAACTTCATAAAGTTCTGCTTTAACCATATCAGGACGGAACGGTATTGCGTGTCGTGTTAGCCAGTCTTGCATATCACGTTTCGTAGAATTAGACGTAGGTGTTTTTTCTATCTGTACATTATGATAGCTGGCATTGTCAGTTACCAACACACTGTTGGCGGGCAAATTCGGGACCAATTTTTCTTCAATCCAACGACTGTAGTTGTCAGCGTTCATGTTATCGTGACAATCACCTGTCTTTTGGTTAGATTTAAAAATCAGCAGTGCGTTTGGAACAAACCCGTATTAACTGCCGGCGTGAACAATAATTAATCTTTGTCCTTTCGCAACTGGAACAGCGTAGCTACCAGGCGCTGAATCTGATCGTTCTAGGTGTACGGAAGTGTGTGGCTGCTATGAATATATGTTTCGTCCTGATATACTACGGTTCTGCCTTCTTCTCTAAATTTTTTTATGTTTTGTAAATAATGTATTCTCATAGCTCTTATTTCGTCAATTTCTGTTAACACAGGTCGATTATTTTTAGTTTTTACCCACCTAAAGCCTATTTCCTTCAAGATAATTTTTAGGCTGCTACTGCTGCCTTTAAAGTTGATAGATTCTTTTAATTTTTCTAACAGCTTTTTTACCGTTGGGAGACACTTTTCTTCAATGTAAACATTCCGAACTGTTCTCCTAATTACACCTTTATCAGAATCGTCAAGCCCGGTTATAGGTTTACGAACGCGGTGTTTCTTTCCCGGTGTGCTAAATGACGTCCCCGCTTCTGCATCTGGACTGTGTAGCTGTTGACCTTCCTTTATTATTCTCTTCACGGAGCTATGAGAAATACCCGTCGCTTTTGCAACACGCTCTTGTACTTTATGGAAATCTAAGAGAGGTTTCCCACTTTCAGCCTCACTCTTCATGAAATTACACACATTCCACACTACCTCACGGGTCTGGCTATGCAGAGTTTTTGAACTCAATTTGGAAATTTTGGGGGACATATTGATGTATGTTTCACACTAATATTTAAAACATATACGCGCAATTGTGAAATAGTTTATTAACACTTTTCTAAAATATAATACGTGCTCTAATATAAATATAATATAATATAAATATAAAAAATGTAAATAGGTAGCCTACAACTAATTTCACTGATTGACACAAATAGTTTTGTCGTCACAGTATAATTTGTAAATGACTATACACCACGTTTGCAAAGCCCGATGTGCACATTCCGGAACACTGCACAAAACTGTTCTGCGCATGTGCGAACTGAACGAAAATTTTGTTAGCCTCGCAGCGAGGCGCTTGACTACTGCGCATCGAGACCTCTGTTCAATTTCCATTGTCCTGCCTCTACGTGAGTGGAGGGCCTTGAAACGGACGGAAGGACGCTGTCGCCATTTCGAAAGGGTTCCATCGATACAGTACATTAGAATAGGCCTAACTATTATAACCCAAAGATAATCAATAATACACCTAAAACTATAAGAGATTAACTTGATTGGAGTCGATATCAACTGTACAATAAATGCAAACTGCATCGTTAACATTTACCTGCAAAGTTTCTGTAAACACCAAAACAACAAGCTTTTTTCTCAACGACACCAGTCGATCTGTTGGCGTCAAAGTAACCCCAGCTCTTCCTAGTTGCTTCCTGTAGTACTCCCAGTACATTACAAGAGAAAAATCATCAAAAGAGCTGAATCAATCAGGGGCGTATTTACGGGGGGGGGGACGGAACCGGACCCCACCCAGAGGATTGAAAACCAATCACCCTTTTGCAACATACCAGATGAATTTGTGCCTTTCTCCTCTTCTCTGTTGGGCAGGTGTTCAGCAGGAACTTGATTAGGGGCGGGGCAAGACGGTCGAGAAAAGTTGACGAATTTTGTAACCTCTTAATTTTTAGGCGGTTTTATTATTTTTTTCAGCTGTGCACGATAATAATATTATAGTAGTAACTCTTTTTTTAAATTCACAAACTGGTTTTTTTACACAGCATTAGCGTATACGTTTGGAATATGTAATATATATCAATTCAGCCAGTAAGTATCTTGTGAACAATATTTCAATAACGAGCATTTTTATTGTGTTATTACCGTTTACTTTAATGGGACTGATATATCGGGATGATATCACGCGTTTTTCAGCCACTTTAATGGTAGTAATGTTGATTAGTCTTTAACTTGTTTTTTCTTTTGTATGAAACCGACCCGATCCCGAACCCTCCCCCCAAACCCAAATTCTAAATGCGCCACTGGTGTTCCTTCCGTATTTGAGATGGCCGCGTGTTACTTGACAACTTTCATAGACCTTCTTCTTCTTCTTCTTCTTCTTCTTCTTCTTCTTCTTCTTCTTCTTCTTCTTCTTCTTCTTCTTCTTCCTCCTTCTCCTCCCTCCTCACCTCCCCCCCCTCCTCCTCCTTCTCATACGCCACTGGTGTTCAGTTCCGTATTTGAGATGGCCGCGTGTTACTTGACAACTTTCATAGACCTTCTTCTTCTTCTTCTTCTTCTTCTTCTTCTTCTTCTTCTTCTTCTTCTTCTTCTTCCTCCTTCTCCTCCCTCCTCACCTCCCCCCCTCCTCCTCCTTCTCATACGCCACTGGTGTTCAGTTCCGTATTTGAGATGGCCGCGTGTTACTTGACAACTTTCATAGACCTTCTTCGTCTTCTTCTTCTTCTTCTTCTTCTTCTTCTTCTTCTTCTTATTCTTCTTCTTCTTCCTCCTTCTCCTCCCTCCTCACCTCCCCCCCCCTCCTCCTCCTTCTCATACGCCACTGGTGTTCAGTTCCGTATTTGAGATGGCCGCGTGTTACTTGACAACTTTCATAGACCTTCTTCTTCTTCTTCTTCTTCTTCTTCTTCTTCTTCCTCCTTCTCCTCCCTCCTCACCTCCCCCCCTCCTCCTCCTTCTCATACGCCACTGGTGTTCAGTTCCGTATTTGAGATGGCCGCGTGTTACTTGACAACTTTCATAGACCTTCTTCTTCTTCTTCTTCTTCTTCTTCTTCTTCTTCTTCTTCTACGATTCTGGAGTAGATGTAACCATCTGTTCCTGTTTCAGAAGCCATATAAGCATAGTGAACTTACAGAATTTTAATTTCAATATTGTTTTTCTTTTGTATAAAGCCGACCCGACCCCGGACCGTCCCCGAAGCCAAATTCTAGATACCCCACTGGAAACAACGGTATTCCATATTACCCGCATTTCCTCTACCTATTATTATTGTTTTGCAGTGTGTATAAAGGAACGGGTTGTGTTTGTGTGTTAACAGGTGTCGCAATGTGGGGCCTGGCGCTGACGAGTCTCTGTCTGCTCCCGCTGACCGTGCTTCCGTTCCGACGGGACGCCGTCGAGAGGGCCCCGTTCGGCCCGGTGACGCTACGCCAGGCCGTTGAACCAGCCAAAATCGGCTACCGCAGCCTCCCGCTGAGACAGGCTGTCGAACACCAACTCACTTCTTATGAAAGGTAAGTTGAACCTCTTCAGCGTTACGTTTTAGAAATATGAACAATAACTGTCTATCATCAGTGGTTCCCGAACTTTTCAATCCGCGGACCCGGACCCCCCAAATAATTTAAAAATTCACGGACCCCGTCTGAGTTATGAAATAAAACAAACAGTAAATATGATAGAAACTCTTATATTTTAATTAAAATATATTAAAATCAAAATTCTGTTAATTTGAAAAATTATAATATTAATGATATCAAACATAGTTTAATGTGAACAATGAAGCTGCTTTTGCATAATTAGCTCTTTAATATTGGGTTTAATATCTGATAATTTCAATATTAAGTAACTCTCGACATAAAGTTTATTTCTTAACTTTGACTTTAAGTGCGTGAGCAGGGGGACAGTGGTTTCACACAAATAAATAGAGGAAAACATAGTTAAACACTTCAAAGTTTTTTTTTACGAGTTCAGGACAGTCAGTCAGTACATACAACCAAACGTCAGCTAGCTATAATTGCAAAAATTGTAACTTTATGAACTGTCAGTTGAAAGTTCTGCCGGTGAATCTTCTTGTACTGTGAGAGAGAGCTCTAGTCTGTTCGGCGGACAAACGGATCTGCTACACAACATGATTTAAAGACATTATTGAAGCCATTAGTTTAAAATTACTTTTACAATTACTATTAGTTTGAACCAAAAAAGTACCGGATTCTTCTATTAATTGTTTTAAGATTCTAAAATTTAGATTTAGATTTTAGAGCATAAAAAATCGAAGAAAATTACGGTATATTTTATTTTTTCTTGAAAGTGTCTGCGGACCCCCTGAAACATTGTCGCGGACCCCACTTTGGGAACCACTGGTCTAGATAATCGGAACCGTCTGTAAGTTTGCTGGCTCCATTTCGGAATTCGCTTTATGGCTTGTACTAAAAATCCACTAAGGAAATATTCTGCAGATGATGGTTTATGACCCTTGATTTTGTATCCACCAAACATATTCCTCTATAGTTTTACAGTCATTCCGTTTTCCTTTCTTAAAAATAGACACCACTCAAGCAGTTGGACCTGTGGAGTCTTGTGGGACCTGTTGACTTTTCTAACACACATTATAGAAATGAAATAAACTAAGTTCAAGCAAGATATCCCCGTACTTGAACGATTCTGCGCTCAATCCATTAACGTTCTGCGTTCGATTTTTAGTTCTTCCAATGGGCTTCTCTTCAAGCTCATCCATCGTTATGATACTAAAAGGTGTTGTAAACTTGACCGTATGAGGCCATAAGAGGAGAGTTACAAGTTTTTAACTTCAATCAAAAATTAAAAGATTACAAACAACAATGGAAAGAACGCGTAGAAAGAATGATAAATTCCATACTGGCCAAACAAGCCTGGAAATAAAAACCTACAGGACACAGGTGTGTGGGTAGACCCAGGAAGAGATGGCTGGAAGATCTTTGAAGGCGAAACAGGCAGCACGTTGTCTATGCCGTGTTGTGAGGAAGAAGAAGAAGAAGAAGAAGAAGAAGAAGAAGAAGAAGAAGAAGAAGAAGAAGAAGAAGATGAAGATGATGATGATGATGATGATGATGATGATGATGATGATGATGATGATGATGAATTTGTTCTCAACATTCTGGAATATAGCAATAACGTTGAGAATGTTACGTATACTCCGAGGCCGCTTTGGGTATTACAAGTATTATAAAGTTTTACATGAACAGGCTACTGGCCTGTTCCAAACTTCCTACCGAGAGGACTAATAGGCCTACCCACATATGTTGCAATATGCGACTTGTTGCAATACCCACATTGACATATGCGAGTGAGGCGTGATTCATGACAAAAAAGGAATGCGGCAAGATTCAGAGTGCTGGAATGCAGTTTCTTCGAAATACTTTAAATTATACATTGTAAGATAGAATAAGGAATGAGGATATCAGAGCAGAACTCGAAGTAAAGGACGCAAATGAAATTATTTCAATTTACAGAACACAATGGTGGGATCATCTGCAAACGATGGCAGAGGATCGATTGCCGAAAGCGGCACTGAACTATAAAGCCATTGGTAGAAGAGTCGTGGGTCGTCCGAGGATGAGATGGGTGCCGGAACAGGTTTATATAACCTAATCCTTGAAGAGAAGAAGAAGAAGATGTTACTTATATTAACGGTATTAGTTGGAGCTAGCGAAAGATCATTCTCTAAATTAAAAACCAGGAAAATGTTGTTTAAGATCGACAGTTGTTTAATAGTGGAATACAATAAATGATATCCTACATAAATAATCTACAATCCTTTATTTGATTTAAGAAAAGGTGCGTTACGATTATATAATGCAACTTCCGTAGACAATGAAACGCTAAAAAGGTAATGCGGATTAGTATGTTGGAAACGTCATTTTGACTGTTCTTGCTGCTTCCGTCAGCACAGCCGAAGACCACATTCTGTGCTTTTGTCAGCATTCATTATTTACCAATGCATTAACCGTAAATCAGTTGGGCGCAGAATACAAAACACTGGTGACTAAGTACATAGATATGTCCGGTAGTCAGTTTGACAATTAGCATCCAGTATGTTTGGACAGTGATGTCATGCAGTATCGTACACGGTGCTTCAGATTGGACAGTTATTATATTTTATTCATTAACATCCTATTCCGAATGATGGGCCGCGGTCCTTATTTAAAATCCTAAACATTTCCGCTGTCGCTTCCACAGTAATTTTTAAAATTATTTTTATTATTATGTAGGCCTAATCTTTTTTTCTTTTTTTATTATTTTTTATTTTTTTATTACTTTTTATTTTTCTATTTAGTACATTGTTTACATATATACATACATACATCCTTGGCTCTACAGCCCAGATCGAGCCTTGGCCTCCAAAAGAAATTGCCTCCACTTATTCCTGTCCTCAGCCATCCGCCACCAATTCACTGCGCCCAGCTTCCTCGCATCACTGCCGACCTGGTCCAACCATCTGTTCTTCGGTTTTCCAATATTCCTTTTTCCTATTGGTTTGTATTTCATAATTCTTTTTACCGTACGTTCGTCATCCATACTCTGAAGGTGTCCTGCCCGTCTTAATCTATTAATTTTGGCAAATCGGAAAACTGTAATGTCATTGTACTTAGCATATAATTCATTATTATATTTCTCTTTTCCCAGATTCCGTCCTGTCGAATTGGCCCATAAATCTTTCTCAGTATTTTCCTTTCAAACACAGCCAGCCTCTGTTCATCAACTGTCTTGAGTACCCAGCACTCAGAGCCATATGTCAATACAGGCCTTACCAATGTCTTATAAAGCGTGGCTTTAGTTTCTGTAGTTAATAGTCGTGATTTAAAATGTTTTATCAGCCCGTAATAGCTTCTGTTGGCAGCCAGAATTCTTCTTTCAATTTCTTTTGTGCAGTTATTCTCAGCATTCACGTATATCCCCAGATATACGAAGCCTTTTACTCTTTAAAAATTATAATCATCTATTAGTATATTTGAAATATTATCATTATTGCTTCCCACAGCCATAAACTTTGTTTTATTTTCATTTATAACAAGCCCGTAGCTTGTTAATCATCGTAGCCGATGATTCAAGTGTTTAATACATTGTTTCTTAAAGTATTCCTTGATATATATATATATATAGTTTATTTATTTATTTATTTATTTATTTTTTATTTTTATTTTTTTTTTTTTATGTTCCTTTCACCTTTTAAAGCTCCTTGCAATTCTGTCAAACAAGTCAATATATTCATTGTCGTTCCGTCCAAACGTAACTCCACTCTTAAGAATTAAAAAACGAATTGTACTTTTCTTCAGTAAAGCGTTTTGTAAAAGAATATATCCAATTTTTTTTAGCTTCATCTTTTACATGATTACAGCCTCATGATTTTACAGCGATTACAAGGGGATTATAAATGTATTAAGACAACGCTATTGATCTGGTTGATGTGATGTGGGTATTTTTTTTTTTTTTTTTTTTTTTTTAAGTGGAGTGGAACCCTGTATCCTAGAACCACCGGTACCGTTTGTGCAAAATGTGCGGGCGTACATTGCTCGTGACTAGAAGCGCCAAAGACCTGTCAGCAGATATTAACTATTTAAGTAATCTTAAATTAACAATATCAACAATAAGTAAAATCTAATAAGTAAAATAGGGACTATAGTATGAAGAGAGCGACTATCCTATGCTGGCAGTCCCATAGTTAATCATACTTAATGGTGTATGAAAACAAAAACTAAATATTCTTCTTCTTCTTCTTCTTCTTCATCTTCTCTTCAAGGATTAGGTTGTACAAACCTGTTCCGGCACTCATCTCATCCTCGGACGATCCTATCTCAGAAAGAGAAGGGTGAAGGCGAATCTCCTGCGCCCCAAAACAGGGGCCTTTCGGCTAATGTATGGTAACCCTGACAGAAGAGTCTCTGGTCCTCCTGGTAGGGGTTTGTGCAACAGGCCAGTAACCTGTTCACGTAAAACTTTGAAATACTTGTAGTATCCAAACCAGCCTCGGAGTAAGGTCTGATTATTTAGTTATGTTCGGGTTCGGTTATGAAAGGCACTGTATCTTCATTCTTCTTGAGGTTTTGGGTGGATCGTGTGGACCGCTTCGCTTCGGTGTAAGCGGCGAATCTTGCCGCAGTAACAGCCCGTTAATCTTTTGATTTTCCTGTCATCAACGGTTGGTATTTGCATGTCGTCATATGTGTATCGTATACGCGTCTCTTATTACTGACATACCAAGAGGTGGCGTTCGTAAGAGTTCGTAAGATCGGAGTCTTGGATAATCTTGGAGTTGGATAGAGGGTGCAAGCACACAGATGGGCTGCTTATGACTAAAAGACAGGTTTTATGACGGTCTTATATAGAGCAGTAGTAGTAGTCTGTAGTTCTCAAAAGAGACAGTTTTGATTTTCTTCCATGAAACCAGTAAAACTGTTGGAGTGTAAATTTGGTCTGTGACTTTTGTCTGTCTATGTAAAGCTTGTTCACTCTTACAGCCTGATTATAAACAAAACCATCTGCTTGTACTTGAATCGGATTGGTTGGGTGAGTGGCCGCATCACTAGTTTCCGCCGTTAGAAATAAAGTAGTTCCCAATTGATTATAATTAATTGCAGTGGCGTAGCTAGGCTTTTTGGCGCCCGGGGCAAGGAGGTCGTCGGCCGCCTCACCTTCACAATTAAAGAGGGACAAAAGAGCTAAAAGAAGGCTCATCCAGTAAACAAAGTACTTAATACAAGCAAATGTGTAGATTTTTGTATGAAAGCACGTCCAGCAAACGTCTTAACAATATTTGTTAAGTCAAAATTAAGAAATTACATATTATAATATTACCGGTATTCAGTTTGTATACATTTGTTATTAACAAATGTAGATTATAAAAACTGTTTTAATATAAAAGAGTGTACTGTGGCAATGACCCGTTCGAGGATTTCTTTCCATGTCTTAATTGCTTTACTCATTTGTTCCTGAAGTAGATCATCAATAAGTCCCCCCTTTTTTAAAGAACGTTCCGCTTCCTTCCATTCAAAATACGCAGGACTATTTTCATGATCCTCAATACGGTGAAGCACGGCGAAAACCCATTTTTACAATTGAAATGGCTTCTTTGATAGTTTTTTTTTTGTGGAAATAAAGTGCAACAAAAGCAAATAGAGATTTTTTAGTTGGAGAAAAAAAACATCTAAGTACGATTTACCTTTTCGC
Organism: Magicicada septendecula; assembly: GCA_034769895.1. Classification (NCBI taxonomy): domain Eukaryota; kingdom Metazoa; phylum Arthropoda; class Insecta; order Hemiptera; family Cicadidae; genus Magicicada; species Magicicada septendecula. The sequence goes on from CM068374.1 coordinate 31,303,672, forward strand.
CATTTTCCAAGATTTTATCAAACCAATACTTGTTTAAGGATCGTCCAGCTTCATCTTCAGGAAAATGGCTGTCCTGGTTCTGCAACTGACATGTTCCTCTATTCACCTTTGCATCTCGGAAAGATTGAGATTTCTCGCTTGGCCAAGCTCCCATATCTTGTAGAGCAGCACCGGGAACACGATCTACATTGTTGCTAGAAATGTTTTGTCCTTCATCGCCTGTAATTTCAATACTGCATGATGGAACATCATCCATGCTACTAGAACCAACTGAATCTTGTAACTGCACTTTTACACTTTCACAGTTTGAAGTATTCACATCGTTAACTTTACTGTATTTATCAACAGCCCCGTTGCTAATGACATCTGTTTAATGATCGCAAGTTGATTCCTTGTTAATTGTAATATTTAGACACTCAGGGTTCAATTTTTCTTTAATAAAAGACTTCATAAACTCTTTGGAACTTCTTGTAATTCTTAAGGAATAGTCATATCAAAGAAACAAGTTGTTTGTAGTTTTATAAACTGAAAACAATTTTTTTAAGTCTATGCTCACTTTGCCGCCCTCCTGGCTATGCCGCCCGGGGCGGCTGCCCCTTGCCCCCCTCCCCTAGCTACGCCTCTGATTAATTGATTAAAAAATATATAAACAAACTTTTTTTAATACGATTGGGGTTAATAGAACTAAAAATAAGATAAACGATATTATCATTCTTTTGATCTGTTAAAAACGTTTTAATTTTATACTGTACATGCCTCTGTATTGTATCACTCCGCTTTGTTTATATCTGGCTCAAGTCTAAGAATCAACAAACTTTAGGAACTTTTATTTAGTATTAGACCAAGGCACTTGGTCTCATGTTTTACAGGAAGGGGAACGTCTTTTATTTTTACTGCTTGGCACTCGGTACGTCAAGTCGTGTAGCTGACTTAGTTTGGTTGATTTTTATTCGTTGTGCGTCTCGCCATGTTGACAGTAGATTTAAATGGTGCAGAAAACGTTCCGCTGCCACTTGATAATCGAGGTTTGTGTCTATTGTCAGCAGAAGTTGTGATAATCATATTATTACGTAAGGCGGAAAAAGTGTTACGTAAAACGGAACGTTCTACAAGTTTATCGAATGTTCCAGTGGAATCCGGCTGTAATGTGCATGCGTACGTGATTCTCAACGCATTTGCTAGACTGTCCCAGAACACGCCGCACTGTGTCAAGGCCGCAATGAATTACGCTCTAATGTTTTCCTTTATTGTTAATGCGTACTTGGATGTTTCTGGATTTTCGGCGTGGTATAAATATACAAGTACTCAGCGACGTTCAGTTCAGTTTGAGTTGTGAGTTATTGTCGGCCGATTACTCTGTGCGTTCAAGTGGTTATTAGTGAAAAGTAATTATTGTGGCGAAGTGTTATGTGTTTTATAATCGTGCGGGACAATTGTAATACAATTGTGTTTTATGTTAGTTGACATTTTATTGCGTGTGAACAATTTGTATTTGATTTATTGTAAGAGACTATCTTGTTGATCACAAACTGTTTTATTGTGATAATTAAAGCTGGTGATTAGTGACATAACTGGTGTCTTGTACTTATTTTGTTTCCCACTGTACCGTACGACGATCAGATAGACCGTCGCAACAATATTGTCCGCGAAAATTGCCTCGATTCGTGGATACGAGGGGCAGTCAAAAGGTAGCTGCACGTACCCGTTATCAAGATATTTTGATAATTTGATGAAATGTGTTGACAACATTAATAGACGTTCATTTTCATCAGCTGTAAGCAGTTACGTAATGGCAGAATTTAAATAACAGTAGAACCGAACTGACTACAAAATTACATGACGATTAAAATGTGTTACTGTACAATATAATTATATAATTAATAATAACAGGAAAAGAAAGATTGAGATAATGCCTACCACCGTAAGTAACCACGAAACACAACAATGAATACACTACAATAGAATATTGTAACAACGAAACTTAAACGCGGCACATGTTGGTAACTCCAACACTTGACCAGGTTTGTAGTAGAGGTGGACCGATATACCTATTACAGGTTTTTTGGAACGCTATTTTGTGGGACGGATATAGCAGTGACTGAAAAGTTGAAATACCTGTTCCGATTCAACGATAACTTGAAAGTCGAAATACCCGTTCCGATTACTCGCGGCCTCGCGGTTCCGAGTCACGAGACCCAACTACGCAATTAACGAATAAACAAGTAAACGAGTATTACGAGTACTCGAGTATAAAGCCACTTTTTGGTGTTAAATTGCCTTTTTGGTGCACATTCTGCGCATGTGCCGATTGCCATACAAGTACGAAACAGCGAGGTTCAGAATACCTCTATGCCAAAGAGACGAAGCGGTTTTTAATAAATGAAAAAAATTCATACTAATATTACATTTATTCTCGTATGTTTTGCAGATATATAATACACATTATAATAACAAATTATATATTTTACTCGTTACCAACTTGGTAAACTTTGAAAAAGTGAATTATATTGTGTTATAACACTTATAACCTACAGAGTGGCTGATAGGCCATATAGTAGTTTTTGTTAATGTGATTTCGGAGATGATTTTAACTTCACCGCATATCTCACGTAAATTCTTTTGAAATTATTTGTTGTGGTATTACGTGCACTCTAAATTTCATTCCCTGAGTTTTGCGACTGATTTGTCTAACCAAAACGAAATCAGCAATTTAATATTAAATCTTATGTCAGTTTGTTTACTCCTAATGAAAACTTAAAATTAGTATTCCCAAAGGCGGATAAGCCTATACATTCTCTTGTTTCTTATTTTCTTTTTTTAAGAGTGATCCTGCTTTCTATACAAAGATGTTGTACAAAAGCGTACAAAGATGTTGGAGGAGGAGGATTAAGATATCTTTGGAGGATAAATTGAATAATAAGCAGGGTCTGAGACGAGTGAATGAAAATCAGACTTTAGAAAGCCATGAACTGAGGGAGATGACATTGCGCAATGACGAGGAAGAACTATAGAATGTAGTTCAACAAATACGTACACAAAGGCTGAGGAAGAACTATAGAATGTAGTTCAACAAATACGTACACAAAGGCTGAGGAAGAACTATAGAATGTAGTTCAACAAATACGTACACAAAGGCTGAGGAAGAACTATAGAATGTAGTTCAACAAATACGTACACAAAGGCTGAGGAAGAACTATAGAATGTAGTTCAACAAATACGTACACAAAGGCTGAGGAAGAACTATAGAATGTAGTTCAACAAATACGTACACAAAGGCTGAGGAAGAACTATAGAATGTAGTTCAACAAATACGTACACAAAGGCTGAGGAAGAACTATAGAATGTAGTTCAACAAATACGTACACAAAGGCTGAGGAAGAACTATAGAACGTAGTTCAACAAATACGTACACAAAGGCTTCCAGTCTTTCGCTTATTTAAGAATCTTCGAATACCTATAAGAATGGGCAAAATTCTTTATTTGCATATGCTACAGAATCTTAATAGTCGAAATTTTATTGTTATTATTATTATTCTGGGGTAACATCAGAGCTATCGTACCCCACGCAGGATTATAAGCATTGGAAACGAGATGTACAAGATACGGAAACCGACGCAGCTCCTGCGTATGTGGGTAGACGATATGCTACATACAATACATGCTTAGAAACAGGCATATTTGAAACACCTAGCTTTAAATACTTAAGGTCTGAATGTAAGCTCCACTGTGCCATTGCCAAAAGAGAAGTAAGGAAAATCAAATGAAATAGTTGGGACAAATATATAAATGACATAGATCACGATGTGCAGGGTAGACAGGACAAGGCGTAAAAAATATTAGGGCATTTAAGTCAGACAGAGAGAGATAACCGTGAAGATCAGCAACATCACAGAGAAGGAACGGCCTCCACAATTTACCTTCTGAACACTTCTCTGATTCCACATTTTATTAGATCCTAAATATAAAATAACCGGACCACTGATGAGCTTAATTTCAAATTTATAAAGTATGCGCTAGCCTTGATGTTTGACCTTTCAATGAACCTTATCAATTCGTGCTAGACCTTCTTGTCATATCCCCAAACATTAGCGGATGATAAAGTTAGTCCCAATACTGAAGAAGGAGGTCGTAATGACTGTGATAGTTGTAAAAGGCTTAGCCTGTTTAACACGTCTTACAAATTGTATGCATCTATGCTAACAAAACAAGTGATTACGATAAAGAAGATCATATTCACGTAGGCCCAACATGGTTTCAGAAAGGACAGCGGGCTATCGTATCGTACTCTGAAAGTGGCTTGCAGATGGCTGTACTTTCAGATTCATTACATAGAATCTGCAAGCATTTCGGATTACAGATCTCCACACTGAAGACCAAGCTTTTAATGAAGCTGATCCCATATGAAAAAAATTGTTTTATATTTTGCTGTTCTGGAGCAGGTCTGCAATTTTGAATATATGTGTCTCACATTGCAAACAGTGACATAGTGAATAAGATAGATGAGCTTAACAGTACATATGCGGAACTCTCATGAGAACTGTAATATCAACGAGTAAAAAAACAAGTATGAAATTCTACAAGGTGGTGGCCCTCCCCACACTTTTCTGTGGGTCTGAGAATCGAACTTTAACGAAATCCCAGGGCAGTCGTATTCAGCTTTTACATCGGCCAGACTGGTAGACCATTTATAAAACGCTTTACAGAACATCTACCTAAAAAAAGACATTAACAAAACAAAGTCAAATTACGCACGTCATTTGATGGACAGTAATCATAATTATACTGATTTCGAGACTAACTTTCAACTCCTCCATACGTGTAAAAAAAGCCAGATATATGAGTGCTGTCGATGAGTTCGAAATATGTTTTAAAAATGAAAACACCAAAGAAGTCCTGCTGAACGAACAGCTGAACTTTCGGTCAAATTCTCTGTACGACACAGCGATAAGATTACAAGACGAGGTCCGTACTGCACGGTCAATAACAACGTAAGCATAACAGTCGATTATAGTGTTACCGTGGTGCGCACCAACAACACCGCGTGTGTTCCGTGTTCATATGTTTTATGTTTATTTACAACATGTGTGTAAATTATACGTTTTAATTATCTGACGAACATACTGAGGGATTACTCCTGAAGATGGGACATATCTCCAGAAACGCACAGTGAAATATAAAAACAGGAAAAGCCACTAGACGGATAAAAGAGATAAATTTTATTGTATTCCTAACGGACTTCTTTCACCATGGCACTTGTGTCCAGGGGTGCCCACAGGGGGGATCATAGCGCAGGTTGCGCATTGAGAATTTTTGGGGGGGATTTTTCGGGTGTATTTTAAGGATTTTTGGGGGGGATTTTCAAGAATAACATTTTAAATCCAACATTGATGGAAATTTTTACCGTGTTTGTGTAACAAACTAAGCTATTAGTAAAAAAGTAAAGCAATTGCATATCTTTATGATTGTTTTAACGAACTGGCGGCATAAATGTCTCTACCAGTACAACTAGTAGTAAATTTTGTTTTGGAATTTGGAAAACTGACCCTGGCAGCCTGCAGCAACATCCTGTCAATGAGTCAGAGGGTCCGTGAATAATAAATCGTGAATGTAAAAATGTGTGCGTGTGCTAAGCTTGTAGACCGGCGGGCAGTGGAGTAAAGGGGGCGGGGTCCTCAGTTCTAAAATAATTTGTATAGGCTTATTGAAAAACCCCGAGATTTAGGTCTAAAATATACCTAAAACTCGAGTTTTGAAGTCTTAATTTTCAAATTTTCCCCTTTTACTGGGGGTATTCCATACTCCCCAGACCTCTCGGAACGGCTTGCACCCCCGGGTCATTATTAGTGGGGAGGGCTTTTCAATTGGGGCGGGGAGTGCTGAGACCTTTGGGGGGATTTGCGCATTGGGCCTTGGGGGGGATGGGCACCCCTGGTTGTGTCTCTCTCTATTTTTCTAGTGGTTGAGGATCTTGTTTTCTATACTCCCTGATTCCATTATTCTAAGATCTCTGTAGAAAGTCATTCCTCTTTTCGATATCGTGGTCGTCGAGATTTTTCAATACTTTTATACGGCTCTTGGTATTGCCCTCCAAATAGAATGTAGGCCTAAACTTATTTCCTGTTACTTTCCTAGTTCCTACGGTTTCCGCAGAATTATTAATATTGTTGTTATTCGTGTTCTTGTTATTTATTATTTCTAGATCGCAGCAGCACATCCCACTACGAGATGCTGTCGAGAAACGACCGTCGCCAGAACCATACCAGACGGTCTCGTGGAGATCAGCAGCCTCCAAACAAACAGGTAACATATGATTTAACTACGTAGTATTATTTCTAGATCGCAGCACCACATCCCACTACGAGATGCGGTCGAGAAATGACCGTCGCTAGAACCATACCAGATGGTGTCGTGGAGATCAGCAGCCTCCAGACAAACAGGTAACATATGATTCAACTACGTAATATTATTTTACACAAAACTTATCAGCCACGTTCTAAAACCGTTCTTCTGAAATCCGACATAAACAAGTCACGAATAAACTAAAAGTGAAGTAATCAATTTCTCCGATCCTTATCAAAAAAATCTCAGAAATTCTGGGATTCTCCCGTATTCTAGGATACGCATTTCAAATTCTGGATCCACGTCGATCCCGTTTGTGAAAGTTCAGTTAGTTCATTATAAACCAACAAAATAGACAAAAATATAATTGTAGAAACTTGCGACTTTTCTTTTCATAGCGAAAACGGAAGACTGCCGGCATTTTGCTAACGCTCACATCTTGAACGTATTCTTACGACGATCTCACTGATCGTCGTATGAAACAGTGGAAAACCGCCGCTTTCGCCAATCGACCCTCTCTCATCCTTTGCAGATGATCCCACCACTGTCTTCTGTAAATTGAAATAATTTCATTTATGTCCTTTACTTAGAGTTCTGCTCTGATATCCTCATTCCTTATTCTATCTTGCAATGTATAATTTAAAGTATTTCGAAGAAACTGGCGCTTTCCTTTTTTGTCATGACCCACGCCTCACTCGCATAAATCAATGCGGATATTGCAATTTGTCTTATAAAATTTAATCCTTGTACTGTGTCTTGTTTTATTTCTGAGATTTCTATGAATCGTACCACAAATATTCCTAAATTTATTTATTTTATCTCTTATATCATATGCAGATTCATAGCTTACTTCACAGCCGAGATATTTGAAACGGCTCACTAGTTCTAAAGTGCTGTTGTTTATAACTATCGTAATCCTCACTGGATATTTACCTTTAAAGGCCATGGTTTTGGTCTTTTACTGCCTTTTTTATTGTGACATTACTTTCGAATGAAAATTGATCGCTTATAATGCGGGTGACCGCACGCACGTAGGTTCCTGAGTTTAAATGTGGTTCTCAGACGCTTTTAAGGTGGAAACCACCAGGCATATACTGTATACATAATCGTTATTATATTTTATTATTCCGGTTGTACAATGTTTACACACTTTTCGGAACCAAAGATTACAGAAGTGATTGAAATCTTATTACATACTCCAATTCTTATAGTTCGTTTACGTAGCTTTTGTCGTTTACAAATCCATCCGGCTGCAATCTATATGGTTTTTTACCTTTTTCTTTGTTTCCAATGAATGTGGAGCTGGGCCATTGCATTAGCCCGCAACCTGGAGGACCAGGCAATTTTTAATCAAGGTTTACTTCCTTTAGCCTTTGATAAATCAATATCCAACTACAAGGCGGCAGCTGCTAGTTATGGTCCGCCTCGGGTATTTTATTTCCCCGGTACCCACCGCATCTGGTGAGCATTCCCCTATCCGCCGCCTGGGGAGGTGCCCGATTGGAGACTAGCAACCCCACACAGGCATAATCGTTATTATTAGCCTATATATTTAGACAAATAAACACAGTTTATAGTTAAAAGGTTTATTTTTTAATTTTCTTTGGTATCGAAGTCCTGTTTATATGTGTACACATCAGATCCTACTGTATTTGTGTGGATTAAGTTGTTATTTGTGGTGTTTGCAGGCAAGAACCTGGTGTGTTATGTAGAGTCATGGTCGGTGTACAGGAGAGCGCCGGCGTCCTTCAGTTCCGTCAACATAGATCCGTACGCGTGTACACATCTGATATACGCGTTCGCCGGAATCAACGAACACACGCACGAAATGGTGCCAAAGGATTATGAATACGATGTGGTCAAAGGTAACGTCATATACTGTATACTGAGATCATATTCATGTAATTTTACCTAAACGTAGTATTTTAAAAAATTTATGTTTTTTTTCTTTTTATCTAAACACAAACGTTCTGCGATTATTTAGACAGCGCTGTGTCCACTGTAACATATCTCCCTTCAATCAGTGGTGTAGCGTCAATGGAAGCGTCGCTTCCTTCTTTAAAATGTGTCTACTAAAAGGTAATATAACATCATTAAATAATGTTGGATTGTCAGAATACTCAATGATGTGGCGACGAAGCGGAGAAGACGAATCAAAACGTGTCTCTTGGCCACACATGCTGCAGTTTGTAGCGGCACATGTTGCAGTGCAACATGCACTCACAACAAGTGCCAGTTGCAGTGACTCCACACACGTTGATACCGTTTCAAAAACAGCAGTTCAGTACGAGTAGCGATAATGGATGTACCTCCGGAAATTCTCATTTCTTTAGGCGTGTCTTTATATTTACTCGGTAAAAAAACATAGAATCCTCAAAAAAAGGAAGTGGGCTAATTCGATTTTCCACTTCTTGGTGTTTCAGAATCTATTACAAAACTTAAAATATCGTAGTACCATAGGTTTGGCTCATATGATTCTTCGGTTGAGCTTCCCGTTTTCTTAGAATCAGCAACTTTCTTATGTTCCCGTCTAAAACTGCTTCTTAATGCATGAATTTTTTTAATAACAAAATTTTTGTTAGTGTCCGGGTACCTTTCACGACATTTCTCTATCAAATCGTTATATGCGTCACTTCTCAAATGTTTATCTGAGTATTCCTTGCATTTGGAGTTCCACAAACAGGGGTACAACTGATGCATGTTAATGAACACTTCAGTAAATTTTTTATCAGAATTCATTTTTTACGTATTCATGATATTAAAAAATACAGTAAATAAATATAACACTTTGTATTAAAATTATTTTCGTACAGCAGATGGTGCCTGGAATTATACTGAGAAACAATGAAGTGGTTGCGCCACCACACCATTCACGTTGCAACATGCAGCTGTATACGTTGCGCTGTTGCACGGTTACCCGTCCGAGACGGGGCACTGCAACACATCGTGCAACCAGCTGAAACTGCAACCGCTGCAGTGCATCCAGCCCACACACGCTATCACTTGTGCCGGCACAAGTTACAGTGCAACATGTGCCGCTACAAATTGCAGCGTGTGTGGCCGGCCGAGTGACAAGCTGCGCACACATAATTCGTCGTAAGGAAGCGACTGCTGTCTACGCTGGCGATCTGTTTATGTGCATGCGTAGCCTACATCCACATAAGCAGGCGCTGGCATTACATTTCGCGTTCGTGAATGCCGTTACCCTCTACTCTGTTTGCACTTTCAACACTGGTGATCGTGATATTTAGTTTTGTGAAGCTGCAGAAATTAAACAGTTTGCAAACTTGTAAATGTTATGCTTTTTTTAGTGCTGGAAATTATATAGTGTAATTTCAAATGAGGAAAAAAATATTACAGCTCCCTCGGCGTGATAAATAGATGAGGATGGTAAAGACACGAAATACATCAAGAGGAGAATACAGGGGTGGGAGAATTGTGGTTAAAAGATTGAATTAAATATGATAGAACAAGAACACGGCAAAAACAAAATTAAGAATATATGATACTATAATAAATAGTGTAACTATTTACGATGCAGAGGCCTTGTGGTTGAATGAATCGGACAGGAAGAGACTACAAGTGGTAGAGGTGGATGCCCTGAAGAGACCTGCTAGAAAATCCGGGCACTGACTTGGGGACTGATGGGAACATGACATCCGGGAAGTCCGGGAACATGGGGACTGAGGAAACCATAACATAATCTATAGAAGGACGTCAATTGATAGGGTATGCACGCATTCGGAGAGTGGCGGATGTTAGGCTTCCGAAAATAGTTTGGGAATGAAGGCGATTCCAGAAGAAGGAGGAAAAAGGACGACCCAGAAGAACATTGGACGACAACATCAGAAGGGCCATGAGGGCGAGAGGATTGCTCGAAGAGCAAGGCTTAAACAGAGAGGAATGGCGATTAAGTTTTAAGGTCACAAGAAGTTGAAAACGTTTTGAAGCCGACATACATATGGTAGACCAAGAACTCAGTGAGGACCTTATCCAGGATGGAGTCGAAGGGCAAGAGATAGAGTCCGATAGAGGATGATCCTTGTTGCAGTGCGCGGTCCTTTGGACCTGATAACATAAAGAAAAAGTTTTGTTTTCAATATTTAATTGGTCAAGACAGTGTCAGATATTGTTTCTACTGAATGTTAATATTAGCTGCTCAGCCGTTTTGTAAATTCTTACTACTTTTAAAGTCAATTATATCATTTGAAATGTGTTACAAAATTCGGTTTCATATTTGCAGGTGGTTACCTGTCAGTAGTTGGGCTAAAGCGAGTCAATCCAAACTTGAAGGTGTTACTGTCGGTAACTGGTCACCTGGCTGACGTGGCAGCCCTCCCCAGGTACAGAAAGATTTTCATAAAGTCCGTCACAAACATGCTCAGCAGATACGGTTTTGATGGACTGGATATCCATTGGCAGACAACAGGTAAGCTTATTTGTATTGTATTTTATATACTGATGGTTATCCTGTTCTAATATATGAGTTAAAACCACAAATACTGAAAACAGAAAAACAAAATACACAAGGCTGAGATAAAATTTGTGAGGGGTATCTGAGAATGTACAAGAGCTGATAGAATTACATATATAATGTAAGATGTTCATTGTGTTATTTGAATTGGCAGTCTCTTCAATTCCAACTTTGTGTGTTTACTTGTTAAACTGCTAATTGTCATGTTCTGGACGAGGCCTGTCAGTGTTTCCACCATTCTCAAGTCCTAAACCACGACTTGGTCTTCAGGTCATAGTTTAGGACTTGATGATGGTGGACACACTGAAAGGCTTCGTTTGGGGCATGACAGGTAGGAGTTCAGCAAGTAAACATGACAAAGTTGGAATATCTAAAATGGTTCACGTACATACAGCAAAAAATAAAAAGATTAAGTACAATATTGGTTTGCAATGTCTTCTTCTTCTTCTTCTTCTTCTTCTTCTTCTTCTTCTTCTTCTTCTTCTTCTTCTTCTTCTCCTCCTCCTCTTTGCCCTTTTTGTCTTTATTTTTCTTCTTTTCATGAAATCCAAATTTCATGAACAAGGTACCACTGGATTATAAACAAAAGGGCTGATTTTGTATATAATAATACAGTTCTTGTTATAAGTACTGATTTTTGTAAAACCTAGAATTAAACCTTTCTAACAGTTGCCATTTTGAAAATTTTTAAAATAACATTTTGTTTTGTACTTATACACTTAAATACTACACTTACATTGTGTACCAAAATTTAAACTCCACATCTTATTCTGTTTGGCAGTAGTACTGTAATACTTTTTTTTATAAAAACACATCCACACACACACACACACACAGGGAGAAGCATTTTTTGACTTATGTTTATTGGACTTTTTTGCTTTAGTTTAATGAATAGAATCATTTCCCAAAGTTTCGCACCATCTTTTGGACACATTCTATATACTACACTTAACCAGCAACCTTCCATACAGTTGAGACTTGGGCATAAAAAGGCTACATAAATCTAATAACTGAATTAATTAAAATATTAGTGTCTTTGATACAAAATGTTGTTTTGTTTGCAGGTTTAGAAACAGAGGAGAGCAAGTGGTTCAGAGAGACGTTCACGATGCTGGCAGAGAGTCTGGCTAACACACTGAAACTGCGAGACAAACTGTTGACGGCGACGGTCAGCCCAGAGCACTTAAACCTCACTGACTACTACAGTGTACCTCGTCTGGTCAAACACTTTGACTTGATACATCTGAAAGCATTTGACTTTACCCCTGCCAATCACAGAATGGTCAGCCATCATTCCCCATTACTACCACTCATCGGCAGTGACCCTCAATCGAATGTTGTAAGTTGATATGTTTTGTATACACTTAATATGATATATTTTCTTAAAGCTACTTGTTTACTAGGTCTGAATAGTTTAAACAAAATCTATTCGGGTCATTTCTTCTTCTTCTTCTTCTTCTTCTTCTTCTTCTTCTTCTTCTTCTTCTTCTTCCCCCTCCTCTCCATCTTCTTATTTCCCTTTGTCTCCTTCGATCTTGGCTAACCATGGGCTCATGAAATAATTTTTCATGATCTTCCCACTTTTCTCACCATTTTGTCCTTCCAATACTCCTTCATCCTTTCTCTGAGTTCTTCCTTCCTCTTTTCTGTCTAAGCATTTGTCATCTCCTCTTCCTTAAAACCCTTGTATTCCGTAATCCTTTACAAAAAGTATAGCTGTCTACAGTTTCTTCTTCCTCAAAGTTCATTTCTGCTAGATTCTGTTTAACTTATATGAGCCAGAACGTTTTTTCTCAGTTGTGATCTTTCCAGATTTATTCCGACCAAATGTCCATAGAATGCAATCTTTTGTTTCTGGATAGTACCCAAAAGTTTTTACTTTCTAGATGTAATTCCCTATCCGTCCTTTTCTTCCACCATCTCTATTTTTCTTTGGGCCAGAAATTGGGTCTTTCTTTTTTGAATTGTCCAATTTCTTGTTTTTTGGTTATAGAAATAATTTCTGCTATGTAAAGACATTCTGGTTTTATGACTGTATTTAATGTTGAATTGTGCTTTTATTGAAATTTATTTTTAGCTGTAGAGATCCTTTGTTAATTGTTAATTCCATCATTTAACATCTCACCTTTTCTGCCTTCTTGTCCAAGATACTGTACCTAAACTTGTTTCCATAGTAAAGCAAAGCACAGGATACATTAGCGTAGCCTTCTGGTAAACCGCCACATTTAAATACACTGTCCACTATTTTTCTAAAATTAGCATATCAAATCTTAGTAGCTTTCAGTGACAATCAGCTTTTACTGCATATAACCAAACAGATCTGGATCTAAATCTTTTTTCTTTTATTAGTTTTAACGCTTTGGATACACACAATTTTTCATGTACGGTATTTCATAGTTTTTTCTAAACGAATTTACAATATTTCTACTAGTAATTTTGTACAAACCACTATGTTGTCTTTGGTATTGACAAGCGCTTTTGGTAGTCAACACTGGGTTGGTAAATGACCTGAAGATGGCTTGACTGCCAAAAGCGCTCGTCAATACCAAAGACAACATAGTGGTTTGTACAAAATTACTAGTAGAAATACTTGAGACCACTAACACTCCAATACAACAATAAATTTACAATAATATGATATTTAATATTTTTTAATTAATTTTAAAAAATCAATATTTTACGTTACAAGCAAAAATTTTCTACTAGTTTTTATTTAAAAATATTACATGAAATCTAATTAAAATTCATTATATTGCTAAACTAGTCACCAGACAAATATATTTAGAATATATTTCTTAATAATTTTACAATTTTCTGCAGAAAAATTTAACATGGAAATTTGTGATGGAAAGGCTGTGAAAAACACATGATTCCTACTTGCAAAAAAATGGACATAAAATAAAAAGCACGTAGTAAGTGCGGGCAGCATATCCAAAGTGTTAAAACAGTAAGCTCTTTGCTAATGCCACCTTACTTTGACACAATTTCAATCTTGAAATCTACTCTTATAGCAGTGGTGGTGGCTGGTGTCTCCAAATTTTGTGGTTGCAGTAGGTGGTTGAGTGGATGAGACATCGGTTAAAAGACATTAAACTATCATAATCACGAACAGAATTATCACTGTTGTACACCACTATAGGAAATCCAATCTGACGATGAGCTGTGAAGCTTGAAAGTGCTAATCTGAATAATTTTTCTATAGTAGTGTGCAACAGTGATAATTCTGTTTGTCATTATACCCACTAACACAGCTTTCTTAATTAAATATCATAATCACAGTTATACAAAATTATGACTATAAGTTTATTAAATATCACTATAATATTGACGACTCGGAACACAAAGTTTTTTATAAGTAAAAACGTAAAGTTTTACCTTACAGCCTAAACCGGCTTTCACCTATAGAAGGCTTCATCAGAGCCTCTGATGAAGCCTTCTATAGGTGAAAGCCAGTTTAGGCTGTAAGGTAAAACTTTACGTTTTTACTTATAAAAAACTTTGTGTTCCGAGTCGTCAATATTATAGTGATATTTAGTTAAGTAACGGACACGTCATGGACAACGAAATCCAAGAATATAAGTTTATAACATCAAACAACGGATAACATTTACCTTGAACCAACGTAAACACTAAACCTAACATAACTTATAAATCAAGAAGGATGTGCTGATTTCAGTGGCGGCTGGTAATGTTTTTGACCGGGGGGACAACATTTTTTTGGACCCATATGTAACAAAAGTCACCAGTAGAAACTAAATTATTGCTATTATCATGAAATAATTGTAAAATTCAACCTTTTGCTTTACTACTAAAAGTATTGTTAATATCAAAAACCTACCTTCCAAACTACCAATATTTAAACATTGTTTGAAACTGAAATTATTTATAACCCTAAGCAGTTCATGTTCCTAAACTTAAATACTTAATAAATTATATTATTAAATGCATGCATTGCTAAATAAATATATTTGTTCCCTACCCTATTTGTTTCTAACAAATACGCACAGAACACACAGGCTCAGACCTACACAAAATAAGTTACACGTTTATGTACACAAGGTTCGACAAAAACACTATCTTACACAGAATACACTGCCTAATAAAGAATAAATTATTAGAACATTACGTTTACACAAAAAATACAACAAGAACACAATTAAAACTATATAAAACACAAGAGAAAATATATGCCCTTAAACAGCAACAGAGAAGTTTTGAACAACACTCCGGTTCTCTACGAAAAGAGTCACGAAATCAGACAGCGGGCAGAGCCCCTCCTACAATGGCTGCTGCTGATTTAAAAGCATAGACATGTGTACAAGTCCTCTTTCCCCGCTCCCCGCAAGACCCGCCTATGCAGGGAGGGAGACAGCGAAAGCGTCCGGCTGCGGGACCATGCCGAAAACATCGGGTGATCGCTATTAGTCGCCCCAAAAATATCTTTCACATAAGGATACTACACATTATAGTTATATTATTGACAAATTTAATTTGCAAATTTAGTGGGAGGGCTGCGCCCTTTTGCCCTCCCTGTATGAGCCGCCACTGGCTGATTTCATGACACAAAGTTGCGCTACAGCGCTACTAGTGGAGTGTTGCAGAAACTTTGCAACTGCCTAGCTAAAATAGGGAACATAGGGCAATATTGTGAAGAGTAACGTACATCCTCCCATATATGTCTGTGTAGTAAGCTCTGCCATATACTGTTGCAGTTGCAAATGGCCTACAACCACCAGGCTCTGCACCACATTTGAATTGTACGCAAACATTGCCGCGTAGAATCTAATATGCTCTCCGTTGAAATTTATGATACTTTTAGCTGCTTAATGTTTTCATATATTACTTTGTAGTTAAGTTATTCTATATTGGTGGTTGTGCAACGCTGCAATAGTATTATAACATTTCTCTTATCATTGTTAACATGTTTTCACTTTAATTTTCAACAGGATTATACAGTACAGTACTGGCTAAAAAGTGGTGCACAACGAGAACAACTCATCTTGGGAATTCCGTTCTTTGCACGCACATACACTTTACTGCAACCAGCAAAAACAAGGCCCGGATCACCGGCTCTGGACGGCGGCGTTGAAGCAGAATACACACAACAGCCAGGCTTAATGGCATACTATGAAGTGTGCACAAAACAGAAAGACAAGCTGTGGAAACTGTACAGAGACCAGACTGTCTCTCCGTACATGGTGAAGAACGATCAGTGGGTTGGTTATGAGGATGTTGTCAGCATCAAAAGCAAGGTGACTGAGATACACAGTATATTACTGAAGTGCTTTATTGTATTGAGTCTTGATAAAAGTTTGTCAAAACAGTATGATTGACCCAGGTAACTAATAAATTTTTACCATGTAGCCTCAACCAGTTTTTGCTTATTACAAGCTTCGTCAGAGTCTTGTACTTTTTATTCCTTGTAAAATTTTACATTTTTACCAATAAAAACCTAATGTTCCGAGTTAGTAGTATTATACTTATAATTTATTAAAGTAATAGTAGAGGAATCAGATTTTTTGTAATTTTCCCCATAACTAAAAAATTATCTAATATCAAAATTTATATGTAATAATAATTGTACTTCATTTAAAATAGTGAGCAAGTTGTGAAGCTCAGGGAACTTACTAATTTTATATTGTAATTTGGACTACATTTTTTGCAGCTGAAAACAAAGTGTGTGATGTAATTAGGCGTGATGACATTAGCCTATCAAAGTCCAATATTTTAAAATTTCACCTGTAGGATATATATTCTCCAAGTATTTCCATTAGTTTATGAAACACAGTGTGTGCACGTGCATTTGTATGTGTGTGTAAAATCATTAGCCTAAAGCCTAAAGTGAGTAGTAAATGAACAGTGTCGTAGCTAAGGTCATGAGCGCCCAGGGCAAGATTTGAATTTTGCGCCCCCCAAAACTTATTTTGTAGGAAGAGAAACAATACAATAACTTTAAAGTGTAATTTCAGTTATACATTTAATCGTTAGATATAAAATTAGTTCTTACTTATTTTGTAGGAAGAAAAACAATACAATAACTTTAAAGTGTAATTTAAGTTACGAATATCCTCATACATTTAGGCATAAAGTAGATATGAAATCACTGAAATTTGAAAATATGTTAAAAGTTTACTTTTGCGAGATTACTCAAACGTTCTTGACCAATCTGCGATCGTAAATAATTTTTTATTAATTTTAATTTGCTGAGAGATCTTTCACAGCTGGCAGAAGTCGCAGGTAGCGTCAATTCTAGGTGAAGAGCAATCCCTATATTTGGATAACTGGTCACTAAGCCATATTCTTCATGGCAATTAAGAAGTGCAATGTAATCTGCATTTTTTAAATCAGGCAATAATGATTTTATTTGGTGTTTGTAGCTTTCAATCTCTAAACATAACTCATTGGCATTTAAATCATCTTTGTATTTTAATGCAAGATCAGCTGCAGATTTCTTTAGTTCTTCAGTGGAGGTTTCGTGTAACGAAAATCCTGTTAGGAAACCAAAATCAGAAGCTACGGCAGCTAAACTTTGAAATCTCCATCCCATTTGCTGAATACGTGTGTCCAGTACACAGTAAAGCTGAATTTTAAACTTTTGAAGTGGAGTCATTATGGCCGCATTATCCTTGGCCCTTTCGTCGAACATTGTTTTAACCTTTCGTTTACGCTTTTCAGAAAATTCCGGTTCTATTGATAGCTCGTTTGCTAGATTTCTTGCTGAATCAATACATAGCTCTATTTGATTTTTCCTGAAATCATTCAAAAAATCCACAAGGCCCTGCAAATGTTTTGATGCAACCTCAATGGACACGTTTTTTTCCTGTAAAATGCGATTAACGTTGTCAATGCTTTTAAGAATATGATCACATATGACCAATAAACAAATAAATTCAAAATTAATCATTTTTAAAATACTTTTAGCTGAAGATACAGAATCAGCTGTATATTTCCTCCTTTCATCACTTCCTTCTGCAATGGTATGTAATATTTTTATTATTTGCGGTAGTTGAGTATGTAATGAGTGAATTGAATGATATTTTGACGACTATCTTGTATCAGAATGACCCTTCAAAGTCAATTTTAAATTTGATAAAGCTTGCCAACGTTCAATCGATCCAGAAAAATAATTAAAAATATTTTGCACTGTGCCAAAAAACCTAGTCATTTCTGGTGTTACACAAGACGCATGAACTCCAACTAAATTTAGTGAGTGAGCACTACATGGTAAAAATCTGGCATGTTCATTCAGTTGTAAGATTCGCGCTTGAACACCTTGATATTTACCCGCCACGTTAGCGCCATTATCATATGACTGTCCCCTACAGTCTGATAGTATAAGACCACCTTTGCTTAATTTATTTACAATTTCGTCCATAAGTCCACTGCCGGTTTTTTTGTCAGTTTTTATAAAAGCTAAAAAACTTTCTTCAACCATACACTTTCCATTATTTTTATCTACGTAGCACACAATTTCTGACATTTGTTCTTGGTGACTGATATCTGGAGTACAATCAAATGAGATACTGTAATATTTTGCTTGCAGGATTTCGCCATAATTTTATTTTTGACTGCTGATCCTAGTGCAAAAATTACTTCATTTTGTATAGTTGGTGAGAAGTAAGAAAGGCTTCCCTTTGTAATAGAGGACACGTGTTCTTTCATTTGTAGATTATGCTTGGCCAGGAGCTCTACAGTACTCAAAAATATACCAGATTTACGATGTCCTATTTTTTCGACTCCACATCTCAGTGCCAGGTTGTTTTTGGCACAAAACAGTACCACATCTATTATAACCTTTAGAATGTATCTCCACTTTTCTTTTTCTGCAGATATTCCATGTTGGAACTCATCGTCTAAGGTTTTACCTTTTATAAGTCGCATTTCCATGTTATGTAACATTTACGTAACCTTCTGCAGAGTTCTCGTGTTCACCGATCCTTGGATTTAAATGTTTCCAATCATGAAAACCTTTTGAAAAAATTGTTTCTTTCGTACCGAATAATAAGCAAGGAAAACAAAAAATAGATTTGGCATTTTTACTGTAAATGAGCCACTTCCTCTCTATTTTCTCATTATTTGACAAAGTCTTCTGAAACCAATCAGCTGAAAAAGTTCTGCCATCATCAGTCATTGAAAACCTAAAATCGGAGTTTTTTCCTTGCTCTGGTCCACATTCAATGAGAAAACACCTAACCTTGTCATCTATCTGGGGCCATGACCTAGGGTCATTATAATTTATGCACTTTGACTTATCAAAATCAGCATCTTCGGAATCCAATATATCTAATATCAGTTCAACGCCTGAAAGAAAAAGCAATTATAAAAATATGAATGCGGTTTCACACGATGATACAAAATAGTAGCTTTTGCCCGTGGCAAAAACACGAAAAAACTATCGAGAGTCTATTGTATAGGTACCAAACCAAGTACCTAACCTAATATAATACATTAGTCAATGCATACCATAATTTTCTTTTGCATCTGAAGCTGCTTCATCGTCAATGTCACTTTTTTTTTTCGAGTCTATCCAGTGGGGTATCAACATCTTCTATAGGAGAAGCTGTGGTGTCAGTTTGTAATTGTGATGTACTAGCCGCGCTATCTTGTTGTGGATTCGATAATATCCATTTATTTATTGTATGGGCTAAATTTTTTTGTTCTTTGCGTGCATTTCTGATCTTTCGGAATTCGACACCAGACGGTTTTTTCGGTGGTGGCATTCAAGATAAACAAAGATAATAACTTAAATATCTCGACTAGGTTGGAAATACTTTCAATGTTTTGTGTTCACTTCACAAATAATTAAAATAACATAAGTATTAACTAAATCTTAACTTACTTTTATCGCACTATAACACTTTATCTACTTTATAACACTTTATCTACTTTTTCTACTGATGACGTATTTTTTACATTTTCACTCGTAAGTTTAGCTAAAAATGAAAATAGCGTCGTCACATCGCTCGATCCATCGCACAGTGCTGCCAATGCTACGGTAATAAATAACCACGTGCTAGTCAGTCGAAACAAGACAATTTCAGACCAATGCGAATTTTGGCGGGCAGAAATAAATTAATAAATTAATTAAAATTATTAAATTAATAATAAAATGTTATTTTTTCTATTATAATATCTAAATTTTCCTATCATTAAAATACTATAAGATTTTTGCTGCGCTATTAGTCTGAAATTATCTCATTTCGACTGGCTCCAGACATTAAAACTCCCAGTTTATTACAGGTAATATGAAAAATATAGTGTGTGGCACAGGATAAAACACAATTTCAGACTTCGGGTGATGCCAGCCCTCGCTTCGCTCGGGCAGTCAACACTAACACTCGTCTGAAATCGCCTTGTTTCATCCCTAGCCACACAATATACTATTTTACAGGATTGAGCAGGAAATTTTTACCGTTACAACTTGTACATTTATATAAATTCTGGTACACACAAGAAAATTTACATGGTGCAATTGAATTTTTCTAGTATCTTTCAGTAAAATTTATTTTTATCTGGTTGTCCTATAGTTACTGTCTGTGACGGTAATTTTTCCCGTGAAATTCAAATAATTTTTCACTTCTTTTTCTTTCCGTGTATTATTTATCCTTCAATCTGAGGATTTTTTTACGTATGGCAAATCGCAACAACAAATCAGAACGAATACATTGCTGGGATTCCCCACACAGTATTTTGCTACCCTGGTCGTTCTGACAGAGTATGATAGATGTATTTTCTGTATGAGTGAGCAATATTTTCATTCAGCGTGAGTCGGCAGTGAATATTTTGTACAGAAATCTGTTAAATACTTTTGATTAAAGGTTCTTTTAGGCGCTATCGCAATCAAGTGCAAGTTAGCATAAACTCGTGTTTTAATTTTGGGTAAGTTCTTAATGTGCCCGTGCCCCAGCGGCTCACAGGCTGCGGGTCTGCGAGTGCGCCCCCTTGAGGTTTGCGCCCCTGGCGGCCGCCTCTGCGGCCAGCCCCTAGCTACGACACTGTAAATGAATACTATTACTAATTGAGAATCTGTGTGAGTATACTGTCTCTTGATGTATTCACACTTGACACTAATTACAGGAAAGCAGTTGCAAGTTTTACTTATTGCTCTGCCAGTATCATCTATGTACTATCATTCTTGTCAGTCTGCATAAGTACCCACGATTTTGATTCTCAGTTTAATTTTCTCATTCATCATCATCATCTTCTTCAAGGATTAAACCAAGGATGGTTTGTTCTGGTCTCAAATAGGCAAAGAATAGAGCTGGTCACTCCAGCACTTCCTTGGACGTCCCACACCTATCCAGCCCCTTGCTTATAGTTCAAGAGTTGTTTGGGAACGCGGCAGTCATCCATTCAGCAAAGATGTTCCCACCAATTCAGCCAATACTGGGCGATCCTGTCAAGTATACTCATAATATTCAGTCCCTGCCATATATCTGTGCTTCTTCTATGATCATGGAGAGCATACCCTGCCATGTGCCTGAGAAATCTAATGTCGGGCGCTTGGATGCGACTGGCCTGGCCTTTCGTTAAAGTCCAATTCTCAGACCCATAAAGAAGTGTGGGAATGGCCATCACATTGTAGAATTTTAGGCATGTTTCTTTACTTGCTGACTTAAAGAGTTCGCCTAATGGTCCCGCACATAACATTGAACTTATTCAACTTATTCACAACATCATTGCTTGCATTATTACTCTGTAGCCCAGGTATTCAAAATTGCTAACTTGTTCCAGGACAGTACCATCTATAACAATTCTTGCCCGTACGGGATCAGTTCGACGCAATATCACCTTGGTCTTAATTGTGGATATTTGCATCCAGAGTCTTTGCAGATTCGATTTAACAGATGTATACCTGTCTGCAATCTGTCTTCAGAATCCGACAGAATAGCCTGATTGTCTGCAAACAACAAACTGTCAGTTGTAGAGTGACCAATCACAAAATGTTCAGGAAGACACATCTGCCAGATTTGTATGACATTGTCAATATATAAATTAAAGAGAGAAGGTGATAATGGACACCCTTGTTGTATTCCACAATTGATCAGGCCAACTCTGGAAGCTGTTCTCGGTTTCCCTGCTTCTATTAAAATTGTATTCTCCACGTAAAGACTCTGTATTGCTCTAATTAGATGTTGTGAGATCCCTTTCCTTGCCATTACTGCCCATAGTTTACTCCGATTCACTCTGTCAAACTCCTTCTTGAAGTCAATGAAAGCTATGTATGTGGGCAGCTGATACTCTCTACGCTTTTCAATGAACTGGGCTATTGTAAATACACAATCTAAACATGATCTGCCCTTCCTGAAACCATTCTGGGCCTCTGAAATCATGGTCTCTGTTATTGCATTTAGCCGTGTTCTTAATATAGATGGATATAATTTATAATTTTTTCACTATGACATATTCACTACTAAATTGCCTCATCTTTTCTCTTTCTTTCATTTAATTATTTCCACATATTTTCTTCATTTAATTATAGATGTTATTGCAGCTATAATCTTACAGTGTTATATAAAAATATCAATCATTACAGATGGAATATATGAAAGACCAACAGCTGGGTGGTGTCATGGTGTGGTCACTGGACTTGGACGATTTCAGAGGATTCTGCGGCCACCCATATCCTCTGCTCAATACTGTTAGAGATTATTTTCAACCAGGTCAGTGAACTTTGACATTAACAACTAACTAATAATTGATTTACCATTGCTATTAATTATATTTAGTATTTGATTATGGGATAATTTATATTGTAAAGTTGGTATTTAATGTCTAATACATTAGCATTTCTTTAATGCCTCATATTCTCTCCTCATCGTTTTATTTACAACTTAATAACTCTTTGGTATTGATATGCCAATTATCAATAATACTGAAAAATTCCAACCAAACAACTTACCTAATAATTATGTAATAATTTTCTTTGTTTTCAGATTGTTTACAATGCACAATTTTAATTGTATATCTTTGTTTACTTATGTTCTGAAGTATGAGATATGTAGCATGTGCCAAATATTAGTTACATCCTTGATGATGATGATGATAATGATGATGAATTATGAAGTACATGATATACCAGACGCTACCTTCTTCTAGGGTATCTTCAATATCAATAGCTTTTAAACATCTTAGATCTTTTTTTAGAAACAAACCCTCAGATCTGTGAAGGAGAGTGGATGTGACCAGTGTCTTTCTTTGTAACATTTAGAACTTATATTATTAAGAAGTGGCTTCCCCTATGCAGCCATTAATGAATAGAAAAGGCAGCATTCAGTGAATCTGCTTCTGAAACAACCTAAGTATTGTTTTTACAGTATAGATTTTCTTCTTTAGTTGAGGTATAATTGAGATTATAGTTCAGACTATGTCACATTTGTTAATATGTTTATCTAGTTCAAAGCCCAATTGGACAGCGAGTGGCGGTAACTGCAGTTGCGTCTCAGTGCGATGATGAAGGCTATGCCAGCAATCCTGATGACTGCTCCATCTACTACCGTTGTAGCTACAATGTGCGACACACATTTGTCTGTCCATCGCCGCTACGGTACGATGCTGCTCTCAACTTATGCAACTGGCCGTACCTCGTCCGCTGTCCTCATCAACGAGGTAACACGAACCGAGTACAATTGTAGAATATACATGACGCTATATTGTCATTATATTTGCAAAGTGGTTGTATGTATGTTTTACTGGAATATTTAAAAGTATTTAATGGAATAATTCTCTATGCAATTGTCCCATATTTTTTAAAGTTAGATTTATATTTTTTTGGAATTAAAGCTTACTTAATAAACTTATAAATGAAAAAGTTACAAGTTTCAGAATGTCTTCATGACATTAAACAATGTTTTTTATGAATTTTACTTGTAATCATTTAAATTCAGTAGAATGATTAAAACATAATTAAAGTAATTACTAAACACTACAGAATGCTAAGCCTTTAGTTGATTTTACAAGAAAGTCATCACATCTGCAAATATACTTATAAACGTTTTTGTATGTAAATATTAGTTCATTTTTCCTGTTGGTATATCCATTACATACCAGCATGGGTATCAAAAATGATGTTAATTCTGATAAAACCTAGTATGCAAATAGTTTTTAGATGTTGAGATTAACACACATTTTTATAATTATATTTTTAATTTTATTAATATTAATTATGATGAACTGTCATAATTTATTCAGAATTTGTGAGATATGATTTCGGGTATGTTTTGTTCACTGCATGGTAAAGTACAAGCATAGCGAATAGAAGAGAAAATGAGATCACTTAGCTAGTTACTGTGGTTCGCCGCAGCGTGGCTCTAGCATCGCCCGTTGTTGTGTACGCCAGCGTAAAACACGCAAATAAGTTTTAATACAAACACAATTCTGTATTAAATAATACTTATTTTAAAATGTCGTGAAATGTTTTTACATGTTGTAACAATTAAAATTATATTTACTGCACTGCAATGCGTACAAATACAAAAGGATGTAAGATTTAAACAATGTACTCACCCTAGGGTGTCGGCAATTCGAAACCTTCGAAATTTTCTGAGAGGATTTAAAGAATCGGCACTGGATATATTTGAAAATTAGCTTGCCTACAACGTCTAGTGTGTGTTCACGGCAACATCCTATGCTGTCCGTTGCGGGCAAATTTCTTTGATTTCATCCAAACATTCACAAAAAATATCCCCACACATACTGTTTGGTGAACTAAGTTTTATTGTAACAGTTGTTTCTGCTTTTTAACCATAGCATCTATAATCATGTTCTGCTTTTTACTTAAATTCTTCATCCCTCTTTCATATGAGTCACATTCCTTCCTGGCAAGTTTCTTTTCTAGTAAAACAACTTTTGCTTTCTCACAACACAGTTTATTTTTAGTTCATATCAAAGTACGAGTTAGATTTTGTATTTTCCGTTTCAGCAACATGATTTGGTTTTGTTCATCCAGTTGATCGTCTTGGTGTGTTCAAGTCTGGGGGTGGTCTCACTGTTTCTGTCACAGAACAGTATGTCGAATTGCTTTTTTCTTGGCCTGTTTGTACTTGCTGTATTTGCCTTTAAGCGGGTGACTTTTGGAGTTTTAGAGCCTTTGTCAAATATGTAGGCAAATTCGGAAAGATATGAGGTACCGCGCCAGGCTTTAAGTTCCATCTCAGTCTTGGAATTTCGACCTTTTTATTGTTTACAACAAATGAATCTACTTTCAAAATCAAATCATCAGAAAAATGTACTTCACAGATATAAGGTTTACGTGTAAGACATTTGTCCTTCCTGGGAATTGCCCTTGCCCAATTTGCAAACTGATCTTCATCCCTGGGAGGTCTAAAGAAATGATTTCCTTTGTAGGAATTTTTACCATAGCCATTCCTACATCCAGGTACAAAACAGGATGACATTTCTATTACATATTTTAACACACAACTTCTATATAACTGCACTACTACATAAATTTTTCACACGCACTGTTAACTGAAACTAAAAACTACCCGTACATGAAAAATAACACACACAAATCATTACTGTAACCATTCATACAATCTGAGCATTTTTACTATATATTATCACATGTTTATTACTCAGAATGTTTGTAAATCGAACCTCTAATTAATTGCAACTGAACACGATATAAGTAATAAGACGCAGAAACACAATTTTTACAACACATAAAACACAGCCCTTTTTTACACGTGGCTAATAGGCTTACCGTCTCAACTACAACAACCTGTGATCGCAGCGCCGAAGTTTAACGTGGTCACCGCTAGCCCTATTCACGACTATAGCGTGCCCAGAGTGATCTCACTTTCTCTTCTACTCGCTATGGTACAAGTAAGAAGCAACCAGTGTATGAGTTACTTCATAATGCAATATGTATATATAGTTGACTGATGATGATGAGTATACAAATTAATGCCAAAAGTATGTTTCAAGTAAGCTTGAAGTTTGTCAAGAAAATGAATTTTACTTATTAATATTTTAGTGTCATATTATTGTACAGTCGCTGATTGTTAATCAATTAATTGTGTTTGTTTTCTGTTTACAGAAAATCTGCAGATTACTCCTTACAGTAGAAAAGAAGACAGCAAAGGTAAATTTTAATACAGAATCTTCTTCTCAACAACAAAGCAGATCAGCAAAGTCCTAGCACTCTAGACTTCTATTCTGTTTTACAAAATACATGAATGTCAATTTAATTTTTCAATTCAACTTTCTCTTTCTTTCATGTAATTTATGTTCTACTTACGAGGATTGTTCAATAGAAACCCGTTTAGAGGCTGTAAAGCAATTTTTATTCAATGATTTTAAAAGAAGTCTCCATTAACATTAAGGCAAGAGCCCTACTGTTGCACTAATGTGTAGATTCCCTGCTCATAAAATTCTTGGGGGTGTTTGCGGAACCATTCGCTAACAGCAAACTCTACCTCAGCGTCCAATTTGAACCGCCTTCTTTTTCGTGATTTCTTTAATGGGCCAAAGATATGATAATCGCACGGGGACAAGTCGGGACTGTAAGGTGGATGTTGTAAGACTTCAGTTGTAAGACTCGGGCCAAATCTTTAGTGGATTTCTTCCTTGTCGAAATTTATTGCACCATTCAACCACTCCCATATGAGAATAACTATAGTCGCCATATACAGCTTTCATTCTCGTATAAATTTCCATTGGCTGACGCCCTTCAGCAGCCGAAAACTGAATAATGAGACGCAGATTATCTTTGGATGAATTTTCTATCATAGATGTCATTTTTCAACCTAGTCACAATCCTTAGAAAAGAGCAAACTGCAAATATTTTTGACAGACGCATCACTAGTACTAAAACAGAATATAAACAAATGAATTCCTGGATTTCGTTGTCCATGACATGTCTGTTACTTAACTAAATACAACTATTATATTAACGACTCGGAACACAAAGTTTTTTATAAGTAAAAACATAAAGTTTTACCTTACAACCTGAACCGGTTTTCACCTTTAAAAGGCTTCTTCAGAGGTTCAACCTTTTAAATGTGAAAACCGGTTCAGGTTGGAAGGTAAAACTTTATGTTTTTACTTATAAAAAACTTTGTGTTCCGAGTCGTTAATATAATAGTTGTATTTAAATGAATTCCATTGCCATGGCGATGAAGTCACAGCTGCGCAGATCAAATATGTGTTTCTATTGAACAATCTTCGTACTTCTTTTTCCAACTTTGCCATGTCTACTTGCTAAACTGCTACTTGTCATGTTCTGGACAAGGCCTTTCAGTGTTTCCACCATTTTCAAGTCCTAAACCACGACCAGTCCTATATCATAAAAGCACATTACTATCAGTTATGTTGTTTCAATTTCAGGCAGTGAGTACAGAGTGGTGTGTTACTTCACCAACTGGGCATGGTATCGCAAGGGAGACGCCAAGTTCTTTCCTGAACACATTGACCCGTCATTATGTACACACATAGTGTATGCCTTCGCATCTCTCGATCCAAACGACTTGGTTATCAAGGCTTTTGACCCTTGGGCTGATTTGGAAAATGGTAAGTTCGATTAAACAGTATTACTCACACAACACACACACACACACACACACACACACACACACTTTATATAATAATAAAACCTCTGTTATTTGTCAGGTGGAACTGACCACAATTATGACAAAGACATACAAGTAGATATAATTCTTATAGTTGACTAAGAATTATATCAACTATATACTATCAAATTCAAAATTATATTTATTTGTAACTATACAAACATAGTATTTTGTGATGTTTTCAATTTGTTTCTTCTGCAAGTAGATAATATTGTATATTCTTTTTAACACCTAAAATATAGTATTGTATATGTTAAACAGTTGAAATAGCACATACATATATTAAAAGGAATGTATTTGAATAAAATTTATTTATTGAAAGAAACAAAAGAAGAAATACTTGAGTACAAATATTTATACAGTAAAAACTGTTGCATGATATGTTGTTTGCCATATTGTAGCACTATTTGAACTTTTTTGTTTACACCCAGGGGTGGCTTTAAGATAAAATTTTGACCTCACATTGAAAATGTCATTTACAAACTTTAAAGCTTGTTTGCTTAATTTAAACACACACAGACATTTATTTTTATTGATAATAAATATGATTTGCTATTTTATACAGGAAAAATTGTTATTGTATATAATTTGTTTTACAGTGTGTCAACAGATTTTTAACTGTCATCTTCAGAAATATACAAAATAATTAATGATATTTAAATCAGTTGTTAGTAACAGCTGTTTCATATAGGTATATGTACTGTGTGTGTGTGTGTGTGTGTGTGTGTTATAAATGGGCAGATAACTATAATATAAATATTTATTATTTTATTAAACTAGCAATTTTGAAAAGACAATCATTTTTTGTATTCATTTTTATTTGTTCTGGTATTAATTTATTATTTATTTTATGTTTAAATATTTTTGAATTTTCTGAAAAGTTAATTTTTTTCTAGGTATGTTTTAATAATGTAACATTATTTAAATTTGAGAATGTGTGATTATTTTTAATTGAATGTATAGCTAAATTTGACTTATAAATTTTTGGTTTTAAGTATAAGTTTTGGTGTTGAATAAATCTCTCTTTTAAATGGATTTTAGTCTGGCCTACATGCAATTTATTTGTTTATCTTTATTTTTATTTAGATAAATTTTATTTTTGTATTTAGTACATGGATTAAAAAAAATAATTAAAAAATCACTGCTGGTATCCTATTTATTAATCTGCATTATAAAGTATTGCAACGTAACAAATTGCAAATTTAATATAATTTAAATTTGTGGAGCCCCACGATCTTGGAGCGCCAAATTTATGCAACGTTACATATACATAAAATAGGCGTGACCGGTCTCACGTTCAAGATTGACAAATTACGTAACAATATAACATTTAAATTGGGTTTCAGGTGTATCTGCAATAAGAACTCTATGTAACTTGGAACGGTAATTAAGATTTATTTGATACTATTAAAAAATGTGCACATGGCACTGACTTCGATTTAAAACATTCGTTATTATTTGTTGTTATGCCGTAAGGCTTAAGCTATATACATCCTTACTGACTAAATATTCTATTCTACTAATTATTGTATAAAAGAAAAATCTCATTTTCAGACTACTCAGTCAATTAATGTGTCTCAAAATATCAATATTTAAATCTCTTTTTCTATATTGTAATGTACTCAAAATTATTAACAGTTATTGAATTTATCTTTTGTTTCTCAGTACTGTTTTCTCAAATACTAATTGTTTTCATTTAAATGCTTTGTAATCATTTATATCATATTAATTTGAGCTCTTGTTACGTTAATCGTATTTCTAAAACATCTATGATTTTAATTCTACTTTACAAGAAACATTGCTCTTACTTTTAAATAAAATAGAAATGTCTTTAATTGTCTTTGAGTTCTTTGTATGATTAAGATATAAATAAGTTGTTTATCACCTTATTGTCGTCAATCATACTCGATCATTTTTTTTTGATCCATCGGTATTCGTCCTCGTCTCGCCTCCAGCGTCGGCTGTCTCTCATCTCCTCTTGTCCAGCGTCAGCTGTCTCTCTTCTCTTGTCCAGCGTCGTATCACTCTCTCTCTCTGGAACACTCCTCTTGTCCAGCGTCGTATCTCTCTCTGGAACTCTCCTCTTGTCCAGCGTCGTATCACTCTCTCTCTCTGGAACACTCCTCTTGTCCAGCGTCGTATCTCTCTCTGGAACTCTCCTCTTGTCCAGCGTCGTATCACTCTCTTGTCTAGTGTCGAATCATTCTCTGGAACTCTCCTCGTGCTGTTTCTGACGTTAATGGATCTTCTTAAGTAGTGCTGTTATTAATTAAAATGATTGTCTTTACAGCTTAGTTACATATTTGTACGTAACTGGCATATTTAAACTGTTTATAAAAAAAAATAAATACGCCGTGCTGACGGGCATAAGCTTCCGCTGCACCGTGGATGATTCAAGAAAGAGAACCACTGTAGCTTGCGTGTCCTATTTATACCCATGTCTTGGTCGACACCTGCAGTGGTACGAAATCGACATGTTAGAAACTGTCTCTGGATTCAGTTCCCCCACTCTTTGTCAAATTCGCTATTCTTTTATATTTCTGCGAATTGCAGAGTCCTGTAAGTATACTCTTATACTTATCTTATAACTATTTTTACAACACATGTTCACTGTAATTTTGGACATTGCAACTTAACCCTTTCGATTTGTACATAGTTATTTCACTATTACACTCGTACGGTGTGTCACTTTCGCGTGGTTTTCGTACACAGTATTTAGTAAATTTTATTACATTTTATTGTGGTTTTGGATTTTAATTCTTAATTATAGTTTATGAATAATTACGGAAAAACAGTAATTGTGCAATTATTCATCCTGGGGTGGCAAACTCGCCTGCAGAGACCTGCGTTCACACACACTAGCAAAATACTGGTGTACACACTTTCAGTTACATTTGTGTGTGTGTGCACGTCGATTCAGGTCGAAACACCTGTTCATATTTTTGTCTGAGTCAAGCTTGCAATCCCTGACATGCTTATTTCTAATATATTATTAATTATTTACAGTTTATTAGGTAAATTTAAATTTTTATATTCCATGCTCAGTACATCACTTATTTGTACTGTCGCATTATTCCTCTGCTTGGTAACAAAAAAAATTTAATAAATTTATTTATTATAATTTTTTTAAATTTATTTATTATTATTATTTGCAAAAAAATGTAACAAATAATAAAGAATAATATTCATCATTTCACCCTTAATTGGAGTGTATATAAATGTCTTACCTCCCCTCTTCGTACGCTCACTGCTCGTGACCTTGTAGTAGGGTGGCTTCAACAAACAGCTGATCTGACTGGTTTCATTGACCTCGTTGTTTTCATGTGTAGAACTTCCTAAATGACGTTGCGTGGAATTTACCAATTTCTTTCTTCTGTATCTCATTATACGATGAAAGTGTTCTGTCCTACTCGCTGTCTTAACGTATACGGTCCATTATAAAGTCTGAAGAATTTCTTCGCCGTATTATCACTCCGTTTTCCCACTGGATTTGCTTTGAGTAGTATACTTTCTCCCACGTTGAATTGTTGTAGCTTGTGAGTTAGATTAAATCTCTCTACTCTCTTGTTACCCCTTTCTATTATCCGTTGCCTTGCGTATCCAATTTTCACATTTATTGGTACAGGTACATTTTGGTTATTAGGTTTGTTTATATACTTAGTCCAAAATCTGTTTGGCTTCTTATCTTCTTCTAATTCCATTGGAGTGTATCCTGTTGCTTCACTATAATTTTAATTAATGCCTTTTTCAAGAAATGGTAAATATTCTGCCCATTTATTGTGTTGATCATGGCAATATATTCGTAAATATTTACCTAATTCTTTGTTAACTCTCTCAGCAAGGTTTCCTTGAGGATGTCTTATGGATGTGAGTACTGGTTGTATTCCATTTTCCCTTAACGTCCTCTCCCATTTTTCACTTTGGAATTGTACACCTTGATCACTGAGTACCTTCTTCATTTTTCCATATAACGGAATATATTTCTGAACTAGTATCTTTAGAACAACTTTGGTTGTGGGTCGCATAATTGGGTACAGTCGGACTGCCTTGGAAAACACATCGATACATACCAATATGTGCTTCACACCTCGACTTGATCATGGTAATGGTCCCAGAAAATCCACTGCAATTAGCTCTCCTTTGTTCTCCTTCTGTATACTCTGCATTCCTACATATGTGTGTAAATTCGGTCCTTAATTTTACATTATCTTACTCATACATTCTTACCTTCGCTGCTAATCTTCTTTAGCTCTTTTCTTAACATGACATTACTTTATCTAATACATTACTTATACACTACATTAACATTCATTACCTTTTATTACATTTCTTTAACATTACCTTTCTGATCGCTACTACTTTCTTGAAATACACTTCCGTAACAGAATACTCTTTTAGCTTGTAGTGTGTCGCATGATCGGTTACAGAGGAACTGTCTTGGAAAACAACGATATTTTTCTCGAAGTCCTTAATCCTAAGTATTCTCTGCCCTTATGACTTTTCACTCTCGCTTTCTTCTGTGTCCTTGTATCTTCAATAAGTGTTCACTTGATCAGTCATTCTAACAATTATGGCAATTATTGCTCATCTTAATCATTTCTTCATATTTATAACATATCAATAATAACATCTTTTACCATTACTTTCTTAAATATTTCTCTACAATAGCATTCCTTACCATCACTAATACATTTCTTAATTATACTCTCTTATATTATTATTAATAATTAATAGTAATATTATTTTTCTCATTTAAAAATAATTATTCATTTTCGGGTATTGAGTTCGGTTCGGTGTGTCGTTAGAACTGACACCCCTCATTATAACAATTGGTTGTTGTACACAGGAAATTCATTGTGTTCACCCTCGTGTAAACAACGTCCACGTTCCATTGTATTATTCCCTCGTTTGTGTGCGTACTTACCTTGTGAACGTTTGTTTGGATCGTATAAGTCACCTGTTTATAGTGCAACGTTTCCATTTTGCCTCTCTTTCTCTCGTAACGGTCGCATTCCATAATTCTCTCATCATGAATGCATTGCGTATGTTCAGTCTGCTTGAGGCCCATATAAACAGCTGTCGACGGTTTTTTCATACGTCATTTATGATAACCTCTGTAGTTTTCATACTTACAGTTATAATTATCGTTATTATAATTATCGTGAGTATATCTAACATCATATTTACCACAATTTTGCGTATTGTTTTGTCTAGATAACTTACTACGTTTCTTGTTATACCTACAGTGATATTTATCTCCGTAAGTGTAGTGCCTTAAGTGTTTCACTTTATGTGACTTACTAGTGTGTGTGTGACTCACAATAGGGATATCGCTATTAATAAGGTATGTTTTATTAACCTTTATTTGCTTCTCCTCCTTAATGTTAATTACTTTTATATAATTATCGTTAGTAATTACACACGTATTTTCAATTAGTATGAATTCTTCACATACTATCTTTTCACATATTAGCTCCGTTTGTTTATTAATTATTCCACAGACATTTTCTGCGATCGTGTCAATACGTCTGTTTGTATTAACAATTTTTTCGGTTAATTGTGCATTACTGTCGATTATACTTTGTTTTATTTCAAGATTATCAATTTTTAACTCTTCTAGACTCTCTGTAATTTTTATGGTGTCCTGTCTAAAATTTTCGGACTGTAGCTCTAATTTATTTTCTAAACTTTCTGTTTGTTTTGTATTTATTTCATCTATTTTTCTTAATTGTTTGACATTCTCCTCTTTCAATTCCTCTTTAAATTTTTCGGCTTGTTTTATGACTAATTCGTCCATCATGGCGAGTATCGAATTTTTAAATGCTTCTAAATTCAACCCTCCTGGTTCTGCCATGTTGAATAATTATTAAAATATTTATTTATTAGTAATTCTTTAACAATTATCATTGATAACCGTTCCCTACTTATTTATTTATTTCTTTATTTTTATTAATAGTTATTATTAATACTCATTACAGTTACACCTGTTACATAGACAAATAATATTATTCGTGGGCGCCAGCTGTGTGATTACACAACAATTAACATTACATTCAGTTACTGTTTAATATAAATAATAATTACATATTATACATTTTTCATTTAACACACTCTTTATCTTTTAGAGCAACCATTTAGCTACATAAAAATTTTAATAGTTAAATGATGGGGATCGGACCATACGTTCATGGGCTACAATTTATGTAACAAATTTTTGTACATAAATTTAGGCATGTTGTACCCCACGTCCAGGGCGACAAATTTTTGTAACGTTTTTATTTTGTTAAAATTACTTTCAAATACAAATACACTTCTATTTGTGTTTGAATAGCCCCACGTTCTTTGGGAGCCAAATTTATGCAACGTAACAAATTGCAAATTTAATATAATTTAAATTTGTGGAGCCCCACGATCTTGGAGCACCAAATTTATGCAACGTTACATATACATAAAATAGGCGTGACCGGTCTCACGTTCAAGATTGACAAATTACGTAACAATATAACATTTAAATTGGGTTTCAGGTGTATCTGCAATAAGAACTCTATGTAACTTGGAACGGTAATTAAGATTTATTTGATACTATTAAAAAATGTGCACATGGCACTGACTTCGATTTAAAACATTCGTTATTATTTGTTGTTATGCCGTAAGGCTTAAGCTATATACATCCTTACTGACTAAATATTCTATTCTACTAATTATTGTATAAAAGAAAAATCTCATTTTCAGACTACTCAGTCAATTAATGTGTCTCAAAATATCAATATTTAAATCTCTTTTTCTATATTGTAATGTACTCAAAATTATTAACAGTTATTGAATTTATCTTTTGTTTCTCAGTACTGTTTTCTCAAATACTAATTGTTTTCATTTAAATGCTTTGTAATCATTTATATCATATTAATTTGAGCTCTTGTTACGTTAATCGTATTTCTAAAACATCTATGATTTTAATTCTACTTTACAAGAAACATTGCTCTTACTTTTAAATAAAATAGAAATGTCTTTAATTGTCTTTGAGTTCTTTGTATGATTAAGATATAAATAAGTTGTTTATCACCTTATTGTCGTCAATCATACTCGATCATT
Source organism: Magicicada septendecula (assembly GCA_034769895.1). Taxonomy (NCBI): domain Eukaryota; kingdom Metazoa; phylum Arthropoda; class Insecta; order Hemiptera; family Cicadidae; genus Magicicada; species Magicicada septendecula. Next base: position 31,338,148 of record CM068374.1, read on the forward strand.
TTTTTTTGATCCATCGGTATTCGTCCTCGTCTCGCCTCCAGCGTCGGCTGTCTCTCATCTCCTCTTGTCCAGCGTCAGCTGTCTCTCTTCTCTTGTCCAGTGTCGTATCACTCTCTCTCTCTGGAACACTCCTCTTGTCCAGCGTCGTATCTCTCTCTGGAACTCTCCTCTTGTCCAGCGTCGTATCACTCTCTCTCTCTGGAACACTCCTCTTGTCCAGCGTCGTATCTCTCTCTGGAACTCTCCTCTTGTCCAGCGTCGTATCACTCTCTTGTCTAGTGTCGAATCATTCTCTGGAACTCTCCTCGTGCTGTTTCTGACGTTAATGGATCTTCTTAAGTAGTGCTGTTATTAATTAAAATGATTGTCTTTACAGCTTAGTTACATATTTGTACGTAACTGGCATATTTAAACTGTTTATAAAAAAAAATAAATACGCCGTGCTGACGGGCATAAGCTTCCGCTGCACCGTGGATGATTCAAGAAAGAGAACCACTGTAGCTTGCGTGTCCTATTTATACCCATGTCTTGGTCGACACCTGCAGTGGTACGAAATCGACATGTTAGAAACTGTCTCTGGATTCAGTTCCCCCACTCTTTGTCAAATTCGCTATTCTTTTATATTTCTGCGAATTGCAGAGTCCTGTAAGTATACTCTTATACTTATCTTATAACTATTTTTACAACACATGTTCACTGTAATTTTGGACATTGCAACTTAACCCTTTCGATTTGTACATAGTTATTTCACTATTACACTCGTACGGTGTGTCACTTTCGCGTGGTTTTCGTACACAGTATTTAGTAAATTTTATTACATTTTATTGTGGTTTTGGATTTTAATTCTTAATTATAGTTTATGAATAATTACGGAAAAACAGTAATTGTGCAATTATTCATCCTGGGGTGGCAAACTCGCCTGCAGAGACCTGCGTTCACACACACTAGCAAAATACTGGTGTACACACTTTCAGTTACATTTGTGTGTGTGTGCACGTCGATTCAGGTCGAAACACCTGTTCATATTTTTGTCTGAGTCAAGCTTGCAATCCCTGACATGCTTATTTCTAATATATTATTAATTATTTACAGTTTATTAGGTAAATTTAAATTTTTATATTCCATGCTCAGTACATCACTTATTTGTACTGTCGCAGTATATTAATATTTGCTGTATAAAGTATAACATAACATTTATTGAAATAACAGCTTGAGATCTGGGATATTTTAATGGTACCGGTACTAATAAATAAGTGGTATGACATTTCCATAAGACATAAAAAATGATAACAAAATTGCTATGTTAAATATTTGCAAATGTTTACAATACAAAAATTTAATTAAGAAAGTTGTGTTAGTGGTTATAATCACAAACAGAATTATCACTGTTGCACACCACTATAGAAAAATTATTCCGATTAGAGCTTTCAAGCTTCTCAGCTCATTGTCAGGTCGGAAATGTATTAACATAAAGTTGAATGTTATAACATATGTTATGTTATAAATCAGAAATATAACATAATGATGAGCTAAGAAGCTTGAAAGAGCTAATCGGAATAATTTTTCTATAGTGGTGTGCAACAGTGATAATTCTGAATACAAAAATTGTCAACTGTAAATATGTTATGCAACATAATACTATTTGATTTATACTTAATTCATATTAAAAAGTGTATATAGTGGCAAACAATTATAAAAACACAAGAAAAGACCGAAATAGACTTCAAATCGGATTGGTGGCCCCCTCCCTCAAGGAGAAAGCCTTGAGCAGCTGCTCGGGTCGCCCAGGCCTTAATTCACCCCTGCTTATGTATCGTATTGTTTTACTTATAACATAAAAAATAGAATAACATATTCATATCATTAAAATATATTGCAAAAATTAGTGTTCTGTGTAAAACATATTTTGCAGACTTTGTGATTTTCACAGTCTAGTCAGGGTGCATTTTTTAACTCCAAGGTATCTGCGTGTGTCTATGTCACTATTCCTATAAAGACTTTAATTTCAAACTCAATGAGGCCAAGTACCTGTGAAGACTAGTAAGCCTACAGACCTTCATGAAAAATAATCCAACTTGAGATGTATTTAGACGCACACCACTGGATCTGTACCACTCTATAACACTCTTCAGTTTTTATTGTCTAATGTGATAACAGTTGATATATAGTTGCTGAAATAAGTTATAATTTTTCCAGGTTTTTACAACAGAATAACAGCACTGTCTGGACCAAAAACAAAAGTATTACTAGCCTTGGGAGGCTGGACAGATTCAACTGGAGACAAATATTCAAAGGTTGTCAGCTCAGGAACAAACAGAAGAAATCTGGTGTCGAGTATTGTTGCATTCTTGAGAAGATACAAATTCAATGGTTTGCACTTGGACTGGAACTACCCTGTGTGCTGGCACTCTGACTGTAACAAAGGTCCCGCATCAGACAAACCTAACTTCACCAAACTCATCCAGGTATTCATTCTGCATATTCATATAAATTTCTTGTTTCATTCAGATTTTTAGCTGATTATTTATATATGTTTACTTCATTATAAATGTATTATTCCTAGTTGCCTAGTCACTTTGTGACCACTATGTGGATCTGTTTGTTATTCCTGTGAGTTTCTCATTGTGAATTATATGTGTATTTGATTATTAGCCCTATGAAAGGCTGAAGTTTTACTAGATATGTCTTGGTCATTATTATACTTTTCTCCTCTGATAGTTCTGCTCTGTAGCTGTAATTACTGAAGTGGTTGTAAATAAGCTATTGCGCTACTCCAACAGGACAATCAGTACAGAAAATGTACCCAACAGAGAGCTAAAAGCTCACTACCAGTTCTGTTCTTCTGTATATTAAAAAACAAATCAGGACAAAGCTCTCTCCCTCTCTCTCTCAATTGGCGCTACAGCTCTTGGAGAGCCTTGGCCTCCTGGACAATCTGCCTCCAGATGTCTTGATCATCTGCCTGTCAGTCTTCATCTTCTTACACCGACCCTGAGCAGGTCGTCCTCAAGATCATCCAGCCATCATTTTCTGGATTGACCCCTCCTTCTCCCACCAGGTCTTTAATGTGGATGTCTCTGACATTTTCTGGATGTGCCTTGCCCACCGGATTCTACTTTTCTTAATGTCAGTTAAGAATCCTTCAAAAAATCCATAAATCCAAAAAAATCCATCCATCAAAAATCCATAGATTTGCTGGATTTCTGCGTTCATCCTTATTCTCCATGTTCCTTGGACATTCACTGCACCAAATATCTTCCTGAGGACTTTTCTTTCCACCTGCGCAACCACTCTTCCTCTGTCACTGTCATTGTCCAAGTTTCGGACCCGCACATGACCAATGGTTTAAGAACTGTTTTGTAGAGCCGAATCTCGCTTGCTCTGCTTATATTTTTACATTTAAATACTCCTTGCAGGGAGAAGTAACATGTGCTACCAGCAGATATCCTTTCTTTTATTTCTTCAGCCATAATGTTGTCCTCAGTAACTAGTGATCCCAGGTATTTAAATTTCTCGACCTTTTGAATTTTGTGCCCTCCAGTTACCAGGGTGCTCTTCTGTCTTCCATTTTACTGCCTGTTAATATGTATTTTGTCTTTTCTGTGCTTACTTTTAGGCCTAAATTTGTTGCGGCCTCTTCTAGACTCAAGAAACCCTCTTTTAGATCTTGTTGGCTTTTTGAGATAAGTACTATGTCATCAGCATAAGCTAGACACTGCAGCATTCTGTTACATATCGTGCCCCTTGGGTTTATAGGCATTTGATTTACAACTTTTTCAAGAGCCAAGTTGAACAGAATTGTAGAGAGTACATCTCCTTGTCGAAGCCCCCTTTGAACATCAAATTCCTCTGTAAGCTCTCCTTCTACTCTCACCTTGCTCCATGTTCTTTACAGTGTCATTTTTATCAGGCTCACCAGTTCCCTGGCATACTAAATTCTTCCTTTATCGCTATTATAATTTGTCTTTTCAGGCTACCATATGCTTGTTTGTAGTCTGCAAACAAATGGTGCAGCTCAGTTTGGTATTCATGGCACTTTTCCAATATTTGTCGTATCAGGAAGATTTGGTCAGTGGTAGAAAGTATACACTTTCTTTTCTTCCTGAAACCACTATGGTATTCCCCTCCAATGTTAGCTGCAATCTCACATCAGGACAAAGTAGCAATCTTGAAAAATCCACTTCAGAAAGATTATTGTCACCTAAAAAATTTTTTAAATTCAAAGAATTTACTTACTAAGAAAATGTTCACTTGTGCTAAATAGTACTTTTCTCTATTACTTATAAAGTAATCCATGTAAGCGTCTAATTAATTTTATTCAATCTCAGAATCATACAAGATTTCCATGTTTAGTATTATCTGTGGGTTTGGAACCTGTTACAATTTAACTTTGGTATCTCATCACTCACCGAAGTCAAAACACCTCCTTTTCATCTGGTTTCATTTTGAGACAAGAGAAAAAACAGTAAGTTATCCTTTCCAGATGTCCCCTTAAGAGTAGCTTTTGGAACTTGCATGGGCCATTATCAGTACTAGTGACTGTTGCATTTGCCATTTTAAAGGTTACAAAAAGAATACTTGTAAACAATAACTGAAATAGAATTAACAACAAGAGAAATTTGTTTGTGTGAAGCAAATATAATTAATACATACGAAAGAAGAAGCAAATATATTTAATACATGTGGAAGAAGGCCATACATCTTCTCTCCTTGAATTCCCTAGCGTTTGTTCACTCACTAAACATACCCTCCTTACATGTTAATATTTTGTGTTATTCCTGTGGGGCTGTCACTAGGCACTGCTTCATGGGGACAGATCTCCATGTGTCTGATGTGTGTGTTGAGGGGATACACAATACTCATGTGTGTATATTTGCAAAAAATAAACCAAGCATAGTAATTTTACTTCTGTTTGTATCCTAAGATACCGGTACTATTAACTGAATGTACAGTGTATAGAATCCACTGTATGCAAAACTGGCAATAATTACTGCAGTATACTTCAAATCAAATCTTTATACTCTCTGTTATACTTGCTGTGTCTCCAGCCACTGAAGTGGCATGAGGTCGTGTATAGGCCTATAGGCTTTTTATTCAGGTAAAAATAGTTGACTTTATGTACAATGTAATTTGTGTTCTGCATTATCTAACTACTTTGGTTCACATGTCTGTTTAATAAAATATTTCAACAAAAATTATTACATTAATTTCAGGCTTTTTTACAAGTAAAAATTAAAAAATAACCAAAAGATAGTTTGCAGTATAAGAAGACAAAACTTAGAAACAACAATTAATTCTTGCCTATATTGTATCTAAAGAAAACCCTATCTGTCATAAACCAATGTGGTTTTGTGTTTCAGGAACTGAAGGAAGCGTTTGACAAAGAAGATCCCCCGTTGATCTTAGCTGCAGGAATATCAGGTTACAAGGAAATCATAGACAAAGGGTACGAATTCAAACCATTAATGGATGCCGTGGATTTCCTCTCGATTATGACATTTGATTACCACGGCGCTTGGGAAGGAGAGACTGGCCACATTAGTCCACAGTATGGCACTGATGGTGAGAGGTTCCCTTTCTACAACACAGTAAGTACCTTCCAGTTGCTGCTGATAACATGATGAGGGTACTTTGCTTTCAACTCCACCATACTAAATTTGTCTCATATTTTTATTATTAATCAATGTAACAATATCCAAAGTATTATATAACGTGACTGTGCTTATCTTGTACTGTGTTTTGATAAAATTGATCCAAAAGACTGAATGACAGTTCATGCCAGTATTACCTAATCTTTCTTATTTTTGGCATATCTGTTTTATTTGTAAACTGCTACATTTTTTTTTAATTTAGTAGTAAGTTGCATAACTAAACATATCTAACAAAACAACAAACCATTTTAGATATCAACAAAACATCTCTAACAATTTTTGTCTTCTCAATTGGATGACTGACCTCATATTTTATAAGATGACATATAGAGATGAGATGGAGGAAGTTCAGAGAAGAAGTGTGGTAGGAAATAGGACATATTTTGACCTGAATAAAATCCTCGATTGATAAGATACACAACTATATTTAATATACATAAAACCTTAATCAGATTAGTTGTGACGTATGGGAGTGACACCTGGGCCCTTAACGAATTGGTAGTAGAGCTGCTGGACAAATTCAAAAGGAAAGTTTTGAGGAAAATTATGGGCCCAATTTATGAAAGTGAAATGTGGTAATGGAGGAAAATAGAGAACTGTATGAGGATTACAAATATCTTGGTCTTACCTCCTGAAAGTAAAATGGATCGACAAGGTTAGTAATGATGAGATTCTGACTAGAGTTAGAGAAAAAAGAAGTTTTTGACAAAGTTATATTTTGAAGCAATGGGTTGAACTTATTGGCCATATTATGGGTAACAAGAATTTGATAAAAACAATAACTGAAGGTTACATTGAAGGGAAAAGAGGAAGAGGAAAACCGAGACTCCAATATATGAAACAGATTATTGGTGATGTTAGTTGTAATTCATATGAGGAGATGAAATTGAAAGCACAGAGAAGATACGTGTGAAGAACTGCTACAAACCAATCTGCAGATTGCTAACTAGGGAAGAAAATGTCTTCTTCATTAGTGTACAGAGATTGAGGTGGTTGGATCACATCCTGAGTATATAAGACTGCACAACAGTGAGGAAACTATACAAATGCTTCCCAGATGGAGCGGGACAGAGAAGAGGACATAATGGCCAGTGGAAAGACAGTGTTTTGGATGATCTCAGGTTGTATCGCCCATGCTCAGGATCAAGATACAAAGGCTACAGTGGTGGAGCAGACCAAGTGTGCACTTGTTCCACCAATTAAGAAGATATATACATTTTAAATTCTGATCACTTCAGAATATTTTTGTTTAAAATTAGAAATATATATTGTGCTTTCAGTATGAACACGTTTATTTTCATATATGGAACATTATTGTAAGAAGTTGTTTTTTTTTAATTTTGTATTGGCCATCTAAGGACCACATGCCAGTTTCAATTCTTTATTCTTTGTTCTTTTCTTTTTCTCCAATATTCTTTCATCTTTTCACTGTGTCTCTTCTTTCTGCCTTCAATCCACTTTGAACCTGCGTTTCTCTCTCTCCTATCCTGGACTCCTTCCATTTTTAACACTTTTGCCCGAAAAACCTCTCTTTCAATTGTTTCTTCTGCGTTTATATTATTTTTTTTTCTAAATCCGTTTGGACTTCTTTAATCCAACTTGATATTGACTTCTTCCCCCACAGATATTTGAAGATCTGGTTTGTTAACCTATTGTCGTCCATTCCGTATAAATGTCCAAAAAATAATAGTCTCCTTTTTCTCATTGTTTCTGTTATATTTTCTATACTTTGATATATTTCATCACTACTTCTTAATTTCCAACCTTCTGAAGTTTTTCGTGGGCCTAATATTTACCTAATAGTCCGTCTTTCCAATTTTTCTAATTTGTCTAAATTATAATTCAATGTTAGACATTCATTTTCATATAGGCATTCTGGCTTCACTACTGTACTGTAATGCCTTATTTTCTCATTTTTAGATATGCAGTTTTTATTGTAAATATCTTTAGTTATACAATGTGCTCTTTCCATTTTATGAATCCTTTTTTCCTTTCCTCTCATTTATTTTTTAAATGTATTTATAACTTAGTTGTTAATTTTGTGATATGAAATGAATGAATAATATCCATACGAGAAGCATATTTAAATGTGTAAATATTATTACAGAATTCAACGATGCAGACCATAGTTGATATGGGCGCAGATAAGTCTAAACTCGTTATGGGTATACCGCTGTATGGACAGTCGTTTACATTGAAGTCTCCAAGTATGCATGGTGTCGGTGCTCCAACAATATGGCCCGGTGATGCTGGTGAACTCACACAGCAGCCTGGAATGTTGGCAACATATGAAATATGTAACCGATGTAAGAATTACAATTTTTTTATTCCTAATGATATTGTTTCTATTCCTCTTTTAACTCAGTCCAGAGAGTAATGAGTGTTTATATTCTGAGGTATGTTGATCATAATGGTGTTTAGTTCGTTTCTTACTGAGAAAGTATATTTATTTATACTAATTTATATAATGTATTTAAGTTTTATTCTAATGTATATAAGTAATAAATTCTAAGGGCAAAAGTAATAAATCACTAGTGGAAAGCCCAACTTTCACATTATAGTTAGCCCAGTACTTACCATAACAGCCCAACTCTCATATTGTAATGATAAAAATGGCTGTATTTTTTCCTATTGTGTCAGTTTTTCTGATTTTGTTGGTAACATTTAAGTTAGATTTTGTTGGGCCTAATTGTTTTAGTTCTAGTCTTGTTTTGTAATTAAGTGAGTTTGAACGATTCATTGCCTGATATTATTTATGAAAGTCGTGTCCCATTTTTTTTTTTTAATAAATTTATCTACCCAAGCTTACACAGCACAATTCCTACAACTTGACAACATGGCATTTATATCTACAACACAATATAATTACAAGAAATTCAACAGAAAACACACACATAAACTGTAAAACTGCATCAGATTTTTTTAGGCACTGCATACATCTCAGTCAAGAGAAAACTTGCCAAAAATAAAACTGGCGTATTCAACTAACAGGTTCAGTGTACGCAGATGAGCTAGTCTCTCCTAAGATGGTCATTGGCTAAGATATTTATTAACATAATAACTTCACATTTCTGCAGAAAAATATAATAATAATTTGCCTTAGAAATTTTTTGATTTCTAAGGCAATGATTTTTTTTTTTTTTTATTTCAATAATTAGAATGAAATTTTTTGAAACACTATGGTATCCACAAAACACTGTGAAAACATGACTTCTATTTACAATAAAGGAATGTGAAACGCGAAGTGCTGGAAACTATTTGTTCGCATGAAGTAAATGTGTGAGGGATTATGCTCTAGGTCATGCAGCTCACAGGTTTTATGTAACTAAATTTCTACACATACAAATAGACATGCACATGGAAAGTGCGGGCAACATACACTGAGAGAAAAATTCCTGCCTGCAGTTTCCGTGGGCAACATATTCAAAGTGTCTAAACAAATTGCCCAAGGGCAGGAAATTTGAGAACCATTTATATAAATATTGCAAAATTCTTGTTATTTACCTGATAAACAAATCTGTATGTATGTTGCATGTGACTTTTAAATAAACCATAATTTTATTATATACAATTCAGCAAAATTATTAGTAACAGTGTTATATTGTTTGTGCAGTGAAAAAGAGAAAATGGAAAGAAAGGACGTCTCCTTCGGGACCTTATGCATATTCTGGTGATCAGTGGGTCAGTTTTGAAAACAGAGATTCGATAAAACTTAAGGTAAAAGAAAGTTAATATTGTTATGTACTAATGTAGTTTATAATAAAATTGATAACTGGTAAATACTTTACTGCTGCCATCATCATCATCATCAGCAACATACAACATTGCATTATTATTACTTTTATTATTATTACTGTATTATTATTATTATTATTACCCAATGGGCAGCAGAAGATAAGGAACAACTAGAAGGAATCCGATAAGGACACAATAGGCTCCATCCTTGTATACTGGTTTCTGTATTGTGTTGCTGGAAGTCAGTCTGATAATTTCCTTCCATACCATCGTGAGGCAGTATCCATTGAAGGCTGACTGTACATTAAGTGTGACTGTACACTGATGATTTTTGATGCAATTATACAGTAGCTGATTTGACTGTACAGTGTCTAATTCCATCTATTTGTTCCATTGATATTTTTTTCGATAGTCATTTATTATTTCAATAGTTGATAAATTAAAAAAAAAATACAATGACTGTTTTCTGTGTCAAACAGGCTGATTACGTGAAGTCAAACCATTTTGGTGGAATGATGGCATGGACAATTGACCTGGACGATTTCAACAATGTGTGTTGTTTAGGACGCTTCCTACTGTTGAGGTCAATCAACAAGGGACTGGGAAGAGACGTCGCAGACGCTGAAGAGAATTGTAACAAACCACCTCCGCCAGTGACCCCTGCCCCAGCTGAACTCAGCACTACTCAAGATTCAGGTAACAGAGCATCTGCTTATTACATATACATTCTTGGATTTCGTTGTCCATGACGTGTCCGTTACTTAACTAAATACAACTATTTCTAAATACAACTATTACATTAACGACTCGGAACACAATGTTTTTTATGAGTAAAAACATAAAGTTTCACCTTACAACCTGAACCGGTTTTCACTTTTAAAAAGTTTCTTCAGAGGTTACATACAAGTTAGTATATACAATGAACAATGAACACATTGTGTTCCGAGTCGTTAATGTAATAGTTGTATTTAAGTTGTATTTGTTGTTAAGTAACGGACCCGACATGTACAACGAAATCCAAGAACAACTATTTCATTAACGACTCGGAACACAAAGTTTTTTATGAGTAAAAACATAAAGATTTACCTTACAACCTGAACCGGTTTTCACTTTTAAAAAGCTTCTTCAGAGGTTACATACAAGTTAGTATATACATATAAGTTACATATACAGTGTAACCTCAATAGTCCAAGCCATGGTAATAATCAGATAACATTTATAATCTAAACAACCCTAAGTAATTATTTTAAATTTACAAAAAAAAAAGAGTTTCAAATAAAACTGAAACATATGTATGGAAAATAAGTCACAAAATTGTAATTGTAATTTATATAAATTGGTCTGAAAAAACAAATAAATATCTTAAAAACATCATATTTTACTTTATCAATACTGGTATCTGGTAATACTGCAAGTATTAAATAAACTAACATTTTTATGTGCCTTGTGACTTCTTGATTTACAATTAATTATGTCGCATCTGAAAGTATATGGCTTCATCAGCAGATATTTAAAAATCCCTCTTATGAGGTTGTCACTAGTTAAAATACCAACATCACATTTGGAGTGTACATGTTAGTAGGTGTGGAACCAATCTCGTTTGGTCTACCACTGAGTGGTTGTTTGTCTCTATCTGATAAAGCAGCTTCAAGGTGGTATCATTAAGCGAATTAGATTTAAAATTTATCTCATTATTCAATATGACACTTAGACTGCTTTGTGTATGCTCTATAAATTTCAAACTCCTCTAAAGCATTTATGAAATTATATAAATTTCAAACGCCTCCAAGGTGTTTATCCAATAGAGATGAACAACCACTCAGTGGTAGACCAACCGCGAATAGGTGTGCACCTGCTAACATGTACAGTGCAAATGAAATATTAGTATTTTAACTAATGACGACCTTGTAAGAGGGTTTTTTAATATCTCATAAAGAAGTGTATGTTTCGAAGTGTCATAATTAATTGTAAATCAAGAAGTCACAAGGTGGATTAAAAAGGTTAGTTTATACAAGTGACTTTGGATACCATTGAAACCATGAATGCTGGTATTATTATTTTGTACAAATAATAATAAAACTTTTATTGGCAGGAAACAAAGTATCCAATTAGTTAATTGATTATGTCGGCCCTAAAACAACACTAACTATATAATGAATGTGTAAAGCCTGAAGAATAGAATTTGATTTTTTATATTGAAAAAATATAATACAGTAATCCAACACATGTAACACGTGTACTTTTTTAATGTAGAATAGTCTAATTATAAAAATATATAACTTTTGAATTACTGTACTGATGTAGGAAGTGATCCTAAAAAAAGCAATACCACTAACTACAAATATACAAGGGTTATTCAGAAAGTAAGTTCCGTTTTGTAAATATTGCCGCAGTATCGATGCCTTCATGCTGTTGCACATGCGCGGCCAATTTGTTGATTCATTGGCAAGCCAACAATGCCATTGTACACTACTGGGCATTTAGTAAGCTTCATTAGACGTGTTATAATATCAAAGAAATTCAAGATGCTCACCACGTCTGAAATTAGATATATGATTTGGTTCTTGAATACAAAAGGCATTAAAACAATTGAAATTCATCATCAGACTATCGATGTTTATGCAGAAGAAGCAGTGAGTGATTCAATGGTACCAAGATGGATACAGCTTTTTTGCTTAGTCCTATCCAGAGTAAGCAACTTTGGATGCTTACCCGGTACATTGCGATGAATCGTGACACTGCACACAACTGCCGCTGCAACGCAACATCTCCTCACAGAGTTTGGCTGACAACAATTTGATCATCCACCTTACAACCCAAACCTCACACCAACCGAATATCACCTTTCAAACATGATAAATCCTTTCTTGGTGACAACAATGTCAAACAAGCATTAATACTTGGTTCAAATCACAGGCAGGAAATTTCTATGAAGAAGGTATACAATGCCTGGTGCCTCACTATGAAAAGTGTTCCAAAAATGATGGAAACTATATAGAAAAGTAGTTTAAGGTGTGTACTTTAAGAAGCAGTAAAAATGTTGTGCATATATATTTTTGAATATCCTAGCGGAACTTACTTTCTGGACAGCCCTTGTTTTTTAGTTTATGTAGCAGACTACTATATAAATCAGCTATTCTGTCACCTACAGGTTCAAATAAGTTTGTATTATGTTTCAGGCCTGGTTGGCCAGACTACAACTGAACATGTACACGTACTTCCAGCCCGTCCAACGACTGAGCATATCCACGAACTCACCACCTACCCACCTTGGTCTACAACAACAACCACTTCAACATCAACTACAACGGAATCCACACCTTGGTGGACCCCACCAACTACAACTAGCACAACCACAACGGCATCCACGCCTTGGTGGACACCATCGACTACAACCACAACAGAATCCATACCTTGGTGGACCCCACCAACTACAACCAGCACAACCACAACAGAATCGGCACCTTGGTGGTCGACATCAACATCATCAAGCACAACTAACATACCGTGGTGGTTCCCAACAAAACCGCAGAGACCTACTAAACCTACGAGGCCCACTAAACCTACGAGACCTACCAGCCATAAGCCAACTGCAACCACAACCACCACCACTGCTACTACTACCACAGAAGCCGCCCCTGAAACTGAAGAAATAACAACTTGGCATCCTAAACCATCCAAACCGTGGACCACTTCAAAGAAACCTTACATACCGCATAAACCTCCACATACTACAATCAAGGTTTGTCCATTGTTGTCAGTCATTGAAAGTTATCAATATTGTTGAGTTTTTTTTTTTAATTCTGTGTCATAACAGAGCTGCAGCATATGTTAATTTCAATATTAATAATAATAATGTTATTTTGCTAATAATGTAAATTTTACAGATCGTATTCTTTTCAGCCACCTCCTCCACCGCCACCAGGATCAGAGTTGCCGAGCTCATGTACTACAGGTGATTATTACCCAGTACCTGGCAACTGCAATGCATACTACCGATGCATACTCGGTGAATTCAAGGTACAGCACTGTGCCGGAGGTCTGCACTGGAATGACGAACAGAAGGTGTGCGATTGGCCGGACCAAGCTCACTGTGGAATGACAGGTATGAACGAGTAACAAATGTTAGTTTGTTATTGGTATACCTTCTTCTTCTTTTTCTTTTTCTTCATCTTCATATTTTTCTCCAGTCCTGTGTGTGACAAATGTCACCTACTCTGATTTTTATTTTCCAGTAACCCTTCTCAAAGTCATTTCACAACTCTTTCCCCTTTATGTTTGCATTTGTAATTTATTGTGTTCAGCTAGTTCAGTCCACTTTGTCTGATTCTTACATTTGCAGAAAATACATATAGAAGTAAGTATTATTATATAAAATTCTTGGATTTCGTTGTCTATGACGTGTCCGTTACTTAACTAAATATCACTATAGTATTGACGACTCGGAACACTAAGTTTTTTATAAGTAAAATCGTAAAACTTTACGCTTATATATTTTCAATTATATAAAAATAATATAGAAGGCCTACTTGAATTCTTACCGTACGAAATTGTTTCTGACACATCCTTTATTTGTATCTCTTTTTTTTGCGCACAGCTTACACATAGGATTATTTATTCATCACCTACTCATAAATATAAATACATAGCTTATTTATATAGGATTTATACCGTTTTTCAAACAGTAACCATGTTCTGGATCCGTACAAAGGATGGGGATGACCATACATATATAGAGTTACATTCACATTTTCTCTCTTCTTCTTTTCAGAATTATTATTAAAGTTATCTTTAACACTGTCAGTACTAGCCTATTCCAAAACTACTAATACCAGAAAACTGGGAATTTTTAAGATTTGTGTTAAATTAATAATACTGCTACGACAGCACAGAACAGTCTACGCGTTTATCGAATGTGCCATAAGGATCTCGATGTAACGCGTGTGGCGTACGTGCTACTATACACATTTTGCAAGAATCTTCTCGACTGTGCCGGGCTTCGCTCGGGCGCTCGGCCTGTGTCAAGGCCGTAGTAATTACGTAGTTCACGAGAGATAAGACGCAGTTTGGAAGCTTCTGGTGTGTGAGCGTGACTATAAATATAAATACATGGGGTAACGGCCTTAGTTTTCAGTTCAGTGCGATATATTGGATAGTGCGGTTCGAGAGTATTAGTGCGATATATTTCCAGAGCGGGTTGAGTTATTACTGTGTATGTTCAAGTAGTTATTATTGAAGTGTTGCGTTTTATATTCGGACGGTATAATTATAATACAATTGAGTTTTAATATTAGTGGACATTTTATTGCGTGTGAACAATTTTCATTTGATTTGTTGTAGAGACTGTGTTGTTAATTACGAACTGTTTTACTGTAACAATTAAAGGTGTGATTAGTGACTTGATTGGTGTCTTGTACTTATTTTGTTTCCACTGTACCTACGACGATCGAGTAGACCGTAGTAACAATACAATTAATCTATACAAAAACGTTAATGGTCTAAACATCATAATTATAAGCATAGTTTTCTATTTAAATTTGTATGAAACACATACATGTGTCTGTGTATTTGTATCAAATAATTAATAACTGTTGCTATAATGTAACCATGTTTTTTTTTTACTTTTTGAAAAAAGTCCAACATATGTTTTATTTCAATTATCACAGTATTTTGTAATTATAATTCATTTTTGTCAAGGTGTACAAAAACAATTATAACTTTTAATTATTATTTATAATACTAGTAAGTAATATTATAATAATATAATAAATCTTTAGTGAAAAAATATAATCTACAAATATGAACACAAAATGAATACAATATGACACAGATTTTTTATACTCATTGATTCAAAATAGAAACTTCTTCTATTAGCAGCTAGAGTGGACACAATTATAATTGGGATTGAAAAAATGTTATAAAATATATTTTGGCCACATCAGTGAATTTTGTAAAAGATCGCTTTTAACAGCCCAAGGAAGCAAAACGTGGTGTGATACAGCTGACTAAAACACCATGCCCAAAAGAGTCTTGGCTCTGACACCAAAAGTGTTGAATTCTTGGATTTCGTTGTTCATTACTAGTGTCTGTTGATTAAGTAAATACAATTAAATCACTACCAACTCGGAATACAAAGTTTTTAATGAGTAAAAACGTAAAAGTTTTACCTTATAGCAAAGTTTTACATGTTGCCAAGAACGAGATGGACAGCACTCCCAGTGGCAGCCTCTGACGAAGCTTATAATAAGCGAAAACTGGTTCAGGCTATAAGGTAAAACTTTTACGTTTTTACACATAAAAAACTTTGTGTTCGTATTCGGTAGTGATTTAATTATATTTAGCAAAAATGTTAACTTCAATTTCTATGTAACATATATAAAATGGATAGGTAATATCTTCTGAAGGGAAAATTTCAGATTTGTAAACATATTTGTAAAATTTCAATTTTATATGTGAAAGTGGCATTTGAATGGTGTTCAGATACCGTCATAAACACTGCAGCAGAATTAAATATAACAATACTTTTTAGTGACCTGTTTTGCATTTAGGTACACAGCAGACAACTACAGTGACAACAACAACAGAAGAAGAAGAACTGTCCAACATATGGTGGACACACCCAACAACAACCAGACCGCCTAACTGGTGGACTCACCATCCTCCCACAACATCTACAACAGAACCCGCTCCTACTGCAGGTGTAAGTAAAGCATCTACATAGTGAGTTCAGTTTTAACTTCTATTCATCTAATGTAAGCAGCTTGCAAAAGAAAAATTTCTTGTTTTCATCACCAGAATCTCATATGTGAGTGGATGTGAGCGGTTCAATTTCACTTATCACCGAGTCATAATTTAAGAATATGCTGTACAAGGTTTGACCAAAAAGTTCATGCAGTTCTTGTTTATTTTAAAAATTATGCCTTCATTCATCAACATTACTGCCCCCTTCAAAGTAGTCCCAGTCGAATGTAATACAATTAAGCCATGCACTTTGCATTCTTCAAAATATTTCAAGCATGCACGTTTTGGTACAGCCTTGAGCTTGCATAGCAATTTTCATTTGAGATCTTCAACGGTCTTGAAACATTGTCCTTTCGTGGAAATTATCACTACTGGGAGGAGGAAAGAGCGTGTTGGGACACATCTTGTGAATACAGCAGTTGCCGTGTCATCATTATGACATTTTCTTTTGGCCAGCCTGGCACAATTCTTAGCGAGCAATGATGTATGTCCAGGCGCATTAGTGGGCTGCAATTTTTATAAAATTATTCTTCTGTAAATATGGCTGTTTTCTACAAATAACTTCATACAAGTGCTATAAAATGTCTGAATAGTACTCTTTATTTACCACTGCACCTAGCGATGAAATTTTGTGGAACACAAAAACAAAATCTTCATCTAACAATCACGGTCTTCAACTCGTGGTGATGGTGGTGACACTTATAAAAGTGAAACTTTTAAGAAGCTCAAAACAATAGTGTTAGATAAAAATAAAACTTTATAGGAAGTTACATTTCTGTTAAAACATTCTATAGAATGATAAAATGTTATTGTGCTTAAAAATATTTTGTGTTTGTATTATGTTTAAATTAATAACATAATTTATTTATATTTTTTGGTGGGCCACTGAGGATGGTTCATTGTAGTATGGCGAAACATTTGGTTTCAAGAGAAATAAAATGATCCATGTTAAACCAACAAACAATGTTGTTATTTAAACTAACTGCCGGGCTGTTTGGCCATGGTCCAAGGTTTTCATTAAAACCAAATGTTTCTTCAGCACCACTGACTGCCATCTTTAGTGGAAGTATTGAGTCAGACCTAATGCGCGGTGTACGTACGTTAGGATCACAGTACTATGGTTATGGCTAAAGATGTCTCGTGATGCTACCTGTACTTATAAATTCATTAAGTATCATGAACAGATAAAATTGCACCAACAGCCAATCAGAAGAAAGAAGGTGTATGTGAGGCTCGCATTGCGCCCTGTCATTCTTTCTTCTGATTGGCTGTTGGTGCAATTTTTACCTGTTCGCGATACGTAATGAATTTATAAGTACATGTAGCATTGTGAGACATCTTTAGCCATAACCATAGTACTGTGGTCCTAACGTACGTACACCGTGCATTAGGTTTGACTCGAATACATCCACTGAAGATGGCAGCCAGTGGTGCTGCTTAAATCTTTGGTTTTAATGAAAACCTTTGACCATGGCCAAACAGCCCGGCAGTTAGTTTAAATTCAACTGACACTGGCCATGAATCCCTTTGAACAATAATGTTGTTATTAATGAAAACCACAGCAAAAATTCAAAACCGAATTTATTGTGACTTATGTTTGTTGATTCACCTTTTCAAAACTAGGTTTTGCACATCTGAGCTGAATCTGTATACTTAGTTTTGTAGTTTTTGTCAACTTTTTCCAGCTTACCAACTTCATGTTTAAATGTAGAACAAAACAAAACATACATATTGTACTTTATCTGCTAACACCAGCTGATAGCAAAAGAACAGCTCTAGCAGTTGGTGCAGGAGTCTGTTACCAGGATGTTCCATTTAATCTGGCCGACAACCTGTGTAGCATGTATAAATAGCAAGTAAAAACTTGAATTAGGCATAAAATTTGATAAATACATTTCCAAATATTTTTAAATACAAGTTTATTCATTTTAACCTTTGTTCCTTTGTTGCATCTAAAATTCTTTTTTTTTTGTATTCCGGCTGTACAATGTTCACACATTTTCCGAAACCAAAGATTACAGATTGATTGAATGGTTTATTTAAAACCATTGTTAGTAGTATCATGACTTACGGCTCAGAAGTTTGGACTACTAATAAACACGCAAGAACAAAATTAATGACAGCGGATATGGACTTTGGAGATGTTCGGCAAGCGTATCCAGATGTGAGAAAATTAGAAATGAAGTCATTAAGGACAGAATGAATATGAAAAATTCAGTTGTTGATTTTATCCAAACAAAAAAATTACAATGGCATAGGAAAGATTGCCAAGGAGAGTCACTGAATGGACCACACCAGGAAGAAGGGAAAGAGGAAGACCACCTATCACCTGATAGAAAAAATTCAGACTATATTGAGGGAATGAGAAATTGAAGATCTTTAGATGGACAAGCAGCAGTGGAAGATGACAATTCAATCACTTCTGTAATCTTTGGTTCTGGAAAACTAAAATTCTTCCCCCTCAAAAAAAAAAAAAAAAAACATGACACCCAAAATCTCCCCTCCAAAATCCCTGACGGCACAAGTGGACAGCCATGTGCTAGAAAGGTGAGGCCTTTCAATGGCTCCACCATTTTCAAGTCATACCTACCCACTGTAGGTGGGCTGGCTGAATCAGAATTCAAAAGCGGTGCATAACATAATCCCTTTTCTACCAATTCTGGATTATTTAATGTGAATTAACTTTAATGTACTAAAGTTTTAAAATTCAGGTGGAGACACAAATATGTCCAAACTGTACAAAGCAAACAGCAATAGCCAGTTAAGACAAGAAATCTTCAGGTTGTCCACGTAATGTAATACTCTTGTTGTACTGTGCAGGCTGTTGTCACGGAAGACTGCAGGCACGGTGAATATTACAGTGTTCCAGACTCTTGCAGCGACTTCTACGTGTGTGTGAATGGTGTGCTGGTGAAACGGCAGTGTGCAGCTGGCCTCGTATGGAACTCAGAGCTGTCCATGTGCGACTGGAAGTACAAGGTCACGTGTCCGTCCGGCAATGATAACCGTGACTTACAACTGCTGGCCTACAGTGTGGAAGAAAAGAGTATGTACCGGTACACTGCAATTTATTATTGATATATCTAAGTAAACTATATTATGACAAACAAGTGATGGTAGCCATGACTAAATTAATTCTAAATTTAGAATAATTTTAGTCCAAACATGACAATGAATTTGTGATGTAGCCGAAATGCTGCTAATAAAATGAATTTAACAGAAATAACACTGTTGCACACTACTATAGAAAAAATAATCCGATTAGCGCTTTCAAGCTTCACAGCTTATCACAGTGATCCGATGAAGAGCTGTGAAGCTTTAAAGTGCTAATCGGAATAATTTTTCTATAGTGGTGTGCAACAGTGTCATTTCTGTTTTATTATAACCACTAAAACAACTTTATTAATTAAAAATTAATCTACTTGTGACTTACATTTGTATTTCAAATTTCAACGTAGTACTGACCAATGAGGCTTAGTAATAGTCTAGTAGCTATGACATGTGACTAATGATCTAGAGGTCCCATGTTTGATAGGTAACATGTCTGAGATATCATTTTGAGATGATAATGGGTGTTTGAATAACAGTGCGCTGTGCAGTACTGGTGAAGATGTTGTGGCGGAAAAGCTGGATCACCGGAGAGAGACATTGGAGCACATAGCACTTGAGATTAGCAGAAATAAAACTGAATTTTTGAGTTTCAATGAGGATCAAGACTGAGATCAAAATGCAAGAGATAAAGCTGAAGAGCATGGTTAAGTTTAAATACCTGGGCCCAGTGGTGACTGAGAATGGACAACTGGACAATGGAATAGCACACAGAGTTCAATCAGGATGGATTAACTGGAGGACAGGAGTATATTTATGGGGGGGATGAATGGATGAACCCCGTCCAGAGGGTCGAAAAACTTGACGAATTTTTTAATCTCTTAATTTTTAGGCTCTTTCATTACTTTGTTAGCTGTGTTTTTCAGGTAGTAACTCTTTTTTAAATATACAAACAGGTTTATTACACAGTTTTGCATATTTTATGTTTGAAGAATGGAATATAGGAAAATCAATTCAGTCAGTATCTTTTAACCAATGTTTTAGTAATGATAATTTTTTATGTGTTATAACCGTTTACTTTAAAGAGATTGATTTCAGGATGCTGTCACACGTTATGTGACCACTTTAAAGATAATAAGATAATATTGTTGATTATTCTTAACTTGTTTTTTTTTTTTTTTTTTTTTTTTTGTATGAACCCAACTCGTCCAGACCCCAAACTCTTCCCAAGGCCAAATTCTAAATACGCCACTGCTGGAGGAAGATGTCGTGGGTGATCTGTGACCATAGAATCGAGGCTAAAGTTAAGGCAAAAGTATACAAAACTCTATTAAAACCATCAATGATGTGTGGTGTTGAAATATGGCCAGTGAGAAAACACAAAAAGAAAGCTTGATGCTGCAGAAATGAAAATGCTTAGATAAATGTGTGGCACAACCAATTCAATTTAAAAGTGCCAAAACAAGTGATCTTAAGAATTAATTAGAATACTTTACAAATAATCTAGTCTTCTGAGTATATACTTTAAACTTATGTTTCTAGTCCACTGCAAGTATTGAAAATTTCAGAGAGTCAATGTTATAAACTTTTGGTCTCAGCCAATTGTATATCTAATTAGTTTTCAGCCATATTCCATCTCTGTCTGGGATGAAATGTTATTAGTCTACAGGAATTAGTAGTTTGTTCTTGGATTTCATTGTCCATGACGTGTCCGTTACTTAACTAAATATAATTATTTCACTACCGACTTGGAACACAAAGTTTTTTACAGGTAAAAATGTAAAATTTTACCTTATACCCTGAACCAGTTTTCACTTTTAAATAGCTTCTTCAGAGGCTGCAGCTGGGAGCACTGTCCGTCTTGTTGTTAGCGACGGTATCGACTTTTGAAAGATCTATATTGTGTGTGTGGGGTGTGATATGTTCGAATAATGCATGTGATTTGAATTGTGTCCGTTCATTTAGGATGTCGTTTTTATGTGTTTTCGTGTGTTTGTATATTTCCAATTGTTCTAGAGTGTCTAGTTTTCGGCCTTTTGTGTGTACGTGTAGAATGTCCATGTTATTGTCGATGTTTTTGTATGTGTGGTTTGCTTCAATGAGGTGGTTTGCAAAGGTGGATTCTGTTGAAGAAGCTTTTTAAAAGTGAAAACCAGTTCAGGCTATAAGGAAAAATTTTACGTTTTACCCGTAAAAACTTTGTGTTCCGAGTCGGTAGTGAAATAATTATATTTAGTAGTTTGTATCGCAAGTTACTACTGGTTGTTAATTTTTCCCTCATATCAACACAATTTTATTTTCCAGGTCTGGTTTGTTAAAAACATAACATTGAAATCTATTATTACAACAGTATAATATCATAATTGTCTGACTGTTAACAGAGGAATAAAATCCAGACTATGTGTAGGAAACAGACTCATCATTATTAGGTTGAAATAAAACTGGCCTGTTAGGCTGTGGTCGGTTGCTGGCAATTGCAACATAGTTGGCTTATGTTTCGATCCCAGCCACCGAGAATCCTCTTCAGAGCCGTAAGTGACAAGAATACGTGTGGTAGAGTTCAACCAAACAAACCCAAGTACTTTTCACAGGTATCATATTAACACGGTATTTTCAAGAGTGTTGTACATTTCTTGTTACTCTGTTGCAGACGTGCTGAACGAAATCGAAGGCTGCAGCAAAGGCGAGTACGTCGCTCACCCACTCAACTGTAACAAGTACCTACAGTGTCAATGGAACAAGTACGACGTACACTCGTGTCCGGCTGGTTTACACTGGAATCAGGTGAGCCTACTTGTATACCCTGTAATTACTATATACTGTACACTCTGGTTTGATGGTAACATTGTCTGAACTGGACTTTAGTCTACAATACAAGGGACAGTCATGATGTAGTGTGGGGGGCAATTAGAGAGCATTTTGATTCAGCTTGCACAGATTATGTACTCATAGAAACAAGCCTGCCAATTTTCAGATTCAACAAACAGAACTGTGTATATGCATATATCATTTCTACATAAGTAACTCGATGATTCTTGGATTTCATTGTCCATGACGTGTCCATTACTTAACTAAACATAATTATTTCACTACCGACTTGGAACACAAAGTTTTGTATGGGTAAAAACGTAAAAGTTTTACCTTATAGCCTGAACCGGTTTTCGCTTTTAAAAAGCTTCTTCAGAGGCTGCCGCTGGGAGCACTGTCCGTCTTGTTGTTGGCAATGGTATCGACTTTTGAAAGATCGATATTGTGTGTGTGTGGTGTGATATGTTCGAATAATGCGTGAGATTTGAATTGTGTTTATTCATTTAGGATGTCGTTTTTATGTGTTTGTATATTTCCAATTGTTCTAGAGTGTTTAGTTTTCGGCCTTTTGTGTGTATGTGTAGAATGTCCATGTTATTGTCGATGTTTTTGTATGTGTGGTTTGCTTCAACGAGGTGGTTTGCAAAGGTGGATTCTATAGTGGAGTGGAGTGCCTTTGTGTGTTCAGCATATCTTTGTTTGAAGCTACGTCCTCTCTGGCCTATGTAGAATTTGTTACAATCTGAGCAATCGATGAGTTTCTTGCAGTATATTGTATAAATATTTATTCATTTAAAAACCTGTGTATATTCAGTGGAACATATGTCAGGTGAATTGAAATGATAAAAGTACATTACAAGTACTTGCAGAAGTAATTATATTTAATAATATGTATAAAATATATACACAGACAACCCTGTAACAGGAAGTGTGTCTGGGGAAAAACGTAAAGGTAGATTAACGGGCTCTACCTTCATTTTCTGGCATACGTGTAAGGCTGTTTTAAGGCTGCAAAGTTGTGTTATTTACCAAATGTTGAATGGTTGTCATTATTAAGAAAACTCTGATGTTCATCATCATCATCAACCGTTCAATGTTTAGGAGCATCCTCTTGTTCCAGGCTCGTGTTTCTCGCCACCTAGCTACCGGTCATCCAACATCTCTTCTTCCATGTGGCTGACAATTATAGGCTAACCATGGAATGTGTGTATTACCTACTTGTTGCAAATGGCTTTTCCATTTTTCTCTCTACATTATCTTTTATCTAACTGAAAATATATTCAAATCCTTTCTTAAATCCTCATTTCTTATACGATCTGCTTTTGTACATCCCTTTACTGTTCTTAAGTATTCAATTTCTGCTGCTCGAATCTTATTCCAGTTGCTATTCCTCATAGTCCAAGATGCATAGCTATATAATAGTGCTGAAACAGCCATCGTCTTATAAAATTTTTAATTGGTGTCCTTTCTGGTATGTACTTTCTTCTATTACAGGGTGTTTATTATTACACTGCAAATATGTTGAAATTTACTCATTGTGCTACTCAAATACTCATTATGCACATATGTGACACAACACTCTAAACAATTTATTTTATTATTTTACTGTTGTTTTATTAATTTACAATTATTGTGTTTCTTTTTATTTCTAAAATTATTTTTAACATACACAGCTATTTTAGCAATAGCTCTAAACTAAGTGATTATGGACTTTTGCTGAAATGTTTAATATGTCTGGGGACCATTGATCCTCCTGACCCTACCTACACTTACACCACTACTCCTCCATTAACAAGTCCTCCTCAGTGTGTTCAGTTACCACACGGTCATTGATTTATTGCAGAGTAAAAAATAATATAATTTCAGCTATCTATTTCAAGCAAATAGTACTGTGTTTTCTATTCCACTATTACACCAAAGTACTAATGCTTTTGTGTTTTATAATTTATTCATATAGAAGACTGATTGTTAACGTTTCCTCATATCAACACAACTTTGTTTTCCAGATCTCTTTGTTAAAAATATAACATTGAAATCTATTATTACAACAGTATGATATTATCATTGTCTGACTGTTAACAGAGGCACAAAATCTGCGACTGGCCAAGACAAGCAGGTTGCAAGAAGAGGACAGAACTTGAAGTGGGACCGACTCATGAAGCGATTACTACCGGTTCAAAGAAACCAACAAAGAAGCCGCATGCAACTACAGGAAGACCGCACAAAACCAGCACTACCACTAAGAAACCAGAATGGCAATGGACGACTGAATGGTCGTGGACGTCTTCTTCAGAACCAACGACGGAGGCTACACCAGAACCTGAACCTTACGATCATCCCTTGTCAGGTTTGTATAGAATTATAGGGATGGTTTGTATGTGGTCATTTTTTCAGTATTTGCTACTTTCCAAGGTTGCTCTTAGAAGTATCAAGAAGTGTGTCCTCACAGTGAGAAAAAAAGAGGACAATGAAAAAAAATAAGAGAGTAAGGAAGAGAAAGCAAATTTTTTATATTCTGTACAGTATATATCCCAGTTTTGTTTGTTAAACTGATTTCTGTTTATTTTATTTTTTTTATAAATATATAATATCAGTTGCTGAATTTCTGCTGCTGCAGTTCTCATTCTGTGGAATTGATTGTAGTGGCACTCCAGTTTATCCAGTCTTCTGCAAGCGTCTTCATGGCTCTAGCCAGTGTCCTCCAATATCTAGTTGATGTACTCCAGCCTTGGTCTGCCCTCAGCATCCTTAACCCCCCCCCTGAACCCTCAGTGGTAGTCTTGAGTAGTCTGTCACATCTTAGGAGATGCCCTAACTTGGTGTTCAGTCTTTTCTATAACGTTTCTCACTGGCTCGTCCGTCCTCCTCAATACTTCGTCATCACTTTGTTCATCCAGGGAATCTTCAGCATTCGCCAATAACACCAAAACTTAAACAGAACAACTTTGTCTTTGAATTCTATGCTTTTTATTCATTACTGAATTTATATTTACTCAAACACTGCCAGCAAACTGCAAACGTTATGACTAGCAAAACATTAGTATTTAAGCTATATCTTTGAGCATAATGATTTCACACAGTCAGCATGCATACTCTTGTAAAGAAAAATACGAAAAAATTGTTATAATTTTCAATAATAGGCTGACAAAACCATATTTAAAAAAAACACAAATTTATTTACATATTTCTAAATAATTTAAATTTAGATATACGTCTAATATTTTGTTAAACAAGAGTGAAAGGCTGAATTTTTTTTTAATATTATAGTCAGCCAGATAACTATTATATTTCTTGTTAATATATCATAGGTCATAAAGCATATTGACTATAAAACTAATTCTGAGTAATGAATAAATGGTACACAGCATTTGAAACATGCGTCACTATGATACACTGGCATATAATTGCTGCTCATATCATTATTAAATAGTGTTCAGATGTATTTGCAGACTATACATTAATGTTTGTTTGATAGAGTGAGTTGTACATTGGTATGGTAAATCTTTGTTACAGGTTATTTCAAAGTGGTGTGTTACTTCACAAACTGGGCATGGTACAGAAATGGGGCAGGAAAGTTCTTGCCTGAAGACACAAACACTGATCTGTGTACACACATTTTGTATGGATTTGCCGTCTTGGATTATGAAAACCTTATCATCAAGTCACATGATTCTTGGGCTGATATTGATAACAGTTAGTACCTGTTCATATGATTATCCCCTTTGTTTTATGTGACTTTTATTATGAATGTTTACTCATCTTCTTTGTCTTCTTCTTCTTCATCCTCCTTATTTACTCAATCCTCCTCCATCTCCTCCTCCTACTCTCCTTTCTTCTTCATCATCATCATCTTCTTCTTCTTCCTCTTCTTTTAATTCTCTATCATCGCATGCTTGTTAATATAAATTTGTGTTCTGTCTTTTTCACTAGAACAAAAATTAGCCAAAAAGTAAATAAAAATGAAAACAGTAATACTTGAATTTAATAAACAAACACTTGGTAAGTTCTACAGAAGATTTTATACCAGTTAAAATCCAACATCTGAAGCTGCCGTAACTTGTGAAACAATTGTCAGGAAAATAAAATCATCTTTATAACTTACCAAGTGATTGTTTATTAAATTCAAGTATTAGTAAAATGTTCTACCCTGTTTGGCATTCGCAGATGACTTTGCTATACTTTCTGAACATCTGACATCTGCAGTAACACAAGTTAATTTTTTAGAGGATATAGCCAGTAGAACAGGCTTAAGAATTTCTGCAGAAAAAAACAAAATTTCTCACAAACATTAAAAACGTGCCAAAATACCTGGTAACAGATATTGGTTGAATAGAGAGAGTTCGAAAATTTAAGTATTTAGGAGAGATAATTCAAGAGAATGGCTTGGAAAAATCTACTATAAAAGAAAGAATGGTACGGGCATATGGTATAACTAAAGATATTTATAATAAAAAGTGCATATCTAAAAATGCGAAAATAAGGCATTACAGTACAGTAGTAAAGCCAGAATGCCTATATGCAAGTGAATGTCTAGCACTGAATTATAATTTAGACAAACTAGAAATTTTGGAAAGACGAATTATTAGGAAAATATTAGGCCCACAAAAAACTTCAGAAGGTTGGAAATTAAGAAGTAATGATGAAATATATCAAAGTATAGAAAGTATAACAGAAACAATGAGAAAAAGAAGACTATTATTTTTTGGACATTTATATAGAATGGACGATAATAGGTTGACAAAGCAAATCTTCAAATATCTGTGGGGGAAGAAGTCAACATCAAGTTGGATTAAAGAAGTCCAAAAGGATTTAAAAAATAATAATATACACGCAGAAGAAGCAATTGAAGGAGAAGTTTTTCGGGGCAAAAGTGTTAAAAATGGAGGGAGTCCAGAGTAGGAGAGAGAAAAACGCAGGTTCAAAGTGGACTGAAGACAGGAAGAAGAGACACAGTGAGAAGATGAAAGAGTATTGGAAAAAAGGAAAGAACAAAGAGTAAAGAATTGAAATTGGCATGTGGTCCCTAGATGGCTGATATGGAAAAAAAAAGTTCTACCAAGTGCCGAGTGACCGTTCGATCAGTGTACTGGTAATTGAAAACATTAAGGTCAACATGTAGATTGTACGTATGTAGAAAAAAATGTGCTGATTTATGTGAAGATGTAATGCTACATGTGTTTGGTGAATATTATGAGGAACTAAAAATTTACACTAAACCAAACTGAAATTGCATTGTAAGGTTTCATCTCTAACGTTTCCAACCTAGTACGTAATCTAACCAGCAGGGCTGATATTTCTAGATTGACAGTGTGATTATAATTAGTGCAGAATTTATATTTTATAACTTGTGCGTTCTCTAAAAGATGATATAAAAACAGTTGTAAGTACAATAATATACTTTTTCCTACAGTATAACCTCTGTTAAGTGAAACAAATGGGGGGGAGGCGGTTTCAGATAACCAAAATTTTGGATAATAATTATTAAGATGTCATTTAAGTTTTTAAAGTCTGAGGTAAAATTGCTGAAGGCAATATACAATATTATCGAAAGATTTTAATAGAAATCAAACTATTTATGTAAAGTCATTTTTTAACATTAGATTTATGATTTTTTAAAATCTTATGTATTTTCCTTTTCACATCACTTTCTTACGGCAGTATCTTGCCATTGCTTTATTAGCAGAATGTCAGAGAGCTTTGGTTATTCAGATCGTTCTATGAACCATAACACTATCTAAAAATAAGAATAAAATCCTGTGAGAAAAACGTTTTCACATAGGCTAATTTAATGCCCTAACCCAAACTAAAAACTCTTACCTCTACTCTAAGGCATTACCTCTAAGATCTCATCAGCAGTCTCATGGTTGCTGCTCTCTGCTGTGTCATCGTCTTCATCATCTGCTACACTGTTGTTGTCCTGTGGTTGGGGCAGTACCAAGTCAACAATGTCTTGATCATTGAAATCTAGTTCCAAGTCATCACAGCTTATTTTTGTTTGTTTTTACTTTGGTCATTTCGGTTAAACAATATTTCAGTTAAAAGTCTTTCGGTTAATGAAGATTCTACTGTATTTAAAACTGAAATTGTTGTGCTTTGCTACAGACAAACTCTTAAAATTTAATTATAATTGAAAATGTATTTCACTGACAAATTATTGAATTCCTTTAAGTTTCTTAGAATTTTTCAAGCTTGTTTTGTTGTTACAGAATTTTATCAAAGAGTTGCTGCATTCCGTCGAAAGGGAGTCAAGGTGTCAATGGCATTGGGAGGATGGAATGATTCACAAGGTGACAAGTACAGTCGACTGGTCAACAGTCCTGTGGCAAGAAAGAGGTTCATTGAGCATGTCCTTACGTTCCTGAAGAAGTATGGATTTGACGGTTTAGATCTGGACTGGGAATATCCCAAGTGTTGGCAGGTAATGTGGCTGAATGTTTAGTGAGACTGAACATTGTACACTGTTTCTGTTCTTAATTCAATCCTGATGTAAACAAACAGGATGGCACATTTGGAACACTATTTGCTGCTTGAATTAAAGGTGTTTCACTCTGACAGAAGGAGTGCAGACAGGGTAGATATAATATTGATACTGTATAAACACATGTAAATGGTAATAATTTGTCCTGACCAAAGTAAAATTTATGTGATCGTGTCAGACCGACAGTGAAATATTTTATAATACCAGTTAATGGCTTTTTTATTAACTATTTAAAAATCGTAACAAAACAAAAAAGTAAAGTTCATTTAAAATGAAAACAGAAACTGTGATAATTACCACACTATTATCACACCAGTACTGTATATTATCAGTTGCTGTCAGAAAGTAATTCAATCCCTGTTCGGATTGAATTCAAGTTCTGTGTCAGAACTTGTAATCACTTGAGTCAGCTTTGTTATTGATAACACTGTTCACAACGACATCGGTAACATGGGCCAGTTCCCAGAGCACAGTGGCGGCTGGTGGTTGAAACATTTGGGGGTTGCAGTTGGATTGGATGGTATTAAATTGTTTTATTCTCTGAATAGAAAATGTCCAAGTCTCCTTGCCTCCAAACAATACACAAGGAAAGCAAAATAATGCAATTTTAGTGTCACACCCACGTAACCATGAATATTTATTGTATAAATCTTTTTTAAATTTACGATTAAATATTCTGTTACCTGATTTTACACTTTGATTAAAATTTGAAAGGTCGGTGTAGGCCTACCTACTCTCTTTAATTTCAATTTTTTCTTTAATAGGACGTAAACTGAACAGCGTTTTTGTTAAGTTTTCAACAGAATTAATTGCATCCTGCCAGTTAAATATAATAAATATCTTACACTATGACACCTTAATTCTTTATATATACTATTATTTACATTTAACGATGAACTGGACTGACACTTAACTAACACTAACAACGAACTTCCTACCTGGCGTACCACGTGTTATTTACCAACAAACAGACTGGTGGCGCTGTGAGGTACAAGCAGGCTTTGCAGTCCCTAATCACACCAAGCGAGCCTATACCGCTGTAATAGGAACAACCGAGTCTAGCCAGCCAGGGCACTATTCCATTGTATTTCCCCATATACAAAGCGTGTCACAGTTGGTGCACACTTGCCATGTACACCGCAGCAAGAGCGTGTACGGTTTTTAGTAATTGCTCTGCGCTTTTCAATAGGCAAATGATTAATTACGATGATTTAGCTTGAAAACACTATTCATAATTCTATAATTTAAAATACAAGTCAGAATATAATGGAGGTTGTGCAACCGTGCAACCTAAGCACGGGCCGCCATTACTAGAGCGTATCTTCTTCCTTTATTATATGCTGGATACAATGACTAAACTTGTCCACTGTTGTTGTACCTCCTTCTCTATCAATTGTATTTTATATCAGGCAGCTTATATATGTTGTAATTCTGTATTGTGATGGACAACATATGCTTTCAAATGCAGATATGTAGATATGCAGAATTGCTATATAAAAATTGTATGTTTCAACTGTAGGTTGCAAATATGTTGTTAAAAGTAACAATACAGTAGACTCTTCACTTATACGAAAACCTGTATACTGAACTTAATGTTCATTGATACTAATCAATAATTTGTATGCTGTTAATTCGTTTTTGTTGATATTATATAAAAAATAATTAATGATTATAATATAAAAAGTTAGGTATGGTTAATATAGTTATTTATCCACATTTCCAACTATATTTATAAAAATTAATACGTTAAAAAAATTTACTGATTTTTATAGAAACTAATTTATAAAGAAGCAGTAAAAAGCAGTAGGTGGAAAGATTTGTAACAACTTTCCTACACTGAAAGACAATACACATAATTTTGAGTCTTTTTTCAGTTGAATTGCAATTAAAAAAAAAATATAAAAATTAGAAAGTGAAAAATGTGTTGACAGTTTTTGAAAATGTATTGTGCATTTCTTTTGTAATGTGGAAATAAAACTATGTGTGCACCTTGTTCTGACAAATAGTTATAATAGTCAGGCCCGGATTTAGGTGTCCTGCCGCCCCTAGGCGCTATTATTAGCGCCGCCCCCTCCAACAAGTAACTTCTATATATTCAGTTCTCCTCGACTGCTGAAAATAGTCATTTCAATTATCTCTATTGCAAATATTTTAATTAAATATAAAACTAAATTAAATGTATCAAGTTCTTCCCTTCATTTAAACAACATTCTCTATTATGCTTTGAATATATGATCATGCGCAGTAGGGATTGACATCTAGATCTTGGCGCCCCAAGCGATATCGAAACAAACTATTTTAGTCGGCAAAAAAGTGGACAAGAATCTCAGCAGTGTCCAGACCTGTATATACGACCATGCTCTGCTTCAACCACCACTATTGATAGGCCCAGTGTCAATACCATGTTATTCAATAATATAATTAAATCATGCGTCCAATAAAATCAGTAAGTTTTCACATGAAAAAGTTCATTTTTAGTTAAGGTTAGTGCTGTGAAAGAAGAGATGAATAATCAAGACAACTATATAATTAAAGATTATTTCTAAACCATTTTCTTCAATTTGGCCATAGTTCAAGTGCCCAATACAAATACTGTAATTAAAAAACTGAAAACATGAAATTTTAACAAATAAATTTTCACCATGTACCGCCCCCCTGAGCCTGCCACCCCTAGGCACATGCCTAGTGTGCCTAGAGGGAAATCCGGGCCTGATAATAGTGGCTCCTTTTGCATTACCAAAAGTCTAGGAGTTAGGTTGGGTAGGCCCATTGGCATACAAGGAAGTTAATATATATACAGTATATATGTAGACCATACTGTGTACCATGTGTAGACCAGTGTACATGTACCATTTAATCCAAAGTCCACATTATACATTGTTTTATTAGTTTATATGTATATACTGTTTTAGACAAACTGCGACAGAGGACCAGATTCTGATAAGGAAAACTTTGGCCTGTTTGTCAAGGAACTGAAGACAGCATTTAAGCCTCATGGTTTTCTATTATCTGCTGCAGTCTCGCCTAGCAAAACTGTTATCGATGCAGGTAACAATATTATTTATTGAACGACATTCAGCTGACCTTACCTCATTTATGTTTCATACATCCTTTGATTTTGTTTTATACAAGCATTATACAGTCTATTCTGTAATAAAAACAGAACAAATAGAAACAGCATTTATGATAACTGTATTCTGTGTCAAAACGGTTCATGCATAGAGCCTGGAAATAGTTAAAACTATCTTTAAATACAATTTAAGTATTACAAAATAATACAAAATTTAAAAGTATCTTATAACACAAATATTGTTTTTAATCAAATAAAACCTAAAGCTTAATCAAATATTCACAATCAAAATGAAATATACAAAATAGAATGTCCAGATTGCAATAAATTTTACATAGGCCAAACAAAGAAGAAACTATTCAATAGGTTTGTTCAACACCACAGTGTTTTTTTAAAACCAAATATATACAAATCTAAGTTAGCCATGCATCGTATAAATAATAAACATCGATTTTCTGACATTTAACATGTAAAGTTAATTAAAAACATACAAAAAGGTCAAAAAATGAATATTTGGGAAAATCTTAATATATACAAACACACTAACAATGATTTGCTGATTAAAAAAGAACAAACTCATGTAAAATCAAAACAAGACAATCTATTTAAAATTATAAATTTACTAAAATAAATTAAATATTAACATAATATATTTCCAATATAACCAACAAAACAGCTGATTATGTAAATAAACATTAAACAATCGATAAGTAAAACCAAATTTAATTAATCATTTCTTTTATATTAAATTCGATAATCCATTATTTTTTATATTGAAATCAAATCAATTCAATTGTTCGTTTGTTCATATATTAACCACTGATGATGCTGATTAAAATCAGAGAAACGTGCATAAAGTGATAATACAATATAATTTTGCTTGCAGAAATAGTTAATATTTGAAGAATTGTTCATAAAATGATACAAGACATGACAAAAATTTTAACCTTAAAATTAATGTCATTTTAATTTTAAATTCATTAATTTCTGCTACACTCTGTATCAGTTAAAAACAGTGTCAGTATTTTGGTAAATTCCATTGTATCCAGTAACATCCTTGTCCTGACTTTTTAATGGTTTTGCATCACACTCTCTCCACCTTTGCCAACTTGATCATACTATTTTTGTAATGTTTGATTTATCTGATTTGTCCACGTGCTTCAGTTGCGAACAAAATAATAGCTAATTACACCAAATATTAATGTTCCTATGAAATTATTGATTTCTTCTCTCGCTAACATTTCTCAAGTCTTCAGAACAAAATGTAAAGAATCCTTGAAAATATTCATTAAGTTATGTAATTTAGAATATGTATGTATATATTTAATTAGTACTATGTAAAAACTTCTTCTTCTTCAGGCTGTGGACCTTATAATCCGTTGCACACTCCTTGGTCCAACCATCTTTTCTTTGGTCTTCCAATATTCTGCCGTTCTTTCGGATTATAAATCAAAATTTCAAACAGAAATAACACTGTTGCACACCGCTACAGAAAAATTATTCCGATTAGCGCTTTCAAGCTTCACACCTTTTCGTCAGATCGGCTATTCTTCTATAATAATCGACGCTAATCGAAATAATTTCTGTTTGTTATTATAACCAGTAACACAATTTTATTAATTAAAAAAAAAAATTGTTTTGGTATCCTGTTCTTATGCATCCTTTCAGCATGGTCTGTCCAATCCTGTCTGCATCGCTTATCATGTAAAAACTATATAAGCAATTAGATATGATAAATTGTATTTAAACTGTGTGCAGGTTATGATGTAAAAACAATGGCCAAGTACATGGACTGGATCTCGGTGATGACATACGATTATCATGGACAATGGGACAAGAAGACTGGCCATGTCGCACCGATGTACTTCCATCCTGACGACGACTTCTACTACTTCAATGCTGTAAGTAATATATTCAGCTATATACATAAAGTATTAAAAAGTAAGTTTTTAAATGGTATGAAGTCTGATTTTATCATCATCTTATATGGTTCAGCACCTTAGAGTCTATACATTATGTCATAAAATGGTAAGATTTTTTTTTTTTGCCTAATGTTAAGTTTATTAAATTATTTTGTGTCTTCATCAAATTCTTGGACTACTTACAAGTGCCTTTTTGGTGAAATAGGAGATACTGTAATGCACTACAAACTACCATCAGAAGTTGAATCCACCATAATCGCCTTACTTTAACCATTGGATATCAGCAGTGAAGCAAGTGAAGGCATCTAAAGCAACTCCATATTTTACACTTAACCTGAACTTCAACTAAACTGTAAATCGTAGGCCTTTATTATACTATGCAACTGATTGGAAAAAAATGTGGGGCAGCATAATTTAAAAAACATTTTAGAAATGTTTAAATGTAGCATTTTACACTTACTGCAACTGGTTTCACGGTCTGCAATCGATTGCAAGACAATTGCAAGCATTGCGACTGCTCGTGCAACTTTTAGGTTCACGCACTCATTGTATGCCATTGATTAAAATGTAACTTACTGCACTAAGTAACCAATCGCATGCAATTTGCCTGCACGCACATTCTGTAGACGACAAAGAAATATTATGACATGGGATTGACACAACATATACAATTTGTGTTTTACAAACGGCCAATATCTCAAAAATGATAAGGGGGATTTTATTGAAACAAAACCAAAATAAAATTTGTAATTTGTTCTAAATTTCACTTGCTGACACCATACAGCTATCTCTTATAGAACAAAAGTTTATCACATGCCAAAAATTTCAATAGATGCAAATTAACAAAACTTTCATGAGATGGGACCATTTAAGTCTATGTTCTTGAAAATTATTAAAGTTATTGGTTCAAATTTATGTCTAAGAAACCATCTTCAAACTTCAAGGAACACAGTGGTGAAAGAAATTTTTTATTGGATCGGTAGTTTCTGAGGTTAGCCCAGATAATGATACAAACAAATTTTACCTCTTTATAATAGTAGTATCGACGCCAGGTTACTGTGCAACTGATTGCAGAGCAGTTGCAGCCTGTTTTTACTAACCTCCAACTAGTTTCATGTAGCCATGAAATCAGTTGCATGCAATCAGTTGCGTAGTGTAATAGAGGCTTTAACTTACAAAAATGTTTTTCATAAACAGAATTATCAGTGTTGCACACCACTATAGAAAAATTATTCCGATTAGCGCTTTCAAGCTTTCCAACTCATCGTCATATTGGAAAAATCCGAAATTTTTTGATCTGACGGTGAGCTGGGCAGCTTGAAAGCGCTAATCAGAATATTTTTTCTATAGTGGTGTGCAACAGTGATAATTCTGTTTGTGATTATAACCACTAACACAACTTTCTTAATTAAAAATGTTTTTGTTAAATAAGGGAGGGGGTCTCTTCAATGGAGGGCTGTAACTTCATGTGCCTTACCTTAATAAAATCTACTTATAGAACTTCTTCTTTTTCTTGAGAAATCAGTTGCATAGATTGGTCTGCAGCAGACCTCCAGTCAGCTCAATTCTCTGACATCCTCTTCATACTAGTATAGCTTCTGCAACCATCTTCCATGATTTCTCTGTGTTCCCTTCACACGTGTGCAATGCAATATTCCGAACAATGTCTTTATACTAAATTGCCTTTGTTATACTCTGTCTATACAGCAATGGGTTTCAAGGATAATTCCTCAGAACTACTAAACACTATTCCAATGAGGAACACAACAATTTGGATAAAAAATTTTACTTTATTGCCTGAGCAAGCTCCATTTACTTTTGCTCATTGCAAGCCCCATTGGAGTGCTGCCCATTCTACTCAGGCAATAAGGCGATTTTGTTTTAATTTTATTCAACATATTTGTGTTCCATATGAGAATAGTTGTTATTAGTTCTTAGTAACATTTGGACACATCATGGACAACAAAATCCAAGAATTCAATAATTCCTCATCAGCATCAGGACAAATAAAATAAATACTCTAGAATAATTAGAAATATACAAACACACAAAAACAAATAAAAACGACATCCTAAACGAACAGACACAATTCAAATCGCACGCATTATTTGAACACATCTCACCACACACACACACAGCTTCGATCTTTCGAAAAACTATCTCGTCACCAACAACAAGACGAACAGCGCTACTTACGACAGCCTCTGATGAAGCCTTCTATAGGTGAAACCCGGTTTAGGCTGTAAGGTAAAACTTTACGTTTTTACTTATAAAAAACTTAGTGTTCCGAGTCGTCAATATTATAGTGATATTTAGTTAAGTAACGGACACGTCATGGACAACGAAATCCAAGAAAATAAATACAATCAGGACAAATCATAGCAGAGTTTGGTATGTGCCATCTCGTTGTTGCCGATTTACGGCCATATCAGACTATTCCCATGCATTATGAAATCGAAAACTGTGTTATTCTGTGCTTTTTCCTGATTGTATTCATTTTATTTTTAATTTTTACATCAATTAATTTAATTTTATCACAAATTTTTTTGGGATTATTTTTACAACCTGATGATGAGGATTTATTCTTGAAACACATCGTTGTGTGAAAGTGAATTAGCATAGTTACATATGACTTCGAGACAAAAAAAATGAAAAAAAAAATGTTTTAATAAACAGAGGACCTTCTGCTGAGAGAAAGAAGGACTAGGTAAAGACAAAGAAATATAGAGGGGTCTTAATATAAATTTTAGAAAATACACACACACACAAAATAAATTTACCAGAGACTCTTTTCTAGACGACTGTTCTACGACATTCGGATTTTCAAATTGAACTGCACCTTTTATTTACATATTCTGTATTACTGTAATACAATAAGAACAAAATCCTGTGTTTGTTCATGAACTGAATTGTTCACAGTTAACACATATTATGTATGTCCACAGAACTACTCAATTCATTACTGGATCAAGGAAGGTGTTCCACGTAGAAAGCTGGTCATGGGCCTACCCATGTATGGGCAGTCGTTTACACTGTCAGATCCTAAGCAGAATACACTCAACTGTCCAGCAAGTGGACCTGGACAAGCAGGAGAGTTTACACGAGCTGCCGGCTTCCTGGCTTATTACGAGGTAAGCAATAATATTTATAATGCTGATACTATTATACTGAAAGCAGTGGCATATGCAGGGGGGCTCAAGCTCCCCCCCCCCAACTGCAAAAATGTAATATACGCTTCCTTAATTTACTTAGTCTCTCATTTAAAATTACAAAATTGCATATTTCGGCCGATTTGGACGGGGATATAAATACTAACAAAATAAGTAGTTTATAATAACAATTATTACTTCAGTTATAAATTGTAGTTCATTGAGCGGTATATTACGCTGAGTGTAACGTTCAGTAAGCTACCTGTTTTCACTCTCTCTTGCTCTCATTTGATGGGGCGGCCACATGTACGCCCTACCGGCCACTACTACCAGTGAACCCTAAGAATTTTTACTTAAGCATTAAATAATATGTTTATGAAACTTAAATAAGTACATAAACCTTTTTTATAAAAATATTATTTAATAATAAAGTTAAATTCAGCTCTTTCTTGCAGTTATCCGTTGATAAATAAAACGATAATTTTAATAATGTTGCTAATTTCATATCCTGAATAATGGAAAAAAATCTTTAAAACACTTTACATTTATACGAAATTTTTGGATAATTGTTTTTATAATTTTTGGATAAGTCCCCCAATCACAAATAATACATTATTAATAAAGAAAATGTGAAACCTACTGAAAATAATACTAATAAATTGTAACCATTAACTGGCATATGTACTCTATCTTATACTATACATTGTAGAAGAGTAGGCTAATATATGGACTAAGGTTGAGCCCCCCCCCAGATTTATTTCTGTGTACGCCACTGACTGATAGTACTATCAGTACTGATACTGATATTATTCTGATAGTATTGATAACATATATCTTCTTCTTCTTCTATGGTGTCATAGTTCAGAGTCGAACCTTAGCCTCTATAATTATACACCTCCATTTTTCCTTGGCAATTGATATCCATTGTTGTATTTTAAGTAAATTATCAGCATCCCTTGCTACTGCTTCAGTCCAGTGATGCTTGGGTCTTCCGACAGGCCTTCTACTTTCGTAAACATGTTTTTGGTATCCAAGTCGCGTAAATGTTAATAATTAAATTTACCTTAATAAACGTCTTGCGACTTCTTCTTATTTCTGTCCTGACGCGTTTCAAAACCTAGGGTTTTATCTTCAGAGGAATCACTCTTCCGTCGTCAAACATTAAAAATTAAAGACACAATGACACATATACACATAATTTAAACACAAACTTAGGCCTTTTCACATTGCACAGTGCGCACTGTATGGAGGTCCAGTTCATACTGTCAAACTTATCAGAACTCAGGTCCAAGGTGCACATTTATTAATGTTATCTAGTATTGTCTTGTGTCTCAAACTTAAGAGCTGTATCAAATAAATAATGTGATTTGAAAGATAACTGATCATTTAAAACATTTCCAGGATTGGTTTTAAATGCCTTATAAATCTCGTATTCTTCAAGTGTGTTCATACGACGTCCCTTGGCACAATAATGTAATGGTTTGAAATTAGTGTCAAAATCTTTTAATGTTTGACGACGGAAGAGTGATTCCTCTGAAGATAAAACCCTAGGTTTTGAAACGCGTCAGGACAGAAATAAGAAGAAGTCGCAAGACGTTTATTAAGGTAAATTTAATTATTAACATTTACGCGACTTGGATACCAAAAACATGTTTATAAAACTTGAAGCCAGTCAAGCATCAATGGTATATAAATTCTTAAGCGTTAAGATTAAGGTGATGAAGACGGATATGCACATAAAATTCAATCAGAAATGTAAGAGTTTACAATTAATCCCTAACTACATTAAATTGCATACAAATAATACGTCCAGGGCAGCCACCAAAAGCAAGCATAGAGCTGAGACATTATGGTTAACAGAGGAGATTAGACAATTATATGCAAAAAAGAATGTTTTAAATAGCAAGTTATACAGAATACACTTAGAATTATTACGAACATTAAATCCTGTCTTCTTGAATAGTATCAAAGAATATGTCGATAAGCGTGTTACGAAGATCAGATTATCTATGACCCATATACATGATAAGAAATTACAAAGTCTATTAAGTAATCAACGTTATGAAGTAAACATCGAATGTAAACATACATTTTATAATAGGGTTTCTAATTTGACAGATATAGAATTCAACAACAGCGAAATTGAAATACTGAACAAAGGGCTAAAGTACAACATTCCTACTGTACATAATAACCAGATTATTAGGGAGATAGTTAATGCAGAAGCGGCAATTAAATCTATACCTCATCACAATATACAAAATGAAGCAAGACAGCTGATTAATATTAAGCTTAAAAAGACATTAGTTTCGCAGGATAAGAAATATAAATCATTACGTAGCATCAATACCAATTATGCAAAACAACTTAAAGTCATAAAACAAATAAAAAAGAAAATAGTTAACAACAATGCCATTGTCACTAAAGCCGACAAGGGTAATACTCTTGTAATTATGAAACAAGATGTATATAAGCGGAAGGCATATGAGTTTATACATGATAACAACATCGAAATATTGGATAAAGACCCCACTGCAAAGTACATCAAAGACTTAAACAATACGATTAATAAATGCACAAATTTATTCAATGAAAGTACTCGACGATATTTGAAACCCATAAATGCACAGGCGCCCAGGTTTACTGGTCTGCCGAAGATACACAAGGAGAACGTCCCCATAAGACCTTTAATAAATTACACGTCGGCACCCGCTTACAAAACAGCTAAAAAATTAGTTCAAATTATTAAAAACAACATAATAATAGAGCCTAATCACAGCATTAAAAACAGTTTTGAACTCTTAGAAAACATGAAAGATATAAAAATTTCCCCACAATACAAACTACTATCGCTAGATATCATTAACATGTACACCAATATACCTGTACGAGATACCTTAACCGTTATTAATAATAACTTAATAAGAGCTAAGAAATTAAGCATAATAGAAATCAACGAATTAATCTTATTGCTGAAAGTAGTATTAGACTAAAACTACTTCATATTTGATGATAAATACTTCACACAACCCGAAGGACTTGCTATGGGTTCACCACTCTCAGGTCTATTAGCGGACATATTCATAAACAATTACGAAAACGAAGTTCTTTTTACCCAAAACAATAAATATTTAAATAGAATAATCTTATACAAACGCTATGTCGACGATACCTTTATTATATTTAATGGCACTACGCGCCAGATAGAGAAATTAAAAAATTATATGAACAGCGTACACAATAATATTCAATTTACAATAGAACATGAAAAGGACAACAAAATTAATTTTTTGGACCTAACCATAATAAAAAAGGCAGATAAATTTCAGTACAAAATTTACAGAAAACCTACAACGACGGATTTGACTATAAATGCGGAGTCATACCACCCATATTCACAAAAATTAGCAGCTTTCCACAGCTTTATAAATAGGTTAATCAATATACCACTGGAAGCGGATGATTTTGAAGATGAATTAAATACCATAAAATACATAGCCACAAGAAACGGATTCAGTAGCACATTAATAGATACATTATTGAAGAAACATTTAAAAAACAAACACAATAATAAAAATAAACCTAAAATTAATAGAAACACTAATATTGTGAAATATATATCAGTAGAATATACAAATATAGTGCCACTTATTTTAAAAAACAATTTAAACAAATTTGACTTCCAAGTGATTTTCCGTACAAATAATAACTTACAAAAAATGCTTAAATCAACAGACAAAATACCTGTAGAGAAACAAACAGGTGTATACAAGTTATCATGTAATGACTGCAACAAGATATATATAGGCCAAACTGGCAGACGATTTCGAGAGCGGTTTAGGGAACATTTGCCTAAGAGCAAAATTACAAAGTCAGAACATATTAAATCCAACTATGCTCGTCACCTCATAGATTCCAACCATGGGTATACAGATTTTGACACTAATTTCAAACCATTACATTATTGTGCCAAGGGACGTCGTATGAACACACTTGAAGAATACGAGATTTATAAGGCATTTAAAACCAATCCTGGAAATGTTTTAAATGATCAGTTATCTTTCAAATCACATTATTTATTTGATACAGCTCTTAAGTTTGAGACACAAGACAATACTAGATAACATTAATAAATGTGCACCTTGGACCTGAGTTCTGATAAGTTTGACAGTATGAACTGGACCTCCATACAGTGCGCACTGTGCAATGTGAAAAGGCCTAAGTTTGTGTTTAAATTATGTGTATATGTGTCATTGTGTCTTTAATTTTTAATGTTTGACGACGGAAGAGTGATTCCTCTGAAGATAAAACCCTAGGTTTTGAAACGCGTCAGGACAGAAATAAGAAGAAGTCGCAAGACGTTTATTAAGGTAAATTTAATTATTAACTTCTACTTTCGATCTGACTAAACAGTACCTTCCTAGGTATTCGGTTGCCTTCCATCCTAATGATGTGTCCTGCCCATTGTAATCTGTACAGTCGGATGGTGGTGGCCAGAAAATTGTCTTTATATAGTTTGTATAGTTCCTCATTGTGACGCATTCTCCATATCCCATTGACTTGGATTGGTCCATATATTCTCCTCAAAATTCTCCTTTCAAACGTATTGACTATGTTAGTGGCTCATTTGTTCAGAGTCCAAGTCTTGTTGCTATATGTTATCACTGGTGTAATCATAACTTTATATAATGTGACCTTGGACTGATGGTGGATATTCCTTGTCTTGAATATAATTGTCAATTGAGCATATGCTCTATTTGCGGCTTGTATTCTTTTCCATGTTTCATTTATTTCTTCATTATCTTCTGCCACCCAACATTCCAAATATTTAAACCGATTAACTGTTTCCAGGTTTAGTGGTTCAATTTCAAACTGTTCAGGTTTTCTAGTTTTCTTTCAAGTGGTGATCATAACCTTTGTTTTATCTGTATTCACCTGTAATACTAATTTATACCATATTATACTGATATTTTTTATTTTTTTTATTTTAGAAATGTCTGAAATACTTAATATGCAGAAAGAATGTTTTTATTTTTGTACACAAGTTATATCAATTTAAATTGTTTGAAATCACCATCTAAACGGTATACAAATCTTGAAACAGTTTCAACCCTTGAAGTATATATAATTTCTTTGTAAACTGAAATGTCCTTCCTGTGTATCAGGTGTATTATCATTTGTTGAAATAAAAATCTAACTATAAGAGAAAAGTGAGTACAATTATTGATCTGATAATATTTAATGAGTTATTAAAATAATCCTCATTTTATCCTATTACTAACACAACAAACCTCTTCTGAATATGGGTTAAATTATATTGCACTATCATTGAAGGAAATAATATTGTTAAGCACTGTTCTGTTCAAAATGTATAACAAACTCAATGTCAGTTTTATATAATTGAAAATGTGCTCTTATATTCTTTAAGCCTCTTATCTGATTGGCAATTTTTCTCCAAAAAATTGTCATTCAAAATTCAGCCATTATATATATTGTTTTCAAAATTTATGTTTTTAACCAAAAGAATCACTGGTTGTCTTACAACAAACATTTTGCCTGATATTACTGTTGATTTCCATTGTTAATTGGTATTGTTGAATGGCATTGTTGAAGCATTATTTGAGTGTCACAACCTGCTGAACTTTGTCTAGGTTTTGTTTTAAAGATGACTAGTTGACTACCAGCCTAATAGCCTGACATCTTTTACTCCACAGTGTTTTAAATGTGTGTGTGTGTGTGTGTGTGTGTGTGTGTGTGTGTGTGTGTGTGTGTGTGTGTGTGTGTGTGTGTGTGTGTGTGTGTGTGTGTGTGTGTGTGTGTGTGTGTGTGTGTGTGTGTGTGTGTGTGTGTGTGTGTGTGTGTGTGTGTGTGCAGGGGCGGATTTACGCACAGGCAGACTAGGCACTTGCCAGGGGCAGCAAATTTTGGGGAGCGGCAAAATTTGAGTTATGAAATGATATTTTTAGATTCAAACAAATTTATAAGTATAAAAGCCAGTTCAATATGAAGGTGCAGTGTTCACTCCTCGTGAAAACCTGAGGGTAAATGTTTTCATTGTTATCATCGATAACCTGGAAATGCAATTTGAAAAAAGAAGGAATGCATACGCAGAAGTAAACCGAAAATTCCAAGCGTTAACTCAAATTAAAGACTTGAGCAATGAAGACCTAAGGAGGGCAGGTGAGAACCTTGTTAGAGAATATCCAAATGATTTAGAAAACGCCTTCTTGGATGAAATTATTCATTTTAAATGCTTTCTGGAAGAAGCTCCACTAGAGGGTTTTAGTAAAGTGAAGAAGCGAAAAAAAAGGAAAAGGCAAATGGACAAAACAAGCGGCACTCCACTGCCAGTTGAGCAGGTTGAGCTACAGCCAACAAAGGAGGATAAGCGGTTAACACCTCTGAGTCTTTGCCGCCTCATTCGTAAAGATGATCTTCAGATGGTCTATCCGAACTTAGTTATTGCTCTGAAAATGTTTGTGAGTACGGCTGTCTCCAATTGTTCAGCGGAAAGAGCCTTTTCATGGCTTAGAAGAGTAAAAATATATCTCCGCACAAACATGGGAGAGGATCGCTTAAACTCGCTGGTCAATTGAAGGTGACATGTTAACGTCAATGGATTTTTCTGAAGTTATTGACGTCTTTGCCCAAACAAAATCTCGAAGAAAACTAAATACTTTTGTTATAACTAGATTTTTCCATGTAATATGTTTTCAGTTTCATTATTTTCATATCAAACATTATTCAGTATTAGTTGCATTATTATTATTTCTGTGCTGTAATCTTTGTATACGATAAAATTAGTTGAGTTGCATATATAGTTTTGTTATAACTAGTTTTTTCCAAGTAATATGATTTCAATTTCATTTGTTTCATATCAAACTAACATTATTCAGTATTTGTTGCATTATTATTATTTCTGTGCTGTACTCTTTGAATACGATAAAATTAGTTGAGTTGCATATATAACTGTACCAATATTCCAGTATTTTCCGTTTGTCATTTAATAAATAATGTATGTACCCATATTTAATGTGATTTTATTTATGTTTCCCTTAATTTCTAACTAAAATTAGTTATTTTCTTCTGACAAGTAAATATTTATATTATCTATGTTTATTTATTTTTACATGAAATATAATTCACCTGACAGTCAAAGGAAACGAGGCAGACAATCAAACTGGGGGGAAAGAGGATGTGAAATCGAAGAGGCGAATGGAGGGGTAATAAGGAGAGGATGGAGGGGCGGCAGTACAGAAAATCCGCCCGCCCGCCCGCCCGCCCGTGTGTGTGTGTGTGTGTGTGTGTGTGTGTTATACAAGTCCTTCCCTCTATATATTATTTAATAAGTCTGCTAATTTTTCATTTTCAAAGTGCATTTATACATTTTGTGAAAGTTGAGTTTTGTCATGTAAAATACTTGTGTTATAATAAAATTTTGTTTGCAGTTTCTCGAGGCAAAAAATAAAATGTGTAATTTTTTTGTTAAGTAAGTTTTCAGACATATGTGTACATTGTATGTCTTGTTTTCATTTGAAATTACCTGTCTGTACATCTGGTAATTTATATGAATTGTTTTCCATGCATAAGTCAGTGACTCTTAAATAAAATCTGTATCCTTAGTTTCCATAATAAATCTGCCAATACACCTGGTCCATAGTTACTTTAGTATTCTTTAAAAACTGTCAGTCAGTTCAGACATCATGCCAGTTGTTTATATGACCTAAGTCACACAGTATTTATTCTAATACAGACAAGTTAGATTGAATTCTAAGTATCAAATCTTATTTGCAATAATATTACTTTTAATATTAATCAGTGTGGTTTACCTTTCCTATTTTCAGATTTGTGATA
The DNA here is from genome assembly GCA_034769895.1 of Magicicada septendecula. Lineage (NCBI taxonomy): Eukaryota > Metazoa > Arthropoda > Insecta > Hemiptera > Cicadidae > Magicicada > Magicicada septendecula. The sequence goes on from CM068374.1 coordinate 31,382,604, forward strand.
GAGTGAAAAACAGAGGTTGGACAGTCGTGCAAGACCCAGAACATAGAATGGGACCGTATGCTTATAATGACAACCAGTGGGTTGGCTTTGATGATCAGCCTATGATTAAACGAAAGGTACATTCATTAGTTATCATCATTGAATGAGTGAAGAGAGTTCTCAGTTTTATCTTGACCATTTTGCATTTGTCTGTCTGTCTATCTATCTATCTATTTGGAGTATGTCTCACGATAACTTTTAAACACACCAACCAATTTTCATAAAACTTAGTATGTGTGTCCATACTTTTAGCCTACAAAACCCTATTGTTTTTTGAGATTGATCCTCCCACAAAAAAAACAGGTGCTGGAGGCAAAAATGTGAGGGGGCAAAATCTCTCCATCTATTCTTATATTCATCAACTTTTTTTGAACCTCCTATCTTTAATCTCCTTAGCCCTTTACCATGGAGCTCTCGTTGCTTTTGAATTTCCCACTCTACATTTTATTAATGTATTTGAAAAAAAACGTCAGTGGTGAAAGATCAAATAATAAAAATAAAATATCTACATGCAAGAGCAGAAGGTAAAAACATAAGGCTGCAAAATAATAAAAAAATAAAATGTGTAATAAATATAAATATCTTGGAGCAACTGTCAGCAAAGAGGGAACAGATGAATGAGAAATCAGATCAAATCTAATTAACAGCAAAATACCTATCACCTGTTTAAGGAGAGTATTGTGGCACTCAGGAATAAATAAAATGAGAAAAACACCAAGTATACACAACCATGACCACAAGTCCTCTATGAAATCAAAATATATGAACACTACCAGAAAGTATAAAGTATAAGCTCTTTACATGTATGCCATTAGAAGAGCACAATAAATTTGTTGGCTAGTAAGAATTATTAATGTAAAAGTTAAATGAATCATTACTATCAAAAGTTCCTCAATACAGCACAAGAAGTGAAAGTAACTTATCTGGTATATTCATGTAGGCTGCATAGAGAACAGACTCTCCAGTAAAGACTATATGACAAAAAGAAACAGATAAACTGAAAAATAAATGGGTAGAGAAACTTACAATAAAACTATCAATGTAAGAAACTTGAAGCACAATGACTGGAAAAAAGAGAAAAAATGGGAACTAGGCATCAAACAATGTTGAAATATATTCTAAATCAATGAAGATAGTTGTTAGCTAAGAGTAACTGAAATAACATTACAATTTCACAGCCACAGTTACCTTCAGTAAAATTATTTTCCAGGCTGGTCCTCCTTTTGTAGAGCCAAATGTTTCAACTGCAGCTTTGGCAGTCATCTTCAGTGGTCTTCTATTCTGCTCCTCTGGCGATACAGAAAGAGGACCAGCCCAGAAAATAATTTTACTGATGAAAAAAGTAACTGAAATGTTTAATAAGAGTATTATTTACAGTTTGTTAGTAAATAATGTGTGAGAGTATCAGGAAACATCTAAACAATATTTTTAAGATAAAATTTGTTTTAATATTTTCAGTCAGAATGGATACGTGACAACGACCTGGGTGGTGGCATGATTTGGGCGTTGGACCTCGATGATTTTAGAAACACGTGTGGCGGAGGTCACTACACGCTGTTGTCTACCATTGCGAAGACTCTCGCTGAACCACCAGGTAATGTGCAGTTATCCTACAGCCATTATGAAAGAGTATGTTTTCTATACATGTTTATGGTTGGCGGCCTATTAATTCCTCCAAAATAGCTAGAGAAACTGAAAATATCAGTTATACAAGCCGGTACCAATTTGAAAGCTTGGCCTTGAAACAGTTCCGACAGGCGGGGTAGGTAAGGAAGGACAGGTTGTATGCAGTTGGAACATCCGCTGCCAACGGCTTGCAAATGAGTGGATTTTTTTACTTACATCCTTGATATCTCAAAACTTTTCCTCAACACTTTCTCGGATTGTGATCTTAAAATTTTACTTGGACTTTCAGAAAACGGTTAAGCAAAAAAAAAGTATAGGTCATCGCTTTGGAAAAAAAGTTCCCCGCTGGATGAAAAAATGCGTACGCTCACGTACTTATTCGATTTCTACTTGAAGAAATTTACAATTACATTAATAATAATTTAAAATTTTAGCTTTAGTAATCAACTACTTCACAGAAAATGTATAAATTTAAGTATACCAAAGAGTTGTTATAAATGAGCGCAAACTATTTAAATATGAGCCAGTATAAAGTTATGCAAAAAGTCATCTATATAGTAACGGCACAATATTTTTAAGTAGACTATTAGCTGTTTTCCTTGCCACCTGTCGTCAAGGTCAAGCTTTCAGATTGGTACTGGTGTGTATAACATATTTTACAGTATTACAATATATGAAAACTTACAATAAACAGCAGAAAACTTATTGAATGAGCAAAGTGAGTTCTCAGCTTTAACTCGACTGTTTGGCATTTATGTCTCTGTCTATCTGTTTGGGGAATGACTCACAAAAACGTTTTTGAGTACATCAACCAATTTTTATAACACTTGGCATGAGTTCCATACGTTTACCCTACAGAGCCCTGTTGTTTTTGAGATTGACCCTTCAAAAAAAATAAAGGGGCAAAAGTGCAAAAACTATGAGGGTCAAAATTTTTTTGAAATAATAAAAATTCATGCGAAGTATCAAATTAAAGAGAATTTCAACTACAGTGTGAATAGTGTTCAGTTTAAAAAAAATTTAATTTTTGACCACCAGGGTCCATAAAATATAATTAAATTTTGAAAAATCACAAAAATCTAGTATATCAAATTAAAAAATAATTTTAACCACAGTGTGAATACAGGTTTGGCAATTTCAAAACTTTGGGACACCAAGACCAAAAAAAAGTACAAACATTTTGAAAATAAAAATGCAAAAACATATGTTGGGTAACAAATTAAAAAGATGTTTAACCATGATATAGTGTTCAGGTTTATGAATTTTAATTTTTTTGGGTAAGCGGCTGAGTAGACCAGTGGCTATGGCATGTGGCCAATCTAGATGTCCTGGCTTCGATTCCCGGGCCCACGCCATAAAATCAAGGTGCGTTTTTCAGCCTCCAGGTCGACTCAGCCTGTTGAAAATGAGTACCTGGGATAACATCCTGGGGATAATAATGGGCGGCTGAAGCGTAGTGCTGACCACACTGCCTTTCTTGTATGCTGTACGGCTCACATTAGGCGGCCTACCCTACCTACTCCTAAGCTACTTCAGTGGTATACGTGGGAGCCATTATTATTATTATTTTTTGGACATCAGAGCCTGCAAGTTTATAAAAATTCTGAAAAATTGTAAAAATTCATGCCAGATATAAGACTAATGAAAATGGTGTCAACCAGTGGCATAACTAGGAGTTGGTCCTGGGGCGAATGAAACTAGCTTCTGGTGAGAGGGGAAATGATACAAGCTTGAATGTTTGACTTCCCATTTTCCTCAAGACAAATGGGAAATTCAGAATTCTTCCCATATAGTTTATAAAATGTACGTGATACTGCAAATATGTATGTTATTTACTATATGTTAAGCGTTTGTCATTATGAAGAAAACTCTAACTTTATTTTATTAATTTCCAAAAATTTTAATTCCTCTTATTCAACTAATTATTTATAAGCCTTCTTTCAACACACACAACTGGCTTTGAAATTGATCTGCGTTAGGTGATTATGGAATTTTGTTAACATTTTTAATAGCGCTGAGGGAGTGATTGATCCACCTGATCCCCCCCCCTCAAAGTTATGCCATCAATGACAACTATAACATGTACTGTTGGGGGGGGGGAGTGTTTCCACCACTACCCCTCAGCATTAGATCACTATACAGCTCCCCTAAGGGACCCTTTTTCCAGTTACCTACCCAACCACAAACCACATACGCTTCCCAGGGAAGAGCTTTGGAAAAATCCTGGATCTCCAACGTATCTGATGGATACGTCAGTGAGCGAGACTGGAGCCCTCTCCTCAAAAGGAGACTAACAAACTTAGTCATTGTATTATACAAAGACACAAATGTCCGTATAAAATATAGCGTTGCCCAGTGGGGGCCTCGTGGAGGCGTTTTTTTCACAATATTACAGTTTTTTAGCTGAGCAGGAAATATTTGAAGGGCGTTTGAACACTATTTGTCTGTGCCAATGCATCTTCTAATTTTTGTAAAATTCTTTATACAGTTACCATTGTGCCTACTAAATTTTACCATATCAAATCATACACTGTATGTATTTTATTTTCTTACAGGTGGAAAACCAGGTGTCATGAAGCCAACCAGTCCAAAACCACCAAAACCGACCATGAAGCCTACCAAAGTTACAAAACCAAGTGAAACAACTGAAAGTATTAAACCGTCTGAAAGTCCCAAACCCCCGCCAGAAGAAGTGTCTGCGGAGATTACAGCTACCAATGCAACCGTTACCAGTACAACAACGTCTAAACCGAGTTTTGTACCGAACAAACATTTCAAAGTTGTGTGTTACTTTACCAACTGGGCCTGGTACAGGTATGTGAATTCTTCAGTGTAAATATCACTATAATATTGACGACTCGGAACACTAAGTCGCCAATCTTTCGAAACAGTATCTCGTCGCCAACAACAAGACGAGCAGCGCTACTAACGACAGCCTCTGATGAAGCCTTCTATAGGTGAAAGCCGGTTTAGGCTGTAAGGTAAAACTTTACGTTTTTACTTATAAAAAACTTAGTGTTCCGAGTCGTCAATATTATAGTGATATTTAGTTAAGTAACGGACACGTCATGGACAACGAAATCCAAGAATTTCTTCAGTGTACATTACAGTTGAGCAATTACGTAGTTGAAGTCAATTATTTAGAGTAATGTGGAAAAAAATTGCCCTCATCTTAAAGCTCTGCATTGTCATTGTGTCCAAAATTCCTGTTTTCTACCACTCTTGTGAACACACCATAACTTCCAGCTCTTACCTTCAAAAATGTTAAGAATAAGTCCACTGGAACACATGGCCTAGACATTTTATTTTCCTTGTTTTAATTTTTTTTCATATGAACTTCTGTGGATTAGGTTTGGTTTAACTGGTTCCTCACTTCTTCTCCTCTCTCTTCCTCCTCTCCTACAACTACTTCATTCTTGATCAATGTCTCTCTCCCTCCTTTCATCAATCCAGATGGCACCTGTCCTCTTCTTAGGGGTTTTCTGAAAACCTTGGGCATTTTTTTATTTCTTGTTGAGTGGCAAGCATTCTTCAATGTCTTCTTGAGTAATCTGAAGTTCTTCTACACCATTTCTGTTTCTTTGAACTACATATTGGACGTTTTGAGCTTTCTGAAATAGTTAAAAATCTTCCCTGTTAGTCTGTCCCGATTCATTCTTTGAACGTGTCCATAGAAAGTAATTCTTCTTTTTATAATTACAGTACATCTATAATTTTATCAACAAGTGTGTACAGCTCATTATTGTGGTGTCTTCTGTACTGTTCTCCATCTTTTATTGATCCCAAGATAAAGATGTTTTAATTTCTTTTATACTTTATTTTTCTGTTAATTTATATCCAAATATTATGAACTTTTTTTTTATTTTTTTTTTTTATTCAGTTGTCTATATCATTCTTCTCCATATCCACATCCTGCTGCCTCTAACAGGTCTTCTTCTCCCTTGTAACAATTCGATTTTGTGAGCAAATAAATTTTTACACAAAGTTTTAAAATTACGATTTTCCTTACCTTAGGTTCTCCGCCAGGGTTCTATAGACGAAACTGTTGCAGAAAATGATTATTTGGGTTTGAATTACAAAATAACTACGCTAACACAGGTTTCTGCTACTAACAGATGATTCTATTTTATTCAAAATTAATTACCAATTACTCGTTTACTTTCCTCAAATTAACAAATACTTTCTTTTAGTAAACAGAAAAAATCTTCTTTTACTTTATCTCCATTCACAATTTTAATAAAAGACAAGAAAACATGGATATTTAAGCACTATGTATAAACAGTTATAAGAATGACTTAAAATAGCGTTATCTTAGGCAACCAGCACTTTGTTCTCTCTCTCTCTCTCTCTCTCTCTCTCTCTCTCTCTCTCTCTCTCTCATTCTTTCCACCCCCCTTAAATTAGAGATCTCATATTAATTGATTTAGGTTGGTAATTTATTTAGGTTGAATTATACTGCAGAAAAAGGGTAAAATGATTTTATAGTTGAAAGTCAGTCGACACTTAACGATTGATGATCTCCGCTGTGTTGCACCATCACTGTGAATTCACTCTTTTCGGTTAACACACCGTAAATTGGTTTTAAACTGCTTAGCTTTGATACTGTTGTTGATTGATTTGGACTGTATACTTCACTGTCATTTTAACACACTTTAAAATCACATTTTTTTGTCGGCCGACTTTAAATTGCTTGCAAGCACTTTTTTCTTGACCGTGCGGTACTGTAGTTTCTAGTCGACTGGGCCCCCCTAAACTGGCGTTGGGGTGCGCACTACTTTGCGTGTGACCGGTCACGTGACCACAAATTCGAGCTCTGATTGGTTTGTTCCATTGAGGCTTCTAGACACTCGGCCAACAAATTCTGCGAACTGCTCGCCTGGTGAAATTGGGGTTTCACAATCGCGTTGTCCGTGATTTACGGACGCCCTGAATTGTAAGTGATTGAGTAATTCGTCTGGACTAACTGACGCCAGACGCAAACACAGGCTGATGTTTCATAATAAAATTGTAAGCATGTGGGTTAAAAAAGAGGTTCCCCAAAGGTTGTACATTAAAACTGGTTAAAATTATTTATTCCCCTAATCTGTCCTGTTACACCCTCCCCGAGGTCAAGGTTTTGCCTCCTTGAAGCAAGGTATTTTAAAAAAAGATTTTGGCAAAACTCCTGCTAATTTATAAATCTGTATGATTGTTTCTGAAACTGGTTCCTTCCATTCTTCATCAGAACAACAGATACATCTAGCTACCCTTGGCCTGTTCATCCATATTGGTTCTGAGCAAGGGAGATGTTTATCCTCCGCTGCTTGGGATCACTCAAGACACTGTCTTTCCACTGACTCCTACGCCTTCCTCTAGGCCGCACTCCATCAGGAGAAGCCTTGAACAGTTTTTTGACTGTCCTGCTATCTTCCATTCTCAGCCAATTTCAATCTTTGTATTTTAATGGAGGATTTAATGGTAAGATCATCATATGCTGCATACAATTATCTATTTTTCCACTGCTGCCATATCCAACTTTCATAAACTGGGCCTGCAATCCACCTAAGCCATTTATTGTCCAGCAGCTCCATTGCTGACTCAATCAGAAACTGACTTTTGAGTTAGAAGTGTTTTAGCAAATGCGGCTTTTATTTTCATTGCTGACTGACACCCACTGTCTTCTGTATTCCTACTCTGTAAGTAGCAAAATTGCTTCACTCGTTCAATTTCTTGAATATCCAATTCCACTCTTTTTTTTACCTCATGACCTTTACTTTGGCCATCAGTTCAGGCTTCTTGACTGTTGATATACTCAAGCGAGCAGCAAACCTTTTTGTAAAGAGGTAAAGAGGTATTAGATATTTGTAGAATTTGTAGGCCAATAAAAATTAATTAATACAGTATAATACTACTGACTCGGAACACTACGTTTTTTATTGGTAAAAATATAAAAATACATAACTCCTCCAATCACCCAATACAACACAAACTAGCTGCCTTCAGAACCATGATACACAAACTAAACAACATCCCACTAGATGGAAAAGACTACAAAGACAAACTAAACACGATAAAATATCTAGAAGAAACCAATGGATACAACAGAACAATAATCAATAAACTCGTACACAAAACACAAAACAATCAACAGACAAAGACAGAAAACAACATGTTCATAACACTAACATACATCAATAACTACACTGAAAAAATGGCACACAAATTTGAAAAAGCAGGATACAGAATCACATACAATACTATAACAAAACAGAACACACACACACAAAGAACAAAACAAATTTGATTTACCTGGTGTTTACAAAGTAAACTTCTCAGACTGTAACAAATTCTACATAGGCCAGACAGGATGTTGCTTTAAACAGAGATACATTGAACACACAAAGGCACTACACTCCACCACTGAATCCACCTTTGCAAACTACACATACACAAACATAAACACCAACATGGATATTCTACAATACACAAAAGGCTGAAAACTAGACACTCTTGAACAACTAGAAATATACAAACATACAAAAACACATAAAAACAACATCCTAAATGAACAGACACAATTGAAATCACACATACTATTCAAACATATCACACCGCACACACACAGCATCGATCTTTCAAACGATGGCCCCGTCACCAAGAACAATACGGACAGCACTCCTAGTGGCAGCCTCTGATGAAGCTTGTAATAAGCAAAAACTGGTTCAGGCTATAAGGTAAAAATGTTACATTTTTACCAATAAAACACTTAGTGTTCCGAGCCAGTAGTATTATACTTATAATTAGTTAATCAACTGACACATCATGGACAACAAAATCCAAGAAATAAAAATTAATCTGTGATAAATACTCTAAAGGCAATAAATTGTTTTTTCTCACACTCTTTATTAACAAAATAAAATAGGAACACAAACAATATTCAATGAATTAGTGTCTGATTTTAATAAATGTTTTATAAACAAAAACACTGGATGCTTTATTATTTGACAGTGGCGACGGCGACTGGTAATGTTTTTGACTTGGGGGGGGGGGCAAATTTTTTTGGACCCATATGTAACAAAAGTCACCAGTAGAAACTAAATTATTGCTATTATCATCAAATAATTGTAAAATTGAACCTTTTGCTTTACTACTAAAAGTATTGTTAATATCAAAAACCTACCTTGCAAACTACCAATATTTAAACAGTGTTTGAAACTGAAATTATTTATAACCCTAAGCGGTTCACGTTCCTAAACTTAAATACTTAATAAATTATGTTACTAAATGCATGCACTGCTAAATAAATATATTTGTTCCCTACCCTATTTGTTTCTAACAAATACGCACAGAACACACAGGCTCAGGCCTACACAGAATAAGTTACACGTTTATGTACACAAGGTTTGACAAAAACACTATCTTAGACAGAATACACTGCCTAATAAAGAATAAATTATTAGAACATTACGTTTACACAAAAAATACAACAAGAACACAATCAAAACTATATAAAACACAAGAGAAAATATATGCCCTTAAACAGCAACAGAGAAGTTTTGAACAACGCTCCGGTTCTTTATAGATATGGGCGATCCGCTCGTGAACTGATTCAAAGAACTGGTTCGCTTTACTGAGTGAAAAGAACTTCTCTATGAAAAGAGCTGCTAAATTAGACAGTGGGCAGAGCCCCTCCTGTAATGGCTGCTGCTGATTTAAAAGCATAGACATGTGTACACGTCCTCTTGCTCTGCTCCCCCCAAGGCCCACCTATGCAGGGAGGGCGACAGCGAAAGCGTCCGGCTGTGGTACCATGCTGAAAAGATCAGGTGATCGCTATTAGTCGCCCCAAAAATATCTTTCACATAAGGATACTACACATTATAGTTATATTATTGACAAGTTTAATTTGCAAATTTAGTGGAAGGGCTGTGCCCTTTTGCCTCCCTATACGAGCCGCCACTCTTATTTGAGCATATTATGACACACTGTTTTAGATATTTTAAAACTATAGAAATAATTAACACCCAGGAAACAACTGGAGGCCATAATTTGTCAACCCCTGACACTGATGTTAGCTAAGATGCTTTGCATAGTATATACTTATTTTTCTAAATCACACAATTGTACAATTACATCTGCAAACCAAACACGGTGTATTCAAAGTTTTTGTGTTGATAAAAACAAAATGTGTTAATGGAATTTCAAAATAGTATTGTTAATATTGAAGTCTAGGCAAGTTAGCAAGAGTGACTTACTATGTGAGTGATAAGTTTTGTGTTACTTAATTAAGCTAATTAATTACTTTGTAGTTTATTTAATCCATGTATAGAGAAAGACCAATATTATTGTTTCACCTTGTAGTTACATATGAACTAAGATGCAATACTATCACATATAAAATTATGTAAATTACAATTTGTATAAATTTTAATATACAAGGGACAGTCAAAAAGTCAGTTACCCTAGCATGAAAAAAACATCCTATGGAATATTTATGAAAATTCTTTTATTTTTCTAAAAATACAACCCCAAGATCTACTTTTCTACAAAATCATTATGTTTCTTTAAACACTTATCATAGCAAGATACAAGTTTTTTGTTGCTATTGCTAAAAAATTCCATCCAATATTCAATAACAATTCCCGTGTTGAATTTGGACTCCATCAGTGTAATATCTCTGCTTCAAAAGGGCATCTTTTATAGGCCACAAGACATGGAAATCATACGGCAGAAGTTGTGACTCCAAGGAGGATGTTCCTACTCATCTCACTCAAAATTTTCAAGTTGTTACTTTGTGACATGTGTCTATCTACAATCAAGACACTCATCAAGCGCAAATTATTCACCATTCCAGGCACTCACAAATGATGTAAGTGCACACTTCCATGCAAAATAATGATGTTTACCAGTGTTGCCAACAAATTCTATCAAAATATCTCTTTTAGAAAAAATATGGGCAAGTGTAACTAACTTTTTGACTGCCCCTTGTATTTTTTTTTTTTAGTATTGTTGTTATGATGCATTGTTACAATAATTCTTTTACATTTTGTATATTGTCATTATGGTGGATCGGTGTAATAATAATTGTTGTTTTAAATTGATTGATACTATAGACAAGGACCAGGCAAGTACCTGCCCAGTGACATAGACCCAGACCTGTGTACTCACATCATATATGGATTCGCAGTGTTGGATGCTGAGCAGCTGGTGATTAAACCTCACGACACTTGGGCAGACTTTGATAACAGTAAGTGTCTGTGTGCTCTTATTATTTGGTATACAAGATAGTGTCTCACTGACACTGTTCGTAGTCTATTGTGTGATTCACATTTTCAGATATGAGCTGTTTTATTCTTTCCAGTTCAGAATTCTATGGATCCTTCGGATAATTTTTTAAATTCACAGGAATTTCAGGAACAGAATACTGTAGTATGCAATTCGCCATTTTAGTGAGTACAAAATGAAGTTTAAAATTATATAAAAACAAAAAGTTTGTGGTGCTTACCATAAAGTTATGTAATTTTGAAGTCATCGTCGGATTCTGAAAAAGTAAAACAATAGCTGTGACCATTCAGTTCACACATTTTGTTTCCTTTTATATAATAAATTTTTTGGCAATAAAAATACATCACAAAAGAATATAGATTGTTTACGTGAACAAAAAACACCCTAGTGAATACTGTCAACATAACCTATGAACAAACTTGTGAAGAGACGTATGTTGTTGTCTTGTAATCCCCCCCCCACCACCACCACCACCACCACAAAAACTGTTAGATTGCACTAAAAGCAGACCAAGTGTTCATGAACTAAACAACAAGTCTGAAAATGCTAACAGTGAATATATGCTCAATGAAAAAATAAATTAAATTGAATTCTGTGGTAAGTCAAGATGATGCGTCATCAGAAGTCGATCATATAACAATAGAAGAGTAAGAGGTGGAGCTAAAGAAGTTAAGAAATAGAAAAGCTACTGGTCTTCATGGAATAAACTCAGAACTCCTGAAATACGGAGGAAAGGACTTGATGGCTTAACTTTTTACTTTATTAAATAAATGTTGGAAATAATGTAAAGGCCCCTAGTCTTGGTTGGAGGCAAAACTGATATCCTTATTTAAGAAGGGGCAACGGAACTGCTGTAACAATTACAGAAGAACTAGCCTCTCAAATACATGTTATAAATTATATTCACAAATCCTTAATTAGTGCTTTACAGCTATTTCCAAGGCACTTTTATTAGAGGAACAAAGTGGTTTTAGAGTTGGACGATATTGCAATGACAAGGTTTTTCCAGTAAAACAAATAATTAAGAAAAGATTCACCATGAATTTAGAGACACATGTGGCCTTTATAGATTATAAGAAAGCCTTTGACAGGCTGTGTAGACGTAGGTTGTGGGAAATTTTAATATGCAGGGGCTTTCCACGTCATCTCGTCTGCATGCAAGGACCACTATTCATATAGATTTAGGTAAGGGAAGATTATCTCAAGAAGTGGCCATAAATCAAGGTGTTAGACAAGTCTGTAGCCTCTCTCCAAGTTTATTTAATATGTGTATTGACGAAATTTATGAGAATGGATGAACGTCTGTCCTGTAGGTATACAAATCTCGGATAAGAGATCACTTAGCACATTACTATACAGATGACCAAATAATTATAGGAAAGAGTGGAAATGAGTTACAAAGGTCTATTTATGCCTTCCATACAATCTGCCAAAAATACAACTTTAAGATCTCAAATACAAAAGTAATGGCCTTCCTAGGGAAGAACAAAAATTGTAATTAATAATAGTGTTTTCAAGCAGCTATCACATTTTAATTATTTGGGATGCAATATCTCATATAGGAAGTACAATGTGTAACGGGACAATTCAGCCCACCTAATATTTTATTGGAAACAAAAGTATAAATAATAATTGTAAAATATTATACACAAATTATAACGACGGAATATGAAATGAGTGAAATAGTGTCAAGGTCAACTCCAGACGCAAGGGGAACAGTTATTTTAGCTACATGACCTGTAAGTTATGAAAGCAAGAGGTCACGCCATATGACGTCAGTGCAAAACGTCACTTGGAATGTAAGGTGTGGACGCAGCATCGACAGCGTTCTGCATTGAGAACAAAGGCAGTCGGCAAATAACATCTAACGACAACGGACGCGAGTCGTTCGCTCGCCGCTGGCTGAGCACAGTTTTTTCATCTCACCCGCAAGTATAAAATGTAAAAATGTGAATTCAAAAAGTTAAATATTAATTAGATTGGAGTAACTGTTATTCTGTTTAAAGGAAAAACGGTGACAGAAAGTGAAATGTGCGGAATGACGGGAAATACCTGAGGAGACCGAACAGTTTTGGATTAAAATGTCAGATAAGTAACAAACGGGGAGAGTAAAATAAACCATCCAAAATTAAATATGAGCTCAAAGGGGAAATCTAAAACATGTACCATGTGAGAGTGGGTGTGCGTGTGTCATAATTATATAACAAAAGTAAGAGGCGCTGGTTTGTGTAAAAAATGAATTTAACTATTTCTATGTTTTTAAATATTTCTATTGTAATCAATGTAGTATTAATATATACAAGCATGTAATCATTGTATTTTTTATCGTTAAAAGATAGTATCAAAAATAAGAGGGAGAAGGAATATTTTATTCATGATGGGATTGAAAAGAATTTAAATGGGTTTTTGTTTTGTTTATTTAAAATGAATTTGAATTGAATTGATGAATAAAAAGGATAAGATATGTATAAAGGTAACCAATCTGTTTTATTTGAATAAACAATTCTATTCTCCAGTACGTCTACACGAATACCTGGTAAGTAACAAATTGTTTTTATAGTTGGCAAACATTAAATATGGCGTCTCAAAGTAGTTGCAAAATATGGATGATTATTAGTAAACAATGTAAAGTAAAATTGTAGGTAAAAATAATAACATTACAAACGATATCAGGAGAAAGTTAAATAAATTTAGTTATACCTGTGGAACAATAAGACGACTATTCAAGAATAAAACCCAGAGGGAGACATAGCTAAAGTTATATAAGATTGTGGCTGTGCCAACTTTAATGTATGGATGTGAAACATGGATTTTCCTGCAAAAAGGTATTTCAAAAATACAGGCCTTGGAAATGAAATTTCTAAGAGCAGTTAGTGGATGTAGTTTGAGAGACCATTATGGAACGATGACATAAGGAAAGACCTGAAGTCACAATCGGTTCTGGAAAGAATAAAGCAATACAGGCAGAAATGGAAGTCTCATGTGGATCGTATGGTAGACACGTGTATTCCTAAACAAGCATTTGAATATAGGTCAGTGGGAACGAGAGATCATGGAGTACCCTGGAAAAAATGGTCAGACTCTGGGAAGTCAGAACAGGCTATAGCCCAAGCCATGTAGTGCAGAATAAGAGGAAGAAGAAGAAGAAATTGAGTATCATAACCTGAGTTATGTCAGGCTTTCATAACTTACACCATACACACTTGGTCATTGGACTGAAAGTGTTAACTGTGTTACAGATGTCTTTTTGATGCTCCTTTACATGAAACTATTATTTTCAATTTGTTGACAAACTGTCTAGGCTACTGGTCTCTTATCTGTTGATTAAAAAGCCTGATGGTTCAAGTTCAGTTGTGTATTCTTCTTTCCTGTGAGTCAAATAGTAGGAAAGAAGAACATGCCTATGAAGTCAAAATGTTTTAATCAACTAACCATGAGGCAACAGCGTGTCTGAATATTTATAAGTCGGTGGCTCCAACTATGAAAGCTAAAGGATTATAGTTATTCAGAGTTTTCATTTTACTTTTAATTATATTTGCTATGCTGTATGTGTATGATTTTTTTACAGAATTCTACGAGAAGGTGACTGCATTCCGCAAGAAAGGTATCAAAGTATTGGTGGCCATCGGTGGTTGGAACGATTCTGCAGGAAACAAATACAGTCGCCTTGTAAACAGTGCCCCTGCCCGCACCAGATTTATACAACACATTCTGGAGTTTATTAAAAAACACAACTTTGATGGACTGGACCTGGACTGGGAGTACCCCAAATGTTGGCAGGTTTGTGTAATGGTTTGATAAAATTATCTTGGTAATTATATAGCAAAAACAAATCATAAAAACAAATGTGTGTGAAATAGTTTAGTTTTACATCATGTTAAATAAATACAAACAATTTTAGCTGTCTGTCAAATAAATACAGATGATGAGCTGAGCACTATTTTCCTTTATGAAACATTATTTTTTAGTGAGACAATCCCTTTTTAATTAACACCTCTGTTATATATCTAGGTGAACTGCAAACTTGGGCCAGCTTCAGACAAAGCAGCATTTGCAGAGTTGGTCACAGAACTGAGAGCTGCATTTGAACCAGAAGGCCTCCTACTGTCAGCAGCTGTCTCTCCATCCAAAACTGTAATTGATGCAGGTAAGGTATACGCTAGTTTTATCTGGATTATTTTATTCCCGACAAAAGTGTACAGCTTTTTTTCTTTTATGTAATTTCAGTTTAGTACTTTGTAGTGACTATATAGTCATATATGAGAGTGGGGTGAAAAGTTCCGGGCCTCACACAGAGATGGCGCCACTATGCTAATTATTTCAATCGTGTTGTATGGTTGCATACCTCGTAGGCTGAACTTTGAATCTTCAAGTCAATTAGCTGTTTAGTATTAGTTTGACAGTCCACCGAAGTAAAGGTCTCAAGCATTGTTTTAACAATGGACAAATTGAAAATTTGTGCTGATTAAATTTTTTTTTTAATCTTGTTATTTGAATTATCAATAACTCCAACTTCATCATGCTTATTTGCTAAACTGCTAAATATCATGTTCTGGATGAGGCCTTTCACCATTTTCAAGTCCCATTGAAGTAACTACGTATAATCGAAAAAATCCACAAAATCGTTTTGGCAGACCATAGAGTGAAAGTGAGTGAGATAGCAGAGACTGTTGGAATATCAGATGAACGTGTGCATAATATCTTGCACGAACATTGAGTATGACAAAGCTGTGCACTAGATGGGTGCCGCATTTCCTCACACCTGATCAAAAACAATGTCGAAAGTGAAATGAAACCGAAGTTTTGCATCAATTCATAACTGTTGATGAGACTTGGGTTCACCACTATACTCCTGAGACCAAACAACATTCAAAACAATTCACTGCTAAAGGTGAACCAACTCCAAAGAAGGCAAAAAGACAATTCCATCTGCTGGTAAGGTTATAGTAGTGTGTGGCCAGTAATTGTTTTTTGGGACACACGTGGAATACTCTTCATTGACTACCTTGAAAAGGGAAAAACAATTACTGGTGAGTGTTATGCGAACTTACTACAGCACTTAAATTATGAAATCTAGAAAAACGGCCACATTTAGCAAAAAAGAAAGTGGTGTTTCACCAAGACCATACTCCAGCTCACACATCAATTGTTCCAATGGCTAAAATAAATTAATTAAAGTTCGAATTGCTTTCTCACCCACCATACTCACCAGATTTAGCCCCAAGCGACTTTTATCTCTTTCCTAATCTCAAAAAAGGCTCAGAGGAAAAGATTTGGGGACAACAATCAAGTAAATGTTATGCTTGAAACAATCAAGTAAAAGATGTTGTAAATGGTTATTTTAAGGATCTTGACAAATCAGTTTATCAGTCTGGCATAACTGCTCTACAACATCGGTGGGAAAAGTGTATTGAGTTAAATGGAGATTATGTTGAAAAAAAAGCAAATTAATAAAAAAATGTTGTTGTCTAATTCAGGCCTGGAACTTTTCACCCCAACATCTTATATACATATTGTCATGATGGTCACAGAGATCATCATGCATACAGTGAAAACAGAATAAGTGACACTAATGAAGTTACTAATTATAAGCTTTAATTAGACACAAACAGCAGTTATAAATAAACAAACCACTCTTACACAATAATGCAATTAAATTTGTCCAACACACAACAATAAATCCCACCTATCGCAGTTCTGCATTGATTAACATACTTATCGGTTCCCACTAAACCTCCACAGGAACTTCAATGTGTACTGAATAAGTTGCCAGCTGTAACTAACTTCTGAACCAGCTTCTGACGCTGGTATATAGCCTCTAGAGATTCCAGAATAATTTTCCATTCTCTGCGCAGCATGGCGAGATAATTTCTGTAGTTACAGGCACTCAATCTGAAACTAGGTCAATGCATGACCTTGACCCAGACATAACAGGTGCACAGCATTTGGAAGAGCCTCGAATGACTGCATGCGCATAGCTAAACAAGAAACATATAGAATAACAAACTCGAATTTTAAAGAGCGTTACATAATTGTCTTTCATCTCAATGAACATAGCAATGCAAATCATATAAACATATCATATATATCCATGAAATCGTGTGGATCATTAGATTTTTAAACAGTGGAATAATAATTTAATAGTAGAGAAATTGTTACTCTCAACATTAAAAACAGTGTCAAAAGTCAAAAAAAGTACAACATATTAGATACAAAAATTTATCAAATTCACATTTGTACAACACACAGTGTCTCAACAAACAATATAAGTCACCTATTATAAATGACCATACTCAGTAATTAACAATTAATACCACTGTAAAATAACAATTTCTGAATTGCAACTTGTCACTAGACAGCTGCTTCTAAAAATACTGCTATTTATACTCAACAAGTCACTTGCATGACCTAATAACATTACAAGATTATCCTATATGTCTCTGGAAGGCATAGAAACCTCCAGAGTATTTGTAACTGCAGCATTATCTGACCTCGTACAACATATACATATAGTAGCTACCTATTTTATAGGCATGAGAGAGAGAGAGAGAGAGAGAGACAAACAGACAGAGACAGTACATCTACATTCTTGTCACTTCCAAGTTTAACTGCATAGGTTTTTGGCTTCTTTACAACAATTCAACGTCCTTCTTTTCCAGTATTTTCTACAGGAGTCTGGCAGATTTATTTGGGCCAGAACTCCTGTGTTTTGAACTATCCATGGTTTCTATACTATGAAGTCCACTATATTATTGTAAATAATCACAATAATCAGCATTATTGTGCTTGATATCACAATACCACAATTTCTGTTACAAATTATTTATATCATGAAATCACTAAAGAACTGATTGTATGGTTATTCAGCTTACGATGTCAAAGTGCTGTCAGACAAGCTGGACTGGATCTCAGTGATGACATACGACTACCACGGTCAGTGGGACAAGAAGACTGGCCATGTCGCTCCCATGTACATTTATCCCGATGACAATGATCTCACATTTAATGCTGTAAGTGGCTACCCATTTTAAGATATAACTAATTAAATAATTATAAATATGTAATGTCTAATAATATTTACCCTAATTATACTAACCTCCAGATTCCAATCATAGATGCCGATATATTCCAAATCATGTACCTATTTATAAACACATTTTCATTTTATGTACGCTCACATTATTCTAAATTATTTTATTAAGTCTTAAATAACAAAATAGTCAGAAATTATACCATTTTTAAATTACAAGATACACTAAGAAGCTCTCTAATATCTTCTGATGCCCCCTTGGTCGCCCCCTAGTTGTTTCCATGACATACCATTGAATGGATAAACATTTGGTTAGTAATGATATCAGTAAAATCTAGTTATTATTTAAAATTCTGGCCACAGAAGTGTATGATTTAACTCACACTTTTGGGAGCTTCAATCTTTTGTTCCTCTAGTATTTGCCCTGAGATGCATTCAAATGGTTCATAGGTTATTACTAGTACACTCTGTGACCTGCAGAACTCACGTGCTATTTTGAAGGAAGTGCATTTATTACTCGATAAATTTCAATATAGAATAATTTTTTAATTATAGGAAAAATTACCAAAAAAATCACAATAATCAGAATTACTCTACTCTTTCTTTAGTAATACACAATAATTGTAGAGCACACAATCATACAATAAACACTAAAAATATTAAATATTTGGATTTTAGTTTAGCACCCTGCCATATTTTTACAATTTCTTTTTCAAATTTTTGATCTCTTTTTTGAGGCTCACAAGTTTCTGAAATTTTGAAATTTTCAAAACTTAACACTACATTCAGATATTAGTTTAAATTCTCTTTAAACTGATACCCCCTTGGAATTTTGAATTTAATCAAACTTTTATACCCCGCTTTTTAGGTCCTGGCACCCCAAAATTGTGAAATTTGCAAAAATCAACACTATATTCAGACTGTGGTTAAAAGTCCCTTTAATTTGATATCCCACATGGACTTCTGTGATTTTTTTATAATTTTGACCCCTCTCATTTTTGCCTTCCATCCCTCTATTTTGTTAGGAATCAGTCTCAAAAACAATAGTATTGTGTACAGTAAAAGTATGGAAACACATGTGAAGTTTTATAAAAAAATCAGTTGATGCGTTTCAAAAGTTATTGTGAGACCCCCCCCCCCCCCCCAAATAGACAGATACCTGCCTATCTGTTATCTGACAGACAGATAACTGCCAAATGGTCGAGTTAAAACTAAGAACTCATTTCACTCATACAATTATAATTTGTTATAATTTCTGTTGTATTTACTATGTAAGGATAATCAGCTAACAGACTGTATGGTGTTTGTTTTAGAACTTCAGTCTCTACTACTGGGTGTCTCAAGGCGCTGACAGACGCAAAATAGTGATGGGCATGCCAATGTATGGCCAGAGTTTCTCACTGGCAGACAACAAAAACCACGGTCTAAATGCCCCCACTTACGGAGGAGGTGAAGCAGGAGATGAGACAAGGGCAAGAGGGTTCCTCGCATACTATGAGGTAATTACCATGTTTAACATTTAGCTCAGAAAATAAGCGCTAATAAAATAAGCACACAATATAATTTTGAATACTTACTGTCTTGGAATTCTGTAGAGGATCCAGGGGCATAGGATGCTTTTGGACTTGAGTTTATGAAAAATTCATAGAAATTATAATGTTGACAAAAAATGTTCTTAGATTTGAGCAAAAATTGTAACAAGGAGTATATAGTATTTAATATATTTATCTAATACAACTTATGGAGATATGTCAAACCACAAGGTTAATTGAGTTTCATGGGGAAGATACAATGAGGAAGAAATCTTAATTACTTGTCAACCTGCAACAATATATATTATAGCCCACACGAGTACCATAATTATAACAGATATACCGAATCAGTTACTTGGGATAATAGGTAGATACCTGATTATATTGACCTTCTTGCATAAATCGTCGAGAATGTATGTGGTATAGTTTTATGTTCTCGACGATGTGCATCGTGTTCTCGTGCAACATGTGTGTATAATTAATTCAGTGTTTAAGTGTGCGTTAATTGTTTTGTACTGACGAGTTCTTTACCTGAAGATGGGACTGTGAGCCCAAAACACATCTTACCTAACAACTGAAGTTGCAAGAAGGACAACATAATCAGGTATCTACCTATTATTTTAATTAATTAATACAACTTGGAGACCACATACAATGAACAGTTACTTGGGTTGTGACATTAAGTGAATTATAATCTAAATATTTAAGTTAATAAGTATAATAATAATATAGTTTAGTAAATAATACTAAAAGGATATTATTATTATTACCAAATAGAACATAATTATAAAACACTGGACTTCAGTTAATAATTTCTATTCAATACTTAGATCTTTTGTAAAGCAACATGTTGATTTCAGATATGCCAGAGAATATTGAAGAATGGCTGGGAAGTAGTCAAAGATCCTGAAGGGCGTATAGGTCCATATGCATATCAGAAAGATCAGTGGGTGTCTTTTGATGACCAGCCGATGATACGCCACAAGTCGGAATTTGTCTTACACAATGACTTGGGCGGTGCAATGATCTGGGCTTTGGATCTTGACGACTTCAGGTAACACCCCCCTCTCCCAAGGCTTGTGTTTCCTTTTCTTTTTAAAGTTTTCTTTCACTTTTACTTTAAATTTCGGTGTTCTTTTTATAATTATTTATTGTCTGATGATTTGTGTTTGTTGTTGCTAATAAAATCAGCTAGTTGGTTTTAACACATTGAGGTCTTTGTCCGAACTGTACTCGGGCAGAGTAGTTTGCCACTGTGGATGGTGCCTGAACAGAGCTCATTCACATTTTTGCGATCTATTATCTCACGTCTAACAAATAAGTTTTGTTCACTGTCTGCACATTTCTTCCAAGGTAATCCATACAAATTTTACCAAATATTCTTCTTCTTCTTCTTCTTCTTCTTCTTTTTCTTCTTCTTCTTCTTCTTCCATTACGGAATGTGAATCACCCATTACAGTCCCAAAGGAATACATCCACTTCACCAATGCCTCCTAGATCTTCCTATACTTCTTTGTCCGATAGGCTTGTATTGCCAAACTTCCTTATGCAACCTGCTATCTCTGCAACCTATTCACATGAGCAATCCATCTCCCTTTGTTTTCTACAATACAATCATTGATATTAAAAATGTTCAACTTTTTGCAAATGTCTTTATTGTAGAGTTTATCTATTTGTGTGCACACTTTAACTGACTGCAAGAATCTCATCTCTGATGCCTGTATCTTGTTCAGATGTTTGTTTACAAATATAGTTAATAATATTTATTTAAAATGTATTCATTTTACTTTTATGTTTTTGTTTTTTGTAGAAACTTATGTGGCTGTGAGAAATACCCAATGTTACGTACAATCAACCGAGTGTTGCGTAACTATCCAGGTCCGGGTCCTGACTGCAGTCTGGACACACAGCCATCACAATTGAAACAGATCGATGTCGCTGACTCGTGCAGCACTGCCGAAAGGCATGAGTCAGACTGCAAGAAGTTTTACGCGTGTCAGGATGGCCTTCGTGTAGAACAGCAGTGTCCACCCGGACTCCACTTCAGTCAGGTAACCTTTAGCCAAAAGATTTTGGATGTTACAGCACTCCTAACTCCTAACTAATTAATAACAATCTAGCACTTACACTGCCTTATAGAGATGTGATAATAGTAACAACAACAAAAATGTCTAATGTCATACATTAGTAACATGTATAGTGTTAGTAATTGTTAGGACAAAATCCATGTGGGGTTTAGAGAACTAAAATTTACTAAATTAACTAAAATTTTAACATAGTCTTCTGTTTTGGAAAATGTCAAAATTTTAGGATACCTGGTCCCAAAAAGTTGATCAAAAATTAGGAAAAACAATTGTAATATTTCCTGCCAGGTATCAGAGTAACAGGAATTTTAATCCAAATCTGAACATAATCCTGAAAGGTGTTTACTTAAATGTTTAACTTTAAGAGCTCCATAGTTAGGGGGCAAATAATTAAATGCAAGTCAAAATTTCAAAAAAAATGTAGAGGGCTATTATGGGAGCATCAAGTTATGAGGAATTTTGTTCAAAGTTATCTTTGACATCCTTAACAATCTGTCAACATGTCTTGAAAAATCTGGACCGTCTTTAAAACATTGTAAGCTATGTTTGCATAAAGCTTTATATATTGATATATTGATTAAATGTTTTGTATGTTTAAGAAAAGTATTAGGTATAAACCACTAGGTATTTAAGGAAACTTCATAAAATTAAAAGCTAGGACTAAATTATTTGTCATTGTTTACCATAATGGTTATACATTTCATTAACTGAAAGAACCAATGCAGTAGTTCAGAATTTTTTACTGTTTATTGTACAATTGCCTGGTTTAAAATTGTCATTTTACTAAAAAATAATAGAGCAGTAGGAGTTTTCACAATTTTTATAATAAAAAAAAAATTCAATTTTAAATGTTTGTCTAATAACAAACATATTTTGTTCAAAGCAGTGAGCAAGTTCTGTAACTCAGGGAGCTAATTAGTGTATTTTAAGTTTCATTATTTCTATTCATTTTTGCTTAAAGTCCTCAAATTGTTATTATTATACCAACTCAAATATACTGTTAAATCGGACAGCTGTCAACCTTTAGTTATAGAAGAAAATCCAAACCAAGACCACTGTCAATAGACAATACACAATAGACAGTCTAGCCCAGTGGGTCCCAAAGTGGGGTCCAAAAAATAGAATATACCATAATTTTCTCCTATTTTTTTATGCTCTAAAATCTAAATTTTGGAATCTTAAAACAATTAGTAGAAGATTCCAGTATTTTTTTTTTTTTTTTGTTCAAACTAGTTATAATTGTAAAAGTAATTTCAAACTAATGGCTTTAATAATGTAATTAAATCATGTCGTGTAGCAGATCTGTTTGTCAGCCAAATTGACTAGAGCCCCGCATCATCGCAGAATTGATAGCACTGTTTTAGTCCACGTATAAGCACTGTATCTTGCTTATAAGCCCATTTCCAGGTTCGAGATATGATCAAGGGGATGATAAAAAAATTGAAGCTGTGGATTCAGAGATTAGACTCTGAAATCTTCGAACAATTCCCTTCCGTCACAGATTTCATCCAGATGTCAGGAGAAAATGTTCCAAAGGAGATCCTCAACATTATTAAGTCTCATTTGGAGCAACTCCACTTGCAGCTAAGGGAATATTTTCCAGTGACGGATGTTAGTGACATATGGATAAGGAATCCATTTGCTGATGGGCTGTCAACTAACCTCTCTCTTATTCTACAAGAAGAAGATTCATTGGCCGAACTTTTAACTGACAGTTCATTAAAATTAGTTTTTGGAATTACAGCTAGCTGACTTCTGCTTATATGTAATAACTGACTATCCTGAACTCACAAAGTGTTTAACTGTGTTTCCTCTACTTATTTGTGTGTAACTGCATTCTCCCAGCTCACATACATGAAATCAAAGTTAAGAAATAAACTTGCTATCGAGAGTGACTTAATATTGAAATTATCAGACATTAAACCCAATATTGCAGAGCTAATTGTTCAAAAGCAGCTTCATTATTGACATTAAACTGTGTTTGTTATCATTAATACAAGGTGGCGCAGGGAAGCGGGAAAATTTGAAATAATTAGAAAAAATGAAGGAACGTTACAAAACTTTATTTGAGGCTCAAAATATGTTCTACAAGACTGGAAATTACATTAGGCATCACTTTTTAAAAATTACATCAGTTAAATGCTGCCCATTTTGCTGTACACATTCAGTAAGTCGTTTCTGTAGGTTTTGCATAGCACGGCGCAATGTGTCACCTGGGATTTTGGTGAGTTCCTCTTCAATCTGTGTCTTGAGCTGAGCAAGGGTTCTTGGTCTAGTCTGGTACACGATGCTCTTTAGATGTTACAAAAAGAAGTCACAGACTGAAAAGTCTGGAGATCGGGGCGGCCAAGTGATGTTAGCATTCCTTGAAATTATTGCGATCCCCAAACAAACGTTTCACTGCTGCCATAGACTGTTTGGCAGTGTGTGAGGTGGCTCCATCCTTTTGAAACCAGGTGTGCTGAATGTCAAGATTTGGAAAAGTATGGAGTCTTGGAGCCAAAAATGTCTCAAGCATGTTGACATAACGTTCAGACATCACAGTGACAGCAGTGCCTCGTTCATCTTCAAAAAAGTAAGGGCCTGTCACCCCATGACACAACACTGCACACCATATGGTAACTTTGGTACTGTGTAATGGATGCTGGTGAAGCTGAGCAGTGTTTCCTTGAGCCCAGTAACGGAAGTTCTGCTTATTCATGTATCCACTTAAGTGAAAATGGGCTTCATCGGCATCCAAAGATTTTGAATGAAGTTAGCATCCTCATTGATTTTAGCCAACAATTGTTCACAAATTTGCAGGCGCAATACACAATCATTAGGATTCAGTTGTTGCACAATCTGAAGTTTGTATGGATGAAATTGAAGTTCATGGAGTATTCTTTGAACACTCCGACATCCGAGCTGCAATGATGAGGCAATTTTTCGCACTGAACGACGAGGACTCCTTAAGATGGCAGCTCGCACAGCAACAATGTTTTCTGGGGTACGTACAGACCATACACCCCTACTAGGCTTTTTCTTCAAAACTGAACCAGTCTCTTCTAAATTACGAACCCATGTTTCGATTGCATGTAACAAAGGAACTTGACCACAGGGCGGGATTTGATAGTGGCGCCGAAACTCTCGTTGTGCAGCTGTCAAACTGTCACCATGTCGGTAAAACGCCCTTACGGCGACCGCACGCTCTGCACCGCTCCATGGTAACTAAATGTCCATTACTGCTAGACAGACAGTTTCACTTCTGCTACATCTACAGGGCTGCCAACTTCAACTTCAAATTTTCCCGTTTTCCTACGCCACCCTGTATAATTTTGCAATTTAATAGAATTTCGATTTTAATACATTTTAATTAAAATATAAGAGTTTGTATTATATTTACTATTTGTTTTAATTCAGAACTCAGATGGGGTCCCTGAAGTTTTTAATTTTTTGGGGGGTCTGTTGACTGAAAAGTTTGGGAACCACTGATCTAGCCAGTATATTGCAAACCCCACACAAGCTATTGTATTGTATTTTTAAATATTTTCTCATGCTTTAACAAAATCTACATTTACTATGTTTCTTATAAACAAATTGTTCGTTATATATTATCATTTATTCATGACTGACACATACGACTGGTACAGAAAGGCTTGATGTGTGATTGGCCAGAAAATGTGGACTGCAGTGGGACAAAGGAGTACACTGCTGAAGAATCATTTCAGAATGCATCGGTAACATCACTTACCACTATTGAAGAACCAGGTATGCTATTTTCTCTGCAGAACCTAATTTTTTTAGGTTAGGTTATGTTTCATAGATCCATGCTGTCTTCTTTTTCAGGACATATTATTGCGCCAGAACATGATTTTTAATTGATAAAATGTAACATTTCTTTGGCTCTTGATCTATGATGTCTTATGGACTGTGATCACCATTTATCACCTTTCCACTCAGCTACTCTGCATTTTTACTCAATTTCCACATAGCTTTAACTGCCTACCTATGTTTCAGATTTTCTTTTTTTCACTATTCCATTTTTGTTGAATTTATATTTAGTCTAAAATGGTTTTTAGTAATCAACTAAACTGTTTCAGTTTGTATGTCTATCTCTGGCATTAGGTGCTGATTTAACAAATTACATGAAAAAGTGTTTCATAATCTTCTTCTAGTTGTTATTTAGAAATGTTTTAACGTATAATTAAATATTATTACTGATTTGTTTTAATTACATTTTTCTGTTTGACATGACAAGTGATGTTCTTTCACAACTTGAAAGTCTGGTATTATTTTTATATCACTTTTACATTAAACTGTACAATCTTCATTATCCTGTCCTGCTTCATATACAGAAGAAAAAATTGTTTACATACAGATACACACAGACATATAAATGTGTGTGTGTGTGTGTGTGTGTGTGTGTGTGTGTGTGTGTGTGTGTGTGTGTGTGTGTGTGTGTGTGTGTGTGTGTGTGTGTGTGTGTGTGTGTGTGTGTGTGTGCTGTTTGTGATTTTATTAATATCATCCCTGGAAATAAACGCATATAGGTAAACTATAGAAAAACCATTCTTAAAATTATTGTTAATCGATGGCGCAATATACTCATTACAAATTATATGGTTTCGGACGTTAGCCATCATGAGTTAAAATTAAGAAACATGACGTTTTGACTTACAATGTTAATTACTGCTACTATTAATTAGCACTACGCTAATTACAACGTTATCTTTACTGGGTGTTAATTAGTCATGTGTTTGTGTGTAAAATACAATGTTAATTAGTAAATTATATGATTTATATGCAGCAACTGTAATTAAAGTTACCATGAATTCTATTGAAGCTACAGATAATTTTATTAGTTTACCTATGCTTGATGACTATACATACTATGTTATTCTGTAGAATAATGATAGTTGTTCCCTATCTCAGGTAATTATTAAATAAATAAACGCATACACAAATTTCAGTATACTTGAGGCATTTATTATTCTCATACTACTTCTTATTCAACATATTATGCTCATTCGCAATGTTAAATACACTCTACTTCAATAGCAATTCATCTTACGAGCTCTATCTCAAGGTTTTAATTTGAATTTCAACGCTAATATTTATTAATTTTTTATAATTACACATAATTTATCTAAAAATGGATTCATGTTTTTAAGATATGAGAATTATCTTATCTGAGACACACGAGTGTTTTCTGTATGCCATAATTTTTACGTGAGTTCTTTTAATAGGACAGACAGGTGTTTGCTAACTGTTAATTAATACATAAAATTTTACTTTTGGTAAGTTATCCACATTCTACGGCGTCTGATCTGCGTTGAGTTCATCGCTCACTCCTCAGATTGGTGATGTCATTGAAGGTACGTAACTCATCTCGTGATTTATCCTTCTATACACACTTCACTTAGAATATCATACCCCGGCATCTTCCGATATTGCAATAGAATACTGAAAGGTAACCAGTTAATTTTTATAATTCAATTTACAGTTTTCACAAGACTGTTATAG
This sequence comes from Magicicada septendecula, assembly GCA_034769895.1. Classification (NCBI taxonomy): domain Eukaryota; kingdom Metazoa; phylum Arthropoda; class Insecta; order Hemiptera; family Cicadidae; genus Magicicada; species Magicicada septendecula. The sequence continues at coordinate 31,409,681 of CM068374.1, forward strand.
ACACATATTGCGATCTTATTCATTTTATAAGTTATGTATTACTATATTCTTAGTTCACACTTGTTAATATCGATCGTATTAAGTACGTTGTTGTCAACTTTGTTCTATGAAATAACATATAAGTGACACTGCTTCACAATCAATTATACATATCAGATCTTAGTACGTTTTCAGTTAATTCGCGGACTTTCACTATCAACGAATTCTGAACTTCCTTCACGACTCCTAACTGTTAAGTTACGCTTTTAAGAAACTTATATCATACCTCATCAACACTTACAACCGTCTCTTCGAAATAATACTGTTAGACTCCATCAACACTTATGACCGTACTCCAAAAATTTACTATTAGACTTCTGACTCTCTCTCTCTCTCTCTCTCTCTCTAACATTTATCTTAGACTCCCGTTCACGTTCTCGGCTTATTTTATGTACTCAATCCACCGAATTCCCACTCTAGACTCTCTTCACCCATCGGTTCCTTCCCATTGGTTATCGTTTGTCTCTTCCACGGGAATTCCATCCTATTTTCCCTCACTTGATACTCTGCCAAATTCCCATTCGTTTTCGTTCTAGTTTTCTTAGAAACTTGCTCTTGGAAACCCGCCTCCGTTGAGCTCTGGCTTCTGATAGGATACCTCATTTTCCTACCCCATCACCTTCCTTTTTGGATACATCCCTCGTCTCTGGCGGTAGTCCGATTTCACGCATGTCAATCATCCTGACATTTTTTCTTCTGTTCCTTTTAGACAAATTTCTCTAATTGTCACAGCTGCATCTGCTTAACAAATACACTTAACGTCGCTATAAATTTCTCAGTCTTCCTTTGTCATGCACCTCCTGACTTCTGCTACATACAAGCGTGACCAATTTCTGCATTGTCTTATTCTGTCCATCTGCGTCCCTGTTAGTTCTCATGCGCTTGGTGTGGTCATTTCTAAGTAACGTCCTCCGTCATCTCTGCTGCTGTTTCTCTGTGTCTTAGCTAGAAACCTCTCACTTTACTTCGCTTCCCGCTGTCTTTGTTAATTGGTTCACCCATTGTAACCGTATCTTACTGGATATGTCCTTTGTTCGTAATACATCTGGTCGATCCCTTCCTTTCAGTGAGAACAATGTCTTGTTGCCTCGTTGATGAGTTTATACATGTGGTGTGGCCTGTTCTTGTTACTCTGCTTCTGCTATCCATGACTATAGCTTTCTCAGTAATACTCCCGTGACTCTTATGCCTTTTGTTTTCTTAGCTTATACCTCGACACCCCTTAATTTCTTTAAGTGACCATCTGCTATCTCGGATTTATGGTCTGTCCAGCACAGCAACATGCTCTGCCGTTGCTAAAGGATTTTACGCTCCTTTTGTCCTAACTGCATCTGGTAATGTCCTTTCATTCGTCATTGTCAAACCAACAGCTGCCTCTTGTGTCATCTTTCCTTTATAAATTTTTTTTTTTCAGTTTTGGCGCTACAGACTTCTATGAATCAGAGGTCGTCTTCAGATGAACAAAAAATTAATACAAAGATAAATTATCACTAACAAATAGATATCATCAAACTTCAAATATTAGTTAAACAAATATGGTGCTAAATAATAATAATAAAAGTACTCACCATTCCAGCAAAGGATTTCTCGTGTGGTTGCAATGTAAATGTGATAGATTTGTCTTGTATTAATTTTTTGTTCGTCTGAAGACGGCCTCTGATTCTATAGAGATCGAAATGTCGTGTTTCTTAATTTTAACTCACGATGGCTAATGTCCGAAACCTTATAATTTGTATAGAAAACCCGTACGGAACAGAATGATAAATGAAAACAAGAATCCATTGTGACATGAACTAATAAATGCCATCAGTTCACAAAAAAAAAAAAAAAAAAAAAAAAAAAAAAAAAAAAAAAAAAATGAATGAGTTGGCGTAAAGAGGCAAACACAAAGTGATCATATTTTACAGACAAGGTGAGCATCATTTGGTGTGCACTGCTAGATATGTTTTTGTGATGTGGAGATGTCAAGGCTGAAAAGTGTCGAGATAATAAGAATCCATATAATTTGGATTAAAAAGACAGTAGTGTGTTGCAGTAGAATAAGAAAGTTAATTGTTTTACATAAGACATTCTCTGTAATTTGTATTAAAATATTCAATATACATATTTGACTTTTTGGATTTTTTGTCCATGACGTGTCCGTCTATTAACTAAATATAAGTACATCACTACCGACTCAAAACACAAAGTTTGTGTAAAAAAAAAAAGTTAAAAGTTTTACCTTATAGCCTGAACCAGTTTTCACTTATTATAAGCTTTGTCAGAGGCTGCCACTGGGAGCGCTGCCCATCTTGTTCTTGGCGAACGGCATCGACTTTTGAAAAATCACTGTTGTGTGTGTGGGGTGTGATATGTTTGAATAATACATGTGTTTTGAATTGTGTCTGTTAGTTTAGGATGTCGTTTTATGCGTTTTTGCGTGTTTTTATATTTCCAATTGTTCAAGAGTGTCTAGTTTTCAGCCTTTTGTGTGTACGTGTAGAATATCCATATTTGACTATTTGTGTATTAATATAAAATTGATTGTTGCAGAGATGTTGAATCATGGCTACAAAGTAGTGTGTTACTTCACCAACTGGGCGTGGTACAGGAACGGCTATGGTCAGTTCTCACCCAAAGACGTCGACAGTAAACTGTGCACGCACATAGTGTATGCCTTTGCTACGCTGGACTCACGCAAGCTGATTGTCAAACCACATGACTCATGGACAGATATCGACAATGGTATGTGGTTTATGCAATCTGCAGTCAAAAGTGTCATCATCACCGTCATTATTATAATTCTACGCTTCAGCTATAGAATTCATTTTTTTTGTTTCAAAAAGATACATTATGGTATTATGGTTTAAGCACTGGCTGTGGATACCGCAATTAGCGGCTGGTGGCGTGTTGTACTAGCCATGCAGCCGTCGCACTAAACACAAAAGCCGCACGGTATATGCCTTGGTCCTTTAGGGACTGTTGAGCACAAGTTATTTTTTATGGTTTAAGCAAACTCTTTATGTAACATACAGTAATATTTAGACAGCATGAGACCAGTTCACAGTGGTGGGCAGGCTTGTTTCATCATTGTTAACCATATATGTGACTTAAATCCTGATGCCTACACACTATTGCATAATATCATATTTTACAAATTGTTTTTTGTCATCATGAAGGATTTTCTTTACAATTAGGAAACAAATGCAAATGAAATTTGGTCTTGTGTGCATGATGATTCAAATCAGGAATTATTAACAGTCATCAATGGAACAATTTTTGTTGATGAGCCAGTTTTCTGTTATCCCTGTTCCTAGAATTCCATATTCCCAAAGCAAAAAGAATTATACACAAACCTTACCATCAGCACATTCAGACTAACTGATTACAAGTGTACTCACATATGCACTTCTCACAAGATCAGAATACATGAGGATCATTTCGCAAACCGACATCTGTATCTTAACACTACAGTAGAAGCCCGATATAGCGCGGTCCGATATACCGCGGATTCAGATATAACGCGGTGAAGAGTATGTCGCCCGTTATTAGTGAAAATTCTTACTTGTAGAGAGTGAGTAAATTATGAATTGTTTATCGTGACTTCCGTAGCCACATTGGAATACGTTGCGTTTATTGTAAACAAAGGCTTGTTGTTGGAAACGGCGTTGTAAACAACAGCCAGAATTGCCAGTTCAAGTGTACCTGTAGACATAAACAATTGCCCCGTATTTACAGTCTCTACGTTTCTAAGAATTCATGCCAAGGCAAGCAGCCAACTAAATCCCTTCTCTCCCTCATACTCTTATATTACAGTATAAGATCATACTCTGATATTATCTTATCAAAGTGTATGTCTTTGTCATAAATTCGCATAGTGTAGAGTTTTGTGATGTCGCAGAAAAGAAAAGCATATTCTGTGAGTGATAAACTCAAAATAATTGATCGTGTGAAGAACGGAGAGTCAAAGGCAAGTTTATCACGTGAGTGTGGCATCCCAGAAGGAACAATTAGAGGGTGGATGAAGGAAGAAGATAAACTTAAAAGTTTTGTGAACACAGTTGAAAGTGAAGTGGGGTTGCAAAGAAAAAAGACTAAAGTAGGTAAGGATAGTGAACTAGATGAGTGTCTGTACAGGTGGTTTTTAATAAAACGAAGTGAAGGTGTGCCACTGTCAGGACCAGTTATTAGAGCTCAAGCTGTGAAATTCCATAGTGATTTACATGGCAACAGTGACTTTAATGCATCTGATGGGTGGTTTTTGCGATGGAAATCTCGTCATGGTATAAGCCAGATAAGCATTGAAGGGGAAGCACGATCATGTGACAGTGAAGCTGCAGCACTTTTTCCTCAGGCATTAAACAAAGTAATGATCGATAACGATTTAAATGACCATCAAGTGTATAACTCTGATGAAACTGCTCTGTATTTTCGAATGCTTCCTACCAGAACTCTGGATGTGAATAATTCAATAAATAAATCTGGATTAAAAATAAATAAGGATAGAGTTACCCTCCTGTTTGCCACAAATAAATCAGGCAGCCACAAAGTTAAACCTCTCTGTATAGGGAAAAGCCGAAATCCTAGATGCTTTCAACATGTTAACATGACGTCATTACCCATCACATATCGTAATACAAAAAATGCTTGGATGACAAGTGATATTTTCGGTAAATGGTTTCATGAAGAATTTGTTCCATCTGTGAGAAGCCACCTGCGGTCACTCAACCTCGAAGAAAAAGCTGTACTGACCCTTGACCACTGTCCAGCACATCCACCTGCTGATATGCTACAGTCAAGAGATGGGAAAATCGGATTCATGTTCTTGTCGAAAAACACTACAGCACTGATCCAGCCATTAGATCAAGGCATCATAAAAGCATTTAAAGCGCATTACCGCCATGAACTTCTGAGTGCTATAGTGAATTCTGATGAGGAAATGGAAATTTACCTTAAGTCAATAAACCTGAAAACAGTTGCGTATTCAATAGATCTTGCATGGGAAAGTATTAGTACGGCTACGATTCAGAATTGCTGGAAGAAATGTTCCTTTGAACAAAATATCGCCGATGGAAATTGCTCTGTTGCCGGATTCACTAATAGTGATGTACAGTCTGCGAGTAGTGCTCTGCATTGCAACTTCACTCTAGATGACTTGAATGACTGGGCAGAAGTTGACAACGGTGAGCCTGTTACAGAATGTATAGGAGATAAAGATATCATCGATGCAGTCCGAAATGCAAATTGCGAAGAAAAAGAAGACGATGACGATGATGGAAATGAAAATGGGGTGGAAGTGAAAAAAGTTATTCCAAATGTTAGTGAAGTGATAATACACATAAACAAAGTAATTTCGTGGATGGAGAGGCAAAGTGAATCTAATAATGTTCATCTGCTGCACCTCGCGTTTATAAAACAATACGCGGAAAAGAAACACTGTGCATTATCCCGTCAAACAATAATTACGGACTTTTTTAAGACCAACAATTAGGCCTACAGTAGGTCGAGTGAGCAATGTATAAATAGTGTATTTTATATTCCATTGGATTAAAGTAGATTAAAATATTGGATTAAAATACAGTTTTCTTATTTTTTATTTCTACATTTGGTGACGTAATTTACGTACAGTTTATAGTAGTGCATTATGCTGTAGCCTTTTTCCCTGTCCTCCCTCCCCATCATTTGTCACTGTACAGGTCACCTTCCGATATACCGCGGTTACGCCTATAATGCGGGGGAAAGTATGTCACCCGACAACCGCGCTATATCGGGCTTCTACTGTATAACTAAATTTTTTCATGTGTTGTAAGATTTCATATTTCATATAAACAACTCTTAATTTCCAAATCTATCTGCCATTTTATTCACTATTTACCTGCTGTATGAAATTTATGTGTCACACATGTTTTTTAAAAATGGACAAAATCAAACATCATGTTGTGATTGAATTGTTTGTTAAAAAATGTCTAGTGCCAATGGCCATTTCATTTTGGCTGTGCCCTCAATGGCCTTCTTCAGTGGTACATAAAAGTGGTAATAAGTTAGGTCCTGCAAGAAAATAAGATTGTGAAATGAGGAAAGGCCATCGTGGACATAGCCAAAATATCTGTTTTTTTTTTATTGTTAATTTATTAGGTTTTTATACAGTTTATATGACAGTGTTGTTATCATGAACCAGCTTTTTGATAACAACCATAATTTTATTCATGTTGGATCACAGCCTGGCATTTGTTTTCCAATGGAAGACTTTAAATTTATCAATCTGCTGGATAAAGGTTTTTTTTAAATGATTTTACCCTAACTTGCCCCCAACTTATGTGTTGAACACCTGCTTATAACTGATATTAAATGATTTCACTTATATACCACATACTTATTAATTATTATTATTATTCTGGCTGTACAATGTTTACATATTTTCCAGAACCAAAGATTACAGAAGCTACCTATTGAATTCTCATCTTCCACTGGTGCTTGTCCATCCAAAGATCTTCTTCAATTTCTCGTTCCCTCAGTATAGTATGAATTTCTTCTATCCAGGTGATCGGTGGTCTTCCTCTTTCCCTTCTTCCTGGTGGGGTCCATTCCATAACTCTCCTTGGCAATCTTTTCTGTGTCGTTCTTTTTGTGTGGCCATACCACTGTAATTTTTTTTTGTTTAGTTAAAATCAACAATTGAATTTTTCACATTCAATCATACTTAATAATTGTATTTCTGAAATGTCAGAGACATGAAACTGTACAAGAATGTACGGTATTATCAAGAAGTACTGTTACAATGTTACCAATGCTGATATCAATGTCTTTTGTTTTAGAATTCTACACACAAGTGACAGCTCTTAAAAAAGACGGCGTCAAAGTGCTGTTAGGCCTCGGTGGTTGGAACGATTCCGAAGGAGACAAGTACAGTCGGCTGGTTAACAGCAAAAAATCACGGTCCAAGTTCATTTCGCATCTTATTGAATTTCTGAAAAAGTTTGATTTTGATGGACTTGACATAGACTGGGAGTATCCAAAATGTTGGCAAGTGAGTATAGGACATTCAAAATTGTGTTAAGAAGTATGTGTGTGTGTGTGTGTGTGATAAAATATGTTGAACAAAAAAATAAGCATCGTATTTAGTATTTATATTGTATCTTTAAGCATAATTCATAATAATTGTCTTTGCATGCACTAAAACATCATTTTTTTTAATTTTTGTAGGTAAACTGTCGCATAGGCCCCAGCTCTGACAAGCAAGGATTTGCAGCACTTATCAAGGAGCTGAAAAAAGCAATGAAATCACACAGCATGCTTTTGTCAGCTGCTGTATCCCCCAGCAAGGCTATTATAGAAGCAGGTAAATCATGACCTTTCAGGTTATCTGAATAATTGTCATTATAGTAAGCTCACGCTGAGAGAAAACTGATTCAGGCAATGAGGTAAAAATTTTAAAAAATTTTATTTAAAATAATTATGTTCTGTCACGTAACAGTATACTTTGGTTATTGACTTTGCTAGTATTTTAGTGATTTTCAAGTCACATCTTACTTTATACACTTTTGAAGCTTCCTTAAGCATATATGCATATGTCGCATTATGTCAAGCTGTTATTATGTTTCTACTTAAGGATTTAAGGCATATTTTTAAGTTTTTAGCATGTACTTATGGAATTACATTGCACAGATTCATAAATATTTTCAACAATTTAAGCACATAAAGGAACGGTCGTGGCGTAGTGGCTAGCATGTGGCGGGCGCTGCTATGCTGCCGGCGCGGGTTCGATTCCTGCCGGGGCCATCTGATTTAGATACAACTATTCACCCTCACAAGGTGATGGCAAACCAGTGAGAGGTTCCTACCTAGTATAAACCCTCCCAAACTATGGCGACCGGATCCGGCATTAAACTGTAGGTCCCATATACCTGTGAGAGACTCCGTAACACACGCACCACAGGTATATGCGGGGAGGGTACAAACCAGTCAAAAGACTGAAGGACCCAATTGAGTAAATGAAACAATGGTGGACAAGTGGAGTCATTGTATCCAGCATATAATCAAGGAATATGATAAACTATGGTAACTGGCCCACATTACCCCCGTCATTGTGGACAATGGACAATCTTATCAATAACACCGACTCAGGTGATGATAGAAGTTCAGACACAGATATGGAAGGTATTGAATTACTCTCTGACAGCAACTGATAGTATTCAGTACACTGGTAATTATCACAGTTTCTATTTTCGTGTCAAATAAACTTTACTTTTTTGTTTGTTGCGATATTTAAACAGTTAATAAAAAAAGCCATTAACTGATGTTATAAAATATTTCCTGTCGGTCTGACACTGTCACACAAATTTTACTTTGGTCATGACAGATTATTACAATTTTCGTCTGTTTATACAGTATCAATATTACATGTACCCTGTCTGTACTCCTTCTGTCAGAGTGACACGCCTCTAATTCAAGTAACAAATAGTGTTTTAGATGCCCCACGCCTGTTTGTTTACATCAGGATTAAGCTAAGAACGGAAACAATATAAGTTACATAAATATCCTAATACAGTACTAGCAATTGTACGATATACATGACTATGTTCTTGTGAATGCATGTGAAACATCTTATCATTATCTTTATTTACTTATTGCATCTAGCTTTTATATATGGTGTTGTGTTTTATTAGCTTACGATATTCCAACACTAGCCCGACACCTTGACTGGATTGGACTCATGGCTTATGATTATCATGGACACTGGGACCAAGAGACAGGACATGTGGCTCCTCTGTATTTCAGTGAGGATGACAGACTACCAGACTTCAATGCGGTATGTATTTAGTAGTCCTAGAAATAAATTATTAATTTCTAGTCTCAGTTTAATCTCTTGTGATGTAAAGAATTTTTAAGTACTTTGCCATTCTCTCCCTAAAAAGAATTAGAAGACCCTATAAACCCAAATTCGAAGTATTTTATACCCAAATACTTTTCATTACCTTAAAGAATTTTAGAACTAGATCTAGGAATCTCTGTTCTAAACAGAACTGTATGACTTGAAAAGATTTTAATAAAGCCTTATGTCTTTACAAATGAGAACATGTTAAAATAAGATCTTCTTTTATAGGCCTATTAACAAAAGTAGATTATCAGTATATTGTGTAGGTGAAGATATTACACATAAGCTAATTTTACACATATTACATATTTTATTTCATTTGTCATTTCGTTATGGCCAAAACACAGACAACCAAATAAGGATCTGAAAATTAATATTTATAAATTTCTCCTGAAATGTACTCGTAAAGTATATCTTAAATCATATTACATAAAAGTACAAATTTACACATTTTTGTATAGTCAGTTTTCTGTTATTTTATTTCAGAACTTCTCAGTAACTTACTGGTTAAATGAAGGTGTTCCCAGTAACAAACTGGTCTTGGGAGTCCCTCTGTATGGCCAGACATTCACCCTCACAGACTCCACCAGAAATCAGCTGAGAGCACCTGTCTCAGGCCCAGGACTACCAGGCGAATTCACTAGAGCTGCAGGTTTCATGGCATTCTATGAGGTAAACAAATGTCTGATTCTGTTTACAAATCATAATAAATTGAAAATTGGACAATTCAACTGTTTCAATTCAAATTCTTGTATTGATTTTCATTGTTTTCTGGAAGTTAACACTTAGGGTGCTGATTATGTCATTTGATGTGGTGACAAAACGTCTGTAGAATGGCGATCACGTCATTTGACATGACATAGTTTTATGTTTCTTTAAATACAGGAAATGATGGTGTCGTTTTCGCTGTCGCGTAATGATTGTTAGTGTCCTTAGTTCTTGAAATCACCAGCAGATGGTAGCTCAACTGAACCAAACTGAAACTACGAAGAAATTTTACAAGAAAATTTCCAGTTGCTATGTTTAAAGACACATGCTTCAAAATTTTTCATTCAAAAAAAATTATAAAAACTAATATTAGTGATACATTTTCTTATGTTTTGTGTTTTAACAGTGAAATGTACTACTTCTATATAATTTAAAGTGATTTTATAATATTTTTAGTGTGCTATAACAGTATGACAACTTTAAATAAAAATTGTGTATAAAAAAGTAAAAATTTCGTACAAGAAAATTTGTATAAGATTTTATATTTAATTATAAAGTGGAAGGGCCAACGTTTAAAACAAGCGAAGTACCATTTTTCTATGTTATGTTATAGTTTCACAAAATTTTGTTGAAAAACATTAAAAACAGCCAGCGCTCTAGAAGTATAGAAGTATTTTGCGTCAGCAGCCAGCACTCTGTAGAAGTTTGTGCTGAAACGTCTGGCACTCAAAGTGTTAATACATTAAAACTTCTTAAAAAAACTACTTGTTTGAACATTATTTAGTTGAAGTTATTAATACATGTTAATGTGAAAGCTGTTGCCAAAATATTGAAAAAATTGTTTTTTTTTTAATCCCGTTTTGTACTTAAGATTATTCTGAGCATGTCGATATACAACACACATGTATACATAGAGTTTCCAAAAGATGGAAATGACTCTATTCATTAAACTCAAGGCACAATTTCCAATAAACATATGCCAAAAAATACTTCATTTTTCTCTTGTGTGTCTGTATGTGTTTTTAATAAAACAATTAATTTAATTAAGAGAGTTGTATTAGTGGTTATAATCACAAAAAGAATTATCACTGTTGCACACCACTATAGAATAATTTTAATAATTATTAATCGGAATAATTTTTCTATAGTGGTGTGCAACAGTGATAATTCTGTTTGAAAAAATGAATTACTGCCAAAGAAAAGGAGGTGTGGAGTTGAAATTTAGTATTGACAGTACATTTACCATTTCTTATAAGTACAAAACAAGTTAAAAGTATTATCTTAAAAATTTTCAAAATGGTGGCTGATTGAAATTTTTAATTCCAAAATTCACAAAACTCAGTACTCCTAACAAAAAAATGTCTTATTACATAAAAAATAGCCCTTTTGTTCGTAATCCAATGGTACCTTGTTTATGGAAATCAAATAAAAAGTAATGGAGATATTACTTTTCTTTTATAACAAAAGAGGCTAAACAATAACTATAAGGAAAATAAGCCAATGTTTAAATGTAGCCTTTACTACAAACATTTTTTAACTTTAGAGGCACCTCAGAACAAAAATGGAAATCAAAAATTTAATAAGATTGTCAAACTCTGTACGGGGAATCAGTTACAAGGAATTTTGTTCAACATACAAACTCAGTATCTTTAATAATTTGACATAACAAATGTCTCTCAACATTCCCTGGAAATTTTTTATCAACTTCAAAATGTTTGTAAGATACGTTTTAAAAAAAACTATCTATTGCTATCAGTTATATTTTATTTGTGGAAAAACAGATTTAGATTTACAGATTTACAGATTAGACTTTATGGAAACATGCATAAAGTTAAAAGCTAAAACTAAATTATGTGTCATTTGGGCATTATGGTTATAAATTTAACTACAAAAAAACCAATCCTGTAGTCTGGAATTTTTAGCATTTGTTGAATAATTGTCTGCTTTTCAATTATTTTACTAAAAAAAAATTATAGTAAAACTGTGGTTCTTATAACTTTACTGATAATTTAAAATTATCTGATATTGAAATCTGCCTAACAATAGATGTATTTCATTCAAAATAGTGAGCGAATTCAGTAGCTCAGGTGACTTACTAGCTTTAATTTTAATAATAATCATTATTATTTATTATGTCTGAAATAATAAATATATAAAACACAAATCACAAATGATATTTTTGAGCTATGAAAGTATGTGGAGAAAGAGAGAGAGAGAGAGAGAGATTCATATTGGCTCAGCTTATAGTCAGTATGCATGTTTTATTTACTATCAGAGCTCATACTCAAATGTTGGCTGCACTCAAGCTGTCGACAACTGTCTTCTCACATCTGAGACCAACTCCCTTCACACTGGCATCACCCTCTGAATACAGCCATCTCACACATTTTCATTCCTTCACCTTGTAATATTACCATACATTACTCATTAGCAAATAAAACAACATAAATGCTTGCTTACTAAAATAATATTATAAAAAATAAAGTAATTATACAAACGTAAGATATCTCAAATAAACATACAAAATGAATATGTCTTATGTTTTGTAAAAATTTGATTGTATTTCCTGAAAATAACTGTGAGGTGTGAGGTTTTTAGTTACATAAAAAATTATGAGAACCTTGCGTAATATGAAATTGTGTAATTTAATAGCCACTTCTCTGGTGAGACTCGAGTGAGTTATGCGCTGTTAAAAGAAATATTTAAATTATGGATTAGGCTTACCCTTATTACAAATTCCCCACACTTTGAAGAAGGTTTAAATTGGGGGGGGGGGGCAAGTTCCTTCAGGACAAATGGTGGAAGAAACAAAAGGGTTTACCTGCATTGTTCAAGAGTAGAAAGAATTTAGAGATGGTCTGGAAGCAAATGTAAAAAAAACCTTGTTCCTTAAAGTGCGAATATGTCATCCACGTGTTGGTGAGCCGGCTCCACCTACGTGCAACTCCTCTGATAGGTTTGACTGAACTGAAGCTGGTGTGTACACCAAAAGCAGTTGATAGGGGCATGTGAGTCGATCCATGTACATGCAAGTAGATCTATGTACATGTGAGTCGAGTTCAATCACATAAATATTTTGTGTACCAATATATCAAACAACAACAATTTTTGAAACAGAAATAGAGTTATTTTCACAACCACTTAAGATATCAAGCTGAACTTCCTCTGTGTGTGTCTGTGTGTGTGTGTGTGTTTTGGTAAATATGGTTCCTAAAATAAATATGGTTTGAATGTATATGTTTATCACACATTTTATTTCAGATCTGTCATGCTGTGGCAGAGGACAAGTGGGATGTAGAACGAAGTGAAGACGGTTCAATCGGACCCATAGCTCACAGAGGCAACCAATGGGTCAGTTACGATGACGTGTCTGACATTAAGAGAAAGGCAAGTACTGAATTTATATCTGATGTTAACGTGATACTTTGACAATTATAATTTCAATTATTAGTTACTCATCATCATCATCTCCAACAAGGATTACACCAAAAATGATTTGTTCCAGTCCCAAGCAGATAGACTTGAGCTAATTACCCCAATGCTTCTTTGAATCCCCCCCCCCATCTTTCAGTGTGTAATAATAGTTGTTTGGCGATGGGGCAGTCAGCCATTCGGTTAATACATTCCAACCATTTAGCCAATATCACGCAGTCCAATATTGTGCTCTTAATATTCGCTCCTTGCCAAACAACCACATTTCTTTTGCAATCTTGAAGAAATTCTGCCAGTGAAAAATCTCATTTCACCTGCTCGAATATGACTGGCCTTGAAGTCCAATTCTGAGACCCATACAAAAGTGAGGGCAGGGCCCATTGCTTTGTAGACCTTTAGGTGTGTTTCTTAGAGTTCTTCTGATGGTCCCACATACACAGTTAAACTTATGTAGGTTCTTCACCATATCATTGTAATGTAAGACACATTATAGCTCAGATATTTAAAATTATTGTCCTCTTCCAGTACCGTACCATCTACAACAATTTTTGCTCATACAGAATCAGGTCCATGTAAAGCCAGCACCTTAGTCATTGTGCTCTAGAGTGCAATCTGGAATCCTTGCAGATTTGACTCAACGAGTGTACATCCATCTGCAAAGGCACTTTCCGAGTTTGACACACGGGAAAATTTACAAATATACAAACATAAAACACAAAACAAACTAATACCTGAACAAATACAAATCAATACAAAACATGACACAATTTTCAAAGCACTCAACATTGAAAATACACAAAATACTAATTTTTTTTTTTTGCGGGGGAGGAAAAATGCATTATGCACCATCAGGAGACACCCGACTGGTCTCCCGGTGTGTGGGACTCGCACCCACCAAAAAACCTCCACTTTACAGGAAGGGAACCCCCCCTGGAACAACTATTCATATGGCTTCAGGGTGGCACCTCGTATTGCGCCTACTAGGCTCCTACAGCTTTATCTATATCATCGACCTGTGAGAGGGTCCAGTTCAGGCTTCTTCTGCCGCAGGACCATCCTCACGAAGGTCACAACCATGTCCCAGTTCTCTTTGCTGTTGAGCATGACGCCTATGATGTTATCAGGCGTCATGGGGCCAATCTCCGATTCCAGTCCTCACCTCTCCAGCACCCACGTTGATACTCAAAGAAAGTATGATGAGCGTCATCAGAGTCTGAGTCGCCATACACGCACGACGGATCCTCCATCTTACCCATCCTTCGCAGGTATGCATGGAGTGTGCCCTGGCCACTGCTCTTGCTTCTACAAACCCCAAGTCTTCCTTGGTCGTGTAGACCCTCCTCCTCTCCTCATCAGATCTATTGGCATTACTCCAGCAACAACCAACACTGCTGGTTCCGACACCGTTCTGTAGGAGCTTGCAATCCGAAGTGCTCCTCTTCGTTGTACCGCGGACATCTGCTTGCGGTATTTTTCTTGCTTTAGTGCGTCGGCCCAGACCTCGCATCTGTAGAGGAGAATAGAGTTGGTCACCGACATCAGCAGTTGCCGTCTTCCTGCAGCTGGGCCTCTGACATTTGCCATTAGCCTGCTCACCGCAGCAACGACCTTAGCGGCTTTCTCCGAGGAACATTGAATTTGCTCCCAGTAGGAAAGCTTAGTATCCAGGTGCACCCCTAGATACTTCACCACTGGCTTTGATATTATCGCCTTTTCCCCCACCACGAACTGTGTGATTGTGGGTATACGTCGTCGAATGAGCAGCACAATCTCTGTCTTCTCCGTCGCAAGGCTCAGACCGTGTTCTTCCATCCATATGCGGACCCTGCACACAAAATACTAATACATACACCACAATCACACACAATAATATCAATTTAAAGTACTAGAGGCCAACAGGAAACCACAATAACAACCAGCCAACACACAAGTACTTCACCAGACTCAAAATCACGAAGGTTGAGGATGGGAACACAATGGTTCCCGAAACATGTTCCTAATAAGGAAAAAAAATATCTTCTTGAGGTAAATACATTATAAATATTAAATATATTATATACATCAAGAAACGGACTGTAGCAAAAAGTGTTTGAATTGTGTGTGTGCGTGCCATAGTCTATACATAAATTAAAAAGAGGAGGTGATAATAAGCACCCTTGTCGTACTCCACAATTGATTAGGCTCACACTATTGCCACATTGTTAGTTACTATTAGCCTTAACACAAACATCGTAGTTGCTTTGATTTTAAATAGTTTTGTTTAAATATCGTCAATTGTGTTAATTTGAATTGATTAAAAGTACTATCTAATGTGTTACAGATGGCTTTAATAAAAGAGAGAAAATTGGGAGGTGGAATGGTTTGGGCTCTCGACTTGGATGACTTCAACAACAGATGCGGATGTGGTAAACATCCACTGCTGACAGCAATAAACCACGAACTCCGTGCACATCCACAGGACAGCAGTGACTGCACTTAGTATCGAAGCAGGACAAAAAGTAGTGACAATAAATTTAAAAAAAAAGACAGTAAACGGTTGAATAAATGATTCAACATTTTGTCAGGGAAGGATCTGCTGTCAGATCCTATGGTTATTCCTTTATGAAAACTTAGTAAATAATAAAAAAAAAATTACCATATTATAAGACTGCCAAGTGTAGGACGATTTGTGATGATTAGCTTCCCGTTTGTAGTGTTATCAGTTAAGCTGAATTTACAGTCGACCAGTGATACTATAAATATATGCTGAAGATTGTGCATAGAAACATTTACATAACTCACACACACACACACACACACACACACACACACACACACACACACACACACACACACACACACACACACACACACACACACCAATCTAGAGGCTTTTGCTGATGGAATATTAATACAGTTTCTTCAGAATGCTAACCACATTTGAATTGGCAAAGTGCACTGATAAAGACCATTTTTATTGCAATGTTTTGGCACAATGCACATGCATCTCCTGGGTGTTTAGTGCCCCATTCTGTAATAATGCTAAGTCTCTTCAAAATTGCTTTAACTTTTTGAAACTACTTGAAGTTCTTTAGAAGCCATACGTGTGTATGTTTCAACCATCACACACACACACGTGTGTAGTTCCTCTTTTAAAGTGACATCAAGTCAATGGAAACTCCTGAATAGCCACAAGACAGATCATGGAACTGTATCAAAATATTACAACAAAACGGTCTTTCAGAACGCTATTAATTAACTCTTAAGTCAGCCTCCACCTCAACTTGTGAAGAATGCAAATGTGTGTATATGTGATAGAAATACACACAAGTAACATTGTACATCAAAAGTAACATTTCTGCTACAACAATATAACAGAAACATCTTCTTCAATTGGCAGTTGCATCCCCTTGTGAGTTTTTGCCTTCTCAACAATCCTCCACCATTCTCCTCTTTCCTAGGCCATTCCTCTCTGGTTGTGTACTGCAGTTTCCTTTAGATCTTCCTCCACATCATCCCCCCATCTCATCCTAGATCTACTCTTCATTCTTTTCTGTGAAGGTTTTCACTCAAAATTCTACTCTCATCCATCCACACAACACGTCCAACCATGCAATATGTAGTGATTTAAGCCAACAAGTGATATCTCACTATGTTGGCTCCTCATATAATTTGGTAGAGTTTACAATTCATCCAGATCCTCCACGTGTTATCACTATTTCTTATTGGTCCATATATCTTTCCTAACACTTTTTTGTTCAAATATTCGAAGTAAGTGTTCATCAATATCTGTCATGCTCCATGTCTCATAACCATAAGTTAATATTGGTCTTATTAAGGTTTTATATAAGGTCAATTTTACTTACAATCAGGTTTCTGTTTAGACGCTATTAATTTGTATCCGTAGCAATAGCAGCGATTGGCCTTTTATATACATAATTTAATTTCAGCAGTCGTCTTGTTGGTCCTGTTAATTTCAGTTCCTAAGGAGATGAAAACTTCAGCATGACTGAATGTATACTTAGCAGTAGTAAAGTCAAATTTATATACGTGTGTGTGTGTGTGTGTGTGTGTGTGTGTGTGTGTGTGTGTGAGAGAGAGAGAGAGAGAGAGAGAGAGAGAGAGAGAGAGAGAGAGAGAGAGAGAGAGAGAGAGAGAGAGAGAGAGAGAGAGAGAGAGAGAGAGAGAGATGACTTTAAAGTACAGAAATATAAAAGTATTGTCACATGTCAAAAGCAATATTTTTGGTTTAGAAACAGCAACACAAACACTGTAAAATTTCTACATCTATCGCCACCTTCATTCATTCAATCATTTGCTCCTCTGACCTCTTTCTCCCATTCTCTAGCTTCCATTTTCTCTTTTCCTGGAAACCATTCGTTTCAATTTTCTAGTCACCTCCTATACTTCGTATATCTATGACCTTGTGCGAGGGTCAGCCAGAAAGTAAATTTCCCTAATTTTTAATAAAATACAGAAAACATGGGTAAATTAAAAAAATACTTATTTACAATAAATCGCTACATAATCTATTTATTTATGTACATCACTTCTCTACATAATCCACCTTGTAGACTTTGTACATACTTTGGTGTTTCTCTGTATTGTCAAAGTGTGACACCAATATTTCCAAACCCATCTTATAGAAAAGTGTGTTTCATGCTTCCGCAGCCAGAAGACTGACCTCTTGCATAACGTTTTCATCATTCTTGATTGTCTTTCCTCCCTAATTAACTCTGATGAAAAAGGTAAACATCACTAAGCATAAGGTCAGGCGAATATGGTGAACATTTCCAAAATCTCCTATTCTCTATCTGACATGCACCATGAAAATGAACAGTCATACATAAGCACTGTTTTAACATCATGACAGGTCTTTTCTGTTGATCACCGTTCTGAGCTGTAGAAGTCTTTAGTGGCATCTTTCAGTATTGAAAGTAGTAGCTGGCTACTACCTCCTAGTATGTATAGTGTCTGAGTAGTCCCAAAAAACTGTAGCCATCACTTTTTTTGCACAATGGATAATTTCATCCTTTCGGGGAGCACTTCCTCCTCGATGCTTCAAAACCATGCTCTAGTGTTTTGTCTCAGGTATGTACAGTGCATCCAAGTTTCATCACCAATCACTATCTGAGAAATCAGACCATCTCCATCCTGTCCACGCCGTGACAAAAATATTAATGAAACTCCCATTTGTTGCATTTGTTCCATGTCCAGAACATGGAACCTAATGTACACGCACTCCACAGACAGTCGGACAGTCTTAAAGTTTATCAGTGAAGGAAAATAAAGCCTCCATATCCATACACAAACTGTCGTGTAGGCGTGAAATTGTAAACTGCCAATTGCCTTACACAAGTTCAAGAACAACTTCAATGCTAGCATCTACTGTTGGCAGAGTACTTGGCTTTATCATCCACATCTTGACACCCTTCCAACAATTGTTTTGCCATTGCCAAACCATGTGGTCAGTCGTAACACTGTACTCATAAACAGAAATCGGTTCATGATAGACATTTGTGGTGTTCATTTTTCCTTCAGATAAAAACAATATAAGGGTATGCAGCTCACATCCGTACACAACCTCCAATGTTAATGTCATGGCTACATTGGTAGAACTGAGAAACTGGCTTTTGGGTACATACAGTAAGGTTACTCCAGTGTTACCATAATAGTCCAATAAAACTTCCCTCCCAATGGCATTAAATTCCCTCACCCAAACATGATATTTCTGGCAGGGAAATTTACTTTGCAGATGAGCCTTCTAGGTTTCTTCTCTTCCTACAGCTCATGGGATTCAAATCTGTTATTTTTGACACCCACAGACCTGGACTAATTCTTTTTACATTTGCATATCACATTTCTTGTCCACTTTTCCTTAATCACATTTGTCATTGTTTCGCATTCGTTTTTTGATTTTCTCACTTGATGTAATACAACAATCTACTTGAATTAGTGCACGAGTTCTCAGTTTTAACTCTTAACATTTGGCATTTGTCTGTCTGCCTATTTAGGGTATGTTTCATGATACCTTTTGAATCATTTTGCAATTTTGCATCAACTCATTTTCATAAAATTTGTAATTTGTAAAATTTTTATGCTACAGAACCCTATTGTTTTTTTAATTGATCCCCCCAAAAAATACAGGATTTTTGTGAGGTCCAAATTTTTTTAAAATCGCAAAGCCCATGTAAGGAAATTTAAGGAAAATTTCCATTTTCCATTTCCATTTAAATGGAAATTTAAATTTCCATTTAAGGAAATTTTAACCAAAATATGAATTGTGTTCATTTTTTTAAATTTAAAAATTTTGGGATACCAGGGCAAAAAAGTGGGTGAATATTTTGATAAAATAGAAAAAATTCATATGGTGTATCAAATTAGGAGGTATTTTAACATAAGTCTGAATATAGTGTTAATTTTTGGAAATTGTACAATTTTAGAGCACCAGGGCTCAAAAAATTGGGCAAAAGTTTTATTGCAAATTCTATTCGGAATATCAAGTGAAAGAGAATTTTAACCAAAATCTGAATAAAGTGTACGGTTTTAGAAATTTCCCTAGCCCCCAAAAATGTGATCAAAATCATGAAAAAACTGTATATTCCAGTCAGGTGTCACAAATTTTAACACAGACCTGATTGCTTGCAATTTTTAGTTTATTGTATGATTGCTTTACAAATGTTACTTTACTAAACCACAAATAGTTGGTAATCGGTATTTTTATAATTTTTTTTTATAATTGAAAAATTATCTAATATCAAAATTTAAATAATAATAAGTGTATGTCGTTCAAAATAGAAAGTGGGTTTTGCAGCTTAGGGAACATACTAGTTCTTTTAATTCTAACAACTTAGAAATCCTCAGACATACAGAAGCCGACATTCACCAAGAAGTACACTGGCTTTGGCTGTGTTCAAACTATAGTCAGTCGTCTGCATATTGTGTATGTACGATACATGTAGTTAAAAAAGTAGCTTTGGTTAGTGATGTTACTGTCTTTCAGTAATGGATGAAAAGTATGGTGAGACTTTTAATCTAACTTAATTAGTGTGTCTGATTGCATTGTTTGTTATGAGGGATACTCAGAAAGTACGTTCCGTTTTTAAATATTGACGCGGTATCAATGCCGTTACACTGTTGCGCATGTGCGGCCAGTTTGTTGATTCGCTGGTAAGCCGACAACATCATTTGTAAACAAGTGTGTGCTGAGTAAGCTTCGTTGAACGTGTTTATAATGTCGAAGACGCCCATGAAAATAGGTATGTGATTCGTTCCTTGAATGTGAAAGACAATAAAACAATTGAAATTCACCGTCAGATTTTCAATATTTATGGAGAAGAAGCAGTGGCGATTAAATGCAAGATGGATACAACTTTTTTGCTTAGTCCTGTCCAGAGTAAGCGACAGAACATTGCGATGAATTGTGGCACTGCACAAACACTGTTGCTGCTGCAACGGAACCACTCCTCACAAACTTTGGCTGGCAACAATTTGATCATCCACCTTACAGCCCAGCAAATATAACCTTTTCAAGCATGAGAAATCCTTCCTTGGTGGCCAACGATGTCAAACAAGCTGTTAACACGTGGTTCAAATCACAGGAGGGAAATTTGTATAATGAAGGTATACAACTCCTGGTGCCTCCTCGCTATGAATAGTGTTTCAAAAATCACAAAAGCTATATAGAAAAGTACTTCAAATACCAATAAAAATGTTTTGTAAGTATATTCTTGGTTTCCTTTAATACCCTATTGGAATTTACTTTCTGAATAACCCTCATATATTAATAGTCTGTGAGTGTAGTGATTATATGAACTGTGACGCCTGGAGTAGTAGCTGACTTCCAATGTGTGCATGAAATCCTTTCATTGATCTAAATAAGAACATCTTTTTTAAATAACTTTGTAGGTTATTATACACAAAAAGTGACTTTGTTTATAATCTTGTATTTATTATAAATTTGTATCCTGTATCTTGTATGTTAGTTTTGTCTTGTATTTGTTTATTTATTTTCCTGTAACTCCTTAAATTGATAATTGTAGATGTCATGTATAGTTGTAGATTTCAAACACAAACATTTGTGCCCGACCATGTAGTTATTTAATTTAAAGTATTTAATAAAAATTTATATTGGAAATTTGATTTAATTTTAACCTGTTCAGTGGCAATCCCGTGCATGTTGTAACGTCACAGAACGTTCCATAAAGGAAATTATTTGCATAGTAAATTATCATAAGAGGAAAGTGAGGTGAACAGTGAGGTGACATGAAAAAACGACAAGACTATGACTAAGACTCAAACCCCATATATATTATTTAAGTGAAGAACAGTGTAAAACTAATAATATACTATGAGAGAGACAGATAATATCAGAAATAACCAAAATGAGGTCATTACTTATTAAGAAATGTAACTCTGAATAGGGTATAAAAAACTATTTATTGTGAATTAATGGACGAGATCCATTATTATACTTTGTAATATAAATAAAATAAATGTATTAAATGATTTGAATACATTATTAAAAAGGATGTAAGTTAAAATAAAAAATATATATATATAAATGTTATGACAAAAAATCTATGTTTAGGAGCTGAGTCCAATCACTCAAGATTTTATGTGAAAATTAATTATTATAGAATCAATAAAAAAGAAACTATATGTAAATGTCAATTAGACAGATATAAACAAATTATCTTAAATAGAGAAAGCTGTAAAGTGATTAGAAATCAATTAAAATAGCCAAAAACAGTATTAATTGAAAACATGTGATGGACCTATAATATTGTAATATTTATGAATTTAATGTTGACAAAATGCAACCAAATTGTATTATAAAGTTTAAATACCATATAATGTGACTATACTTATATATTTGACCAACTAAAACACTTTAACAGTCGAGTTAGGAAACTATTTACCTATACCATACCAGGCTGAGGCCAAAAACAGTCATATTTGCCAGAATAATTGCAGAATATTAGCAAAAATAAAGGAAAAAGGTACAATCCTATAGTGTACTATAGAAACAAACTTACTCAGTTGAAAACAAGCTTAATTCTTAAAGAATTTGAAATATGAGAGTGAAATTTGTCACACCAAGAAAATGAATCACTTATGCAAACCAATATGATGCTAAGTAATCTTACAGTAAAAATAATATGTATCAGGATAAACCATGTATCACCAAAGATAGACAATATAACAAACTCTCAGTGAATACCCAAAAAATCCCATATATGATACCGAAAAAAGACAAATTATTGTAAAGAACCAGTGACAAAAAACATAGGCCATATGTTAGGCCTATATAAAACTGAACTTATTTATATGTTATATGTGTCAATATTTGTTTATTTTGTTATAAAAAGGTAATTATGTTATGCATTAATGTTGTAGCAAGAACCAAACAACTTCACAACATTTTTATAAGTAGAAAATTGGAATTTTGTGAAAACATTCCAAGGTAAGAGTTGTATTTTATGTTATTTTATTAGAGTTAATTTGTTCAAAACCAATCGTAATTAGTATCATTAGATTCAGTTGAAAGCAGAGAATCCAAAAATAGTAATGGCATGCAGATTGTAAGTAGTTATGTAAAATTGTTTGACAAATACCAGAATAATTTCAGTAATATCCTTTAGTGTGAAGAATAAGAAGTTTTTGTTCTAAAGCTTCTACGGAAGTCAAATTTGTTCCATGATGTTCCATTTGATTATTCTCGAACGTTCTAGAAGAAAATTTTACTCAAAAATACCGGAAGTTCATGTCAAAAAATTAAAACAATGCCCCTTACAGAGTATAAAAGGAAGACGAAATTTGACCAAAAAACACTTTATGCTTTGAATCCAGAAGAGACACATCACCCACGAAACTGATCATCACATCCGAGGCGAAACCGAAGAACGAGAAGTCGACACGAGAACACAGAAAGGCTTTTCCCGTACATGACAAAAGACTGAACTAACCTCTACAAGGAGTATACGCCAACGTGTTGTTGAATAGAGCAGCAACACGCCATATTTAATAGAACGCACACAGCCAGAATACTAGCGACCCTGAAAAGGACCAAATTTTAATAGAGAATCAATTCCGCTGGTATTCGCTAAGACAAACTGACTTTGACAAAATTCCCAAAACAATTACTGACAAGCCTTTCAACGTTGAGCCCGGAACTGGCACTGCGATGGCCGAATCGTGAAACCACGCAGACAGCTGATCACCGCCGGCAGAATGCAAAGCATAGATTCAGTGCGAAACTTATTTCAACTGTGCGGAGTTTTAAAAAACCGTATTTTGACTTATAAATAATTATCAGTGCACGAGGAACGTCTACACGAAGAGGCAAGATTGGAAACGTCCCCAAGAGAAGTGTCCAGTGCAAGAAATAATTACCCACCGGAAAGTGAGTTGTTCAAAAGTTAAAGTCATTTTTACCTGGTATCATTTGTCACACAGTTGTACTACACATGTCACACACCTTCAAATCACACAGTTTTTGTAAAGCATCCTATTGATTTGTCTTGGTAGTTCAAAGGAGTCACGTCCTGAGTATAAAGATTTTTCATACAATAAACTCATGCTTTTCAACTGTGTAAATAAAATATTTATTAGCCGATACTTGATTGAAAAAACTTGTCAATAATAATTTTTTGTAACTCTGCAATTTTATTTAATACGATTGTTAGTCCTTCAGACGATTTTTAAGGTTCATTAAACATACGGTATTTTCAAATTCAAACTGTCTTGTTCACATTTTTTCATAGAATTAATTTAACAACTAAGAAATCAAAATTTAATTTTAATAATAATTTCTTGTAACAAAAAATCCAAGTGGCGCCCACATACACATAGCAGCTTAAGTTGTTTTGCAGGACGACATCATCGCAGAGGAACCAGTCATCAGTAAGTATCAAAAGTGCATGGAGTGTAACACCCGACATATAACAACACAAACAACATATACAATCAGTACGTTATAAATTGGCAGCCCAACTAGTGAGGCTTGAAAGGAAAGGAACAAGCCCGGCAACTATCAACAAATCAAGATGCCGCAACCAAAAGGAAAAAAGGTGAAGAAAAATGTAGAACCCGAATTAAGTGTGGAAGACGGAGAGGTAGTCCAGGTCGAGGAAATAGAAATAGAACCGCCCACACTAGAAATTGAAAGACCAATACAAATGGGAGATGAACTAGAGGAACAAGCGGGAGAAGGACCCATACAAATGGGAGACCAAACAGAGAAACCCGAACCAGAAAAAATAACAGGGAGCATCGACATGAATGCAATAATGATGATGTTCCAAAGAATGGAAGAAACGATAAACAAAAATATGAACAAAAATACAGAATCCCTGAAGGAGGATAATAATAAAAATAGACAGGAAGACAAGGCAGAAATAAAAGGAAGTATAGAATCCCTGAAGGAGGATAATAATAAAAATAGACAGGAAGATAGGGCGGAAATAAAAGGAAGTATAAAATCCCTGAGAAAAGATAGACAGGAAGATAAGGAGGAGAATAATAAAAACAGACAGGAAGATAGGGAGGAATTAGACAGAAAAATAGAATCTTTAAGGGAGTATATAACCGATAAGATCAATGACAACGGAAAAAAGCTGGAGCTATTTCAGGAGGAGAATAAAAAATGTATAGAGTCCCTGAAAAAGGAAATTAGCGCAAATTACGAAAGAGTAAACAAAAAGATCGATGATGGTAAAATCGACACTGACAGGAAGGTCGAGACAATGGAGAAACAGTTAGAAAGGTTGCAGGAAGCCAATAATACCCGTTTTGAAACAATAGAGGAAAGAACCGTAGAGATAAAACAAGGCATTCAAACTCTTGATAACAAAGTAAGACAAAACCGAGACGAAATCATGCAGGAGGTAGGAGAAGTCCGGAAAGACGTTAGCGAGAGAATACAAAGAACGTATGACATAGCTAACAGGTTGGACGAGCAAATAAAAACTAATAGAAATAACATACAGGAAATAGATCAGAGGGAGAAAAACCTGCAGGAAATATTAGAAGCGCTGAGGGACACACCGATATTGAATACCCATACGTGTCATAGCGAGAACAGGGAGGTAATTAACTTCCAAAATTATCGCCGGAACCCTATGGAATTCTTAGAGAGGATGGAAGAGTTCATTGAAAGGAATAGGGAAACAAGGTGGGATAGAATAAGGGAAATGTTAGACGAAACGTTCTGAAATACAAGGGATAATTGGTGGATAGCGGTATGACCCGAAATAACAAACTTAGTCGAATTCAAACACCAATTCAAAGAAAAGTATTGGTCAGAAACAGTGCAAAACAAAGTAAGAATGGACATATTCTACGGGAAATACAACGCGTCCAATGGACAATCCCCAACATCTTATTTCCTGGGAAAGATATGTTTGGCACGAAAGTTAATACCACCAATCCTGGAAGAATGTTTGGTGAGACAGTTAGCTGGACATTATAGCTACGGTATTAAAGATCCCCAATTGTACCAACAACTTAGTAAAATTACTGATCTAGCTAAGCTATTAAAAAACCGTGAGTCTGCTGGAAGGTTCCAAGACTACCAACCCCCCCCCCCCCCCCCAGTCGTAAGGTAGACTATAATAATAGTAACAACGGACCAAACCGGAATGGAGGTGGAAATGGTAATAATTTTAACCCGAATAGCCAGAACAATAGCACCCCACCAAATAGCCGAAATAATAACAATCAAGGTCCAAATAACCGTAACTATCCGGGACCAAACCGAAATAATTACCCCGAAAATAATTACAATAGGAACTATAATCAAGGAAATAGTTATCGCGGCAATAACTATAGAGGGAATAATTATAGTCAGGGAAATAATTATCGCAACGGAGGGAATCAAGGAGGAGGTGATAGGAGGAATCAGGAGTATAGACCACAGGTAAACTATACAATGGCCAATAATCAACGACCATACCAACCCAATTTACCGACTTACGTGTATTACCCACAGCAGACGCAAGGTAACCAGAGTAATACAACGAATAGCCGACCTATTAGTGGTAACCCCGAGGTTAGACAGGAACCACAAACCAGTCAGCAACCCAATGTTCCGGGAGACCGGGCAAATGGGACAGGTGCTCATTTAAATTAGACGCGGCAGTGAAAAAAGAAGACAGCCCTTCACTGATCCAATATTATGGGGTAACTGAACACAAAAATAGACAGGACAATGACATTGAGAACCAATAATTATCTCAGAGATATTAGGGAGGAATTGTTAGAAGAGAGGTATATTATAGTCGAAAATCATAATAAAGGGAATAATGGTACAGTACAAATTAAGGCAGATATCAATGGTATAGATGCAACATTACTCATTGATACAGGATCAAACGTATCGTTGCTAGACAGTGTGGAGTTGGAGAGAATTAAACAGAACAGTAATTTACCCATACCCACTCTGCCTATAAATACAGTACTGTGCGAATTAATGTGAACACATCATAATTATGATAATTTTACTTTTTTTTCACAGTTGGCAACACTTTTATGTCAAAGTAGCGGCCATTTTGTTTTACTGTTCTGACAGTCAGTGAGTAATGAGACATAGCAAGCTACAGACGCGTTGCATTTTGTTTATTTTTAGAATTATTGTTTTTGCTGAAGTAAGCTGAACTAAGGCTTTATTTGCTTTTTATTTTTAAAGATGGATATTACTCCCAAAAAGTGCACTAAAATTGTTACTTTGAGTGAACACACATCAACGACTCAAAGAGATATTGCCAAGGAGTGTGGTGTGAGTTTAGGAGCTGTCAACAAGATTTTGAAGCAAAAAAGGGACACTGGGACGATTGAAGTGAACAGAAAAGGGAAATGTGGAAGGAAAAGAAAGACAACAGCAAGGGATGAAGCTTTTTTTAATAAGGGAAAGTAAATTAAACCCTAGGAAAACCAGCCAAGAACTTCAGCAGCAAGACTTAGCACACGCTGGAGTTATTGTTCATGACACCACCGTACGAAAACGACTTATAGAAGGAGGAAGAAAAACAGTCAGACCTCAAAAAAAAAACAGTTATTGACTGCTGCCATGATAACAAAACAATATGATTGGGCAAAAAAATATGTGAACTGGACTGTTGAAGATTGGAGAAAAGTGTTGTTCTCAGATGAGAGCCATTTTTTGGTACAAGGACAGCGATCTCGTTTCGTTAGAAAAAGTGACAACGAAAAACTTACGACAGCTCATATTGATCAAACAGTTAAACATCTGTTAAAGAAGATGTTCTGGGGCTGCTTTTCTTATAAAGGTACAGGATGCCTTGTGCCGATCGAAGGCATGATGAACTCGCAAAAATACAGAGACTTGCTAGAACACAGATTGGAAGCTGAACTAAGAAAAGTTGATGCCAATGGTCAAACAGTTTTTCAACAAGATTCGGCTCCATGTCACGTGTCCAAGATCATGATGAAATATTTCAAGGACAAAAAGATATCATGCCTTGAATGGCCAGGAAACTCACCGGACCTTAATCTGATTGAAAATCTGTGGGCTATTGTAAAAGCTAGACTTCGTAAAATAGATTGCACAACAAAAACAAAACTGATTGAGGCTGTAATCCACACATGGTTTCGAGACCAGCAAATATCAGAAAACTATAAAAAACATGTTGATTCTATGCCAAAACGTGTTGAAGAAGTTATAAAAGCCAAGGGAGGACATATTTCCTATTAAAACAATTTAAATTGTATTCTTTTCTCTTTTTTCTTCGTCTATAACTAATAAATGTTGTTTTTTTCAAATTATCACTTGTGTTCACATTAATTCGCACAGTACTGTAACATTATACTAGTCGGAGCGACGGGAAGGCAGAATAAATCGATAAAGAAACAGGTGTCACTAGAGATGACCAGTAATGGTGTAACATTGCCAATCGGACTATTATATTACCCATCGAATAATATATTACATTGCCAATCGAATAATTTACCCATGAGTATCCTAATAGGCTGCGATATACTTAGGCCATATAATGCGATAATAAATTTAGATAGTACAAATGAGGGAATTTGGACCAATAATTTAATTGATACCCAAGGAGATAGTACAAACAACCCACCTTATCAAGCTATAGTAAATCATTATTATTGTGCCGATCGACCACTAAACATGCCCTTATATCAGGAGGATAACCCAGAGTTGTGGTTAGAAAAATTGGAAGAAATAAGGGAATTCCAAAGGACGAAAGCAAGGGGTCAGATTAGCGAAGCACAGGCTGAACGATTGATTACAGTATATAATAATTATCGACATATATTCTCAAACGCTCCAGGTAAAGTCAGAAATTATCAATGCACCATAAAATTTAAAACCCCTGTAGAATTTAACAGAAAATCATATCCGATCGCTTACTCACTAAAGAACGAAGTTAGGGAGGAATTGAACAGGATGATAGAGGACGACATAATTGAATATAGTCATTCGCCCTTTACTAGCCCAATCATAGCTGTGCCGAAAAAGAATGTTCAGGTGCGTATATGTCTCGATGTTAGGGAGATTAACAAGATGATTGTTAACGACCGCACATCCCCTGGGGAGATAGAAGAAATACTGAAAAATTTGACGGGACAAGGTATATAAGTTCATGGGATACAGGATGCGGCTACTGGCAGGTAGAACTCCACCCAGATAGTAGGAAATATATGGCATTCATATTTGAAGGCAGAAACTATCAGTTTAAACGATTACCCTTTGGTTTGATAAATTCAGTGGCAGTATTTGTAAAGATAATGGACAGAATATTGGGGCACGAAGTGCTGAAATTTACGACAGTATATGTCGACGATTTACTGGTAACTTCAGCGAATTGGGATGACCATTGCAATACGGTTGAACAGGTGTTAGAGAAGCTATCAGAGAATAATATTACCCTCAAGTTAGACAAGTCCCAATTTATTGCAAACGAGGTGAAAGTTTTAGGTTTTAATCTAACCGAGCAAGGGATTACTCCATCCAAAGAGAAAGTAGAGGCAATACAGAAGTTCCCCACCCCAAAAAACAGGAAACAGCTTCAATCATTTTTAGGAATCTGTAACTATTACAGGAAGTTTCGGTCCAATTATTCAGAACTAACTGCCAGGTTTCAAAAGGAGTTATCAGCTAAAGACAAATGGACTTGGGGACCAGAGCAAGATGGAGTGCTCAATCTCATAAAGGAGAAATTTTTAGAAGCAGTTATGTTACATCACCCCGACTTTACGAAGCCATTTTATCTAAATTGCGATACCAGTAATGTAAGTTTAGGTGCAGCCTTATATCAGGAAGATCAGGATGGAAACCATTTAGTGATTAGCTTCGCCAGCCGCGTGCTGAACAGTTGCGAACGAAACTACAATACCACTGAAAAAGAGTTATTGAGTGTAGTTTTCGCATGCGGTAAATTTCGAACGTATATATTAGGATACCCCATCACGGTTAGGAGTGACCACAAATCAATATCATTTTTTAAACATTGTAAGCTAAATCATGAAAGGCTGACGAGATGGGTTTTGGCCCTACAGGAATATAATATCACATGGGAATATATACCAGGCAAACAAAACATAGCAGCCGATGTCCTATCCCGCATCAATTTACAAAACCAAACCTTTGATGGCGGAAAGGAACAAATAGCGAAGGTATACCATATTATTAAGAGCAGGGAAGATTTAAAAAATATTTTAAACGATGTGAAGGCACAAGAGGCCGACCCAAAATTAGGAAAAGGGTACTGGAAGGCGATGAAGTTATAAATAAATATTCTGTATACACGACGATACTTTGTTTATAAGGAATACCCCACACCAAGAGAATTGGTAGTAATTCCACCAGGGATAGAGAGGCCACTAATCATCGATTATCACGATAGATACGGACACATGGGTGCCCTCAAGGTAAGGAAAGCGTTGGAAGAGCAAACATATATCAAAGGGATGAATAAAAAGGTGCAACAGGCGATACAGTCATGCGATATTTGTCAGAAGGTAAAATGTAATAACGAGAGAAAGGAAGGGGTCATGATACCCATAACATCCACCGAAAAATTAGAAAAGGTATTTCTCGATATCTGTGGACCATTTCCACGCAGCGGTGGAAGACACAGATATAAATTCATCGTAATTATCTTTGACCATTTCAGCAAATATACTAAGCTTTATCCGATAACTAGGGCTACGACAAAGAAAATGATAGAAATCATAATAGAACGGTATATAATGGAGGTAGGCAGACCGTATTCTATAATTACAGACCATGGTACCCAGTTTAAGGGAAAATTATGGAAAGAGAACCTTATAGAACACGGGATAAAGACGTATAAGACATCCGTGTATCACCCGAATAGTAACCCAGCCGAGAGAGTGTTGAGGGAAGTAGGACGGTTGTTGAGAACCTACTGCCATGACGAACAGAAGAGATGGCACGAATACTTAGCGTCAACCGAGGATTTTCTCAATTTATCATATCACAATACCATAGAGGAGTCACCATACACAGTTATGTTCGAAAGACCCCCACCACGGGAGATAAAGGAGATTATTAGTTTTCCCAGCGAACCTGAATACCAATTTGAAGGAACCAAATTTTATAACAGAGTGTTAGAAAAAACGGAACAACAATGGAAGAAATATATTCAATCCCAACCAAAGGCAATTAAGTATAAGGTAGGAGAAAAGGTGTTAGTCCGAAATAGAGAATTGCCCAGTACTATACAAGGCATAACGAAAAAATTGTTACTTTTATATACAGGACCTTTTACAATTACGAAATACAATGAAAACAATACATACGAGGTAACAGACACTGTTTGTAACAAAGTAAAGGGTACATATAATCAAGCGTCATTGAGAACGTACCATGAATAAAAACACAAGTCAACGTATATTTACCAACTTACCCGTACTTATAGAAAGGAGAGAAGATATTATTAATAAAAATAAAAATACGAGAAGGACACCTTCCACCAAAGGCAAAAATATATATATAAAATATAAATTTATTTCCAATAGCCAAGTCAACATATATTTACCAACTTACCCGTATTTATAGAAAGGAGAGAAGATATTGTTAATATAAATAAAAAAATACGAGAAGGACACCTTCCACCAAAGGCAAAAATATATATATAAAATATAAATTTATTTCCAATAGCCAAGTCAACGTATATTTACCAACTTACCCGTACTTATAGAAGGAGAGATTATTAATATAAATAAAAATACGAGAAGGACACCTTCCACCAAAGGCAAAAATATATATATAAAATATAAATTTATGTCCAATAGCCAAGTCAACGTATATTTACCAACTTACCCGTACTTATAGAAGGAGAGAAGATATTATTAATAAAAATAAAAATACGAGAAGGACACCTTCCACCAAAGGCAAAAATATATATATAAAATATAAATTTATTTCCAATAGCCAAGTCAATGTATATTTACCAACTTACCTGTACTTATAGAAAGGAGAGAAGATATTATTAATATAAATAAAAAAATACGAGAAGGACACCTTCCACCAAAGGCAAAAATATATATATAAAATATAAATTTATTTCCAATAGCCAAGTCAACGTATATTTACCAACTTACCCGTACTTATAGAAGGAGAGATTCTTAATATAAATAAAAATACGAGAAGGACACCTTCCACCAAAGGCAAAAATATATACATAAACTATAAATTTATTTCCAATAGCCAAGTCAACGTATATTTACCAACTTACCCGTACTTATAGGAGAGATTATTAATATAAATAAAAATACGAGAAGGACACCTTCCACCAAAGGCAAAAATATATATATAAAATATAAATTTATTTCCAATAGCCAAGTCAACGTATATTTACCAACTTACCCGTACTTATAGAAGGAGAGATTATTAATATAAATAAAAATACGAGAAGGACACCTTCCACCAAAGGCAAAAATATATATATAAAATATAAATTTATTTCCAATAGCCAAGTCAACGTATATTTACCAACTTATCCGTACTTATAGAAGGAGAGTAAGGGAAGAAGGAAAGGACATAATTAATTAAATAAACTATTGAACAATCAAATAACAATTGATATTACTAAGGAGGAGAAATACTGTCATATAATTGATACTAAAAGGAGATGATAAATAAAAAAAAAAAAGGGAAACAGTGTGTTACATAAGGAGGGAATGATGAATCTATAAATATAGCTATTGACATTGAACGATTTTAAAAGATAATTTTACCTGCGGAGAACAGTATATTAATATAATTGAGAAATAATCAGAAGAGTTTAAGAAAGGGAATTTATGTGTAGGAGCCTATGATCTTTGAATATTATATTTTTGTATTATTATTATTATTTGTTGCGAAAGTGCAATTATAAGTACGTCCTATATATTTTCTGGACAGAGATGTGTTGCCTCTGATTTCAGTAATTATAGTTAGGGAAGGGCGGAGAATATATGCCACAGCGAGCCACTCTTCTTCGAACCCGCTATAAAAGTTAGGGAATTGTTAGGGAGTTATATCAAAGATTAAATAATTAACATCAAGGTAAAAGGAAAGGAATAGGAGATACGATAAAGAATGAGACATGAATAATGAGATGGATTAATATATTAAAGGAGTAGTACAGGAATTTAATTATAAGATAAAAGAATGAAATATAAAGAAGCTAATAATAGAAATGATAATTTCATCAAAACTGAAGAAATGTTTTTCCCAAATTATCAATTTTAACGGCGAGGCATATGTAACGTCACAGAACGTTCCATAAAGGAAATTATTTGCATAGTAAATTATCATAAGAGGAAAGTGAGGTGAACAGTATCGAACCCAAGTAATACGAAAAATTTTGTAATATTGTCCGATAATTAATATCATTAACATGAAAAAACGACAAGACTATGACTAAGACTCAAACCCCATATATATTATTTAAGTGAAGAAAAGTGTAAAACTAATAATATACTATAAGAGAGACAGATAATATCAGAAATAACCAAAATGAGGTCATTACTTATTAAGAAATGTAACTCTGAATAGGGTATAAAAAACTATTTATTGTGAATTAATGGACGAGATCCATTATTATACTTTGTAATATAAATAAAATAAATGTATTAAATGATTTGAATACATTATTAAAAAGGATGTAAGTTAAAATAAAAAATATATATATAAATGTTATGACAAAAAATCTATGTTTAGGAGCTGAGTCCAATCACTCATATTTTATGTGAAAATTAATTATTATAGAATCAATAAAAAAAAAACTATATGTAAATGTCAATTAGACAGAGATAAACAAATTATCTTAAATAGAGAAAGCTGTAAAGTGATTAGAAATCAATTAAAATAGCCAAAAACAGTATTAACTGAAAACATGTGATGGACGTATAATATTGTAATATTTATGAATTTAATGTTGACAAAATGCAACCAAATTGTATTATAAAGTTTAAATACCATATAATGTGACTATACTTATATATTTGACCAACTAAAACACTTTAACAGTCGAGTTAGGAAACTATTTACCTATACCATACCAGGCTGAGGCCAAAAACAGTCATATTTGACAGAATAATTGCAGAATATTAGCAAAAATAAAGGAAAAAGGTACAATCCTATAGTGTACTATAGAAACAAACTTACTCAGTTGAAAACAAGCTTAATTCTTAAAGAAATAATTGCTTATCTAATCCGTCGAGTGACTTACTTGTAATTCTGCTTGACGCGTTTCAGGGCATATGCTCCATCTTCAGAATAATTCCTCTTCACAGAACGTCAGACATTAAGATTAAAATGTAATAAATTAAAATTAAAATCCATGGTTAAAATATTAACTCGTCAAAATATTAAAATATACTAAATGCACAGAGGAGCACGCACTATCACAATATGAGTTCACTTCGCGTTATAGTCGGTGTACACCGCCGCGATGTTACTCGCGCACTGACTGTCTGAGTAAACTGTTATCTGCGCAACGCATCTTGTATCCTAATGGCCGTGTCGTACAAGGGATTTGACTTGAAGTTAAGTTGGTCGTTTAATATGAATCCGCCGTCTTGTGAGTTGTTCGTCTTTTTAATTTGTTTAAAGGCCTTGTAAATTTCGAATTCTTCTAATGTGTCCATATATCTGCCTTTTTTGCAAAAGTGTAATGGTTTAAAGTTGGTGTCAAAATTGGTGTAGTTATGATTATTATTTACGAGGTGACGTGCAAAGTTGGATTTGAGAATGTGGGTCTCGTTTTTTGGTAAATGTTCTTGGAAGCGTTTTTTGAACGCTCTGCCGGTTTGTCCAATATAGAAGCTGTTGCAATCGTCACATTGGATTTTATAGACACCTGTCCTCTGTTTTATTGGTTTTGCAGCTTTATGGTGAAGAATTTTCTTAATGTTGTTATCAGTCCGGAAAGTTAAAGTTATATTCAATTTTCTAAAAATGTTGGTTAATGTATGGGGTAAAGTTCGGCCGTAAATAGAAGTCACGTACGTGCTGTCTCGGTTACTACTCGGTTTTGTTTTCTTGTTATGTAACTTTTTCCGGTGTTTTTTGATCAAAGCATCGATCATAGAGCACGTATATCCATTGGCCTTAGCTATGTGTTTAATGGTGTTGACTTCCTCCTGAAAGTCACTGATTTCTAACGGTATGGTGAGTAATCTATGTATGAAACTGTTATAGGCGGCCATTTTTTGCGGAAGAGGGTGATGGGAATCCGCGTGTATCGTGGCGTCGGTGGTGGTAGGTTTTCTATATATTTGGTATTGGAAACTATTGTCAAACCTTGTTATTGTTAAATCGAGGAAATTAAGTTTATTTTCTATTTCAACCTCGAGGGTAAATTGTATGTTCTTGTTTATATTATTTAAATAGTTTTTTAAATTATTGATCTGTCTTATGGTACCGTTAAAAATGATGAAGGTGTCATCTACATAACGTGTATATGATACTATCTTGTTATGCCATTTGTTTGCGCTGCTGAACATATGTGTGTTTTCGTAGTGGTTCAGGTATATGTCCGCCAATAATCCAGAGAGTGGGGATCCCATCGCTAAACCTTTCTTTTGTATATAGTATTTTCCATCAAATATAAAATAGTTTTGATTTAAAACAACTTCCAATAGAGCGGTTATCTCATTAATTTCATCAGGACTGCGTATGTTAGCTACAATAAGATTATACTTGAGAATATTTATTGTATCCTGGACGGGTATATTTGTATAAAGGTCTACTATGTCGAAAGATGCGATTCTGTAATTAGGTTTAATTTGGATGTTTTTCAGTTTGTCGATAAATTCATTAAACCATTACACTTTTGCAAAAAAGGCAGATATATGGACACATTAGAAGAATTCGAAATTTCCAAGGCCTTTAAACAAATTAAAAAGACGAACAACTCACAAGACGGCGGATTCATATTAAACGACCAACTTAACTTCAAGTCAAATCCCTTGTACGACACGGCCATTAGGATACAAGATGCGTTGCGCAGATAACAGTTTACTCAGACAGTCAGTGCGCGAGTAACATCGCGGCGGTGTACACCGACTATAACGCGAAGTGAACTCATATTGTGATAGTGCGTGCTCCTCTGTGCATTTAGTATATTTTAATATTTTGACGAGTTAATATTTTAACCATGGATTTTAATTTTAATTTATTACATTTTAATCTTAATGTCTGACGTTCTGTGAAGAGGAATTATTCTGAAGATGGGGCATATGCCCTGAAACGCGTCAAGCGGAATTACAAGTAAGTCACTCGACGGATTAGATAAGCAATTATTTATTTAATACAGTGACTTGGATACTTTAAAAATGAATATTAATTCTTAAAGAATTTGAAATATGAGAGTGAAATTTGTCACACCAAGAAAATGAATCACTTATGCAAACCAATATGATGCTAAGTAATCTTACAGTAAAAATAATATGTATCAGGATAAACCAGGTATCACCAAAGATAGACAATATAACAAACTCTCAGTGAATACCCAAAAAAATCCCATATATGATACCGAAAAAAGACAAATTATTGTAAAGAACCAGTGACAAAAAACATAGGCCATATGTAAGGCCTATATAAAACTGAACTTATTTATATGTTATATGTGTCAATATTTGTTTATTTTGTTATAAAAAGATAATTATGTTATGCATTAATGTTGTAGCAAGAACCAAACAACTTCACAACATTTTTATAAGTAGAAAATTGGAATTTTGTGAAAACATTCCAAGGTAAGAGTTGTATTTTATGTTATTTTATTAGAGTTAATTTGTTCAAAACCAATCATAATTACTATTTCTTTTATGAATTTGCTAACTGCTATAATTTTTTATTGTTCGACTAAGCTTTTCGTCATTACTGACATCTTCAGGTCTTAAACAACGTCTATCAACTGTACGTTGTAAGCTTTTATACTTTAGGCCCCTCCCCTTATGTCATCGCCCCTCCTATTGGTTCAGCTGCTACCGCTCTTCACGGGAACTTTGTCTACCTTTTTCCGTTACGCATTTTTCTAACATCCGTCAAATTGTTTTAAGAATCTCCCGTTAATTTCTTCATTCTTGACTTATAATTTTTTTGTAACCTTTTACATTTCGTCATTTTTTAGTGTGTTATTCTTATTATTTTAATTTATTTTTGTTTATTGTTTAATATATAATAAAATATTTCTTCATTTGTAAACTCTACTTTTATATTCATTAATTTATTTTTATCTTCTTTTTTAACTTTAAGTATTTCTAGTTCTTCTATTAATTTTCTTTTTTGCAGATTGTTTTCTATTTTGATTATTTCCATATTTTCATTGGGATTTATGAATTTATGGCCTGATTCGTTGAAATGTCTTGCATATAGTGAGTTCGTTACTCTAACCCCTTCTCCTTTTGCGTGTTCATTCATTCTAATTTTAAATTTTCTTCCAGTTTCTCCCAGATATATCTTATTACATTCCCCACATTTTAATTTGTATACGCCGCTTTTTTCTGTTAATGGAATTTCTTCTGTTTTATCATTTTTTATATATTCGAATACATTTTTCGTTTTCTTTATTCCTATCTGTATTTCATATTTTTCGAAACATTTTTGTTTGATATCCTATGTATGTTATTGCTCCTTTATATTTCTTTTCTTCATTTGTTTTTTCTTTTTTGTTATTTTCTATTTCTTTATTTTCCTCTATTTTCTTAACTATTCTATTAATTATTTTAGGGTTGTAATTATTATTTTTTGCTATTTGTTGTATTTTCTTTAATTCTTTTTGTTTGAGTTCTTCATTTTCTAGATAATTTATAGCTCTATAGCAAAATGAATTTAATGCTGCCATTTTATAGTTGACTGGATGATATGATTCTTGTGGAATTATTAAATCTGAGTATGTTTCTTTCCTATATATATCGAATTTAAGTTTGTTATCTACTCAGATTTAATAATTCCACAAGAATCATATCATCCAGTCAATTATAAAATGGCAGCATTAAATTCATTTTGCTATAGAGCTATAAATTATCTAGAAAATGAAGAACTCAAACAAAAAGAATTAAAGAAAATACAACAAATAGCAAAAAATAATAATTACAACCCTAAAATAATTAATAGAATAGTTAAGAAAATAGAGGAAAATAAAGAAATAGAAAATAACAAAAAAGAAAAAACAAATGAAGAAAAGAAATATAAAGGAGCAATAACATACATAGGATATCAAACAAAAATGTTACAAAAATGTTTCGAAAAATATGAAATACAGATAGGAATAAAGAAAACGAAAAATGTATTCGAATATATAAAAAATGATAAAACAGAAGAAATTCCATTAACAGAAAAAAGCGGCGTATACAAATTAAAATGTGGGGAATGTAATAAGATATATCTGGGAGAAACTGGAAGAAAATTTAAAATTAGAATGAATGAACACGCAAAAGGAGAAGGGGTTAGAGTAACGAACTCACTATATGCAAGACATTTCAACGAATCAGGCCATAAATTCATAAATCCCAATGAAAATATGGAAATAATCAAAATAGAAAACAATCCGCAAAAAAGAAAATTAATAGAAGAACTAGAAATACTTAAAGTTAAAAAAGAAGATAAAAATAAATTAATGAATATAAAAGTAGAGTTTACAAATGAAGAAATATTTTATTATATATTAAACAATAAACAAAAATAAATTAAAATAATAAGAATAACACACTAAAAAATGACGAAATGTAAAAGGTTACAAAAAAATTATAAGTCAAGAATGAAGAAATTAACGGGAAATTCTTAAAACAATTTGACGGACGTTAGAAAAATGCCTAACGGAAAAAGGTAGACAAAGTTCCCGTGAAGAGCGGTAGCAGCTGAACCAATAGGAGGGGCGATGACGTAAGGGGAGGGGCCTAAAGTATAAAAGCTTACAACGTACAGTTGATAGACGTTGTTTAAGACCTGAAGATGTCAGTAATGACGAAAAGCTTAGTCGAACAATAAAAAATTATAGCAGTTAGCAAATTCATAAAAGAAATAGTAAGGATGGCTGCTAATTTAAACAATACGAAGAACAATCATAATTAGTATCATTAGATTCAGTTGAAAGCAGAGAATCCAAAAATAGTAATGGCATGCAGATTGTAAGTAGTTATGTAAAATTGTTTGACAAATACCAGAATAATTTCAGTAATATCCTTTAGTGTGAAGAATAAGAAGTTTTTGTTCTAAAGCTTCTACGGAAGTCAAATTTGTTCCATGATGTTCCATTTGATTATTCTCTCTACATGTAACCGCCACTCCATTTTGTACCGGGAGATTTTCTCATTTAAGCTTTCAGCTATGCCTAGCTCCATTCTAATATAATCATTTCTGACAAGATCTGTACTAACATGACCCTTAACAGCCCTCGAGAACCTCAAAAATTATAACTGTTACAGTAAATTTGGTGCTGGTACAATGATCATCTCAAGTGACTATTCATTACACCTTCCATCGTTACCAATACATTTAGTCTTATCGTCATCAATTCATAACACTAGCGTTTATTCATTTTCTCAACAGAACTATTCATATGCTCCAGAACCATTGCTGTATTTAAAAAAAATCTTTTCCCTTTTCAAATGTGAAGTGACAGAACATTAAATAATTAACATAAAATTGAATTGATTAATATAAAAAGAGGTTAGAAAGTGGCATGCATATGGCAACCTGCAATCAATAATTACAGTGAATTTTTTCCAGCCAGTTTGGATATTTGATGTTCAGATAACACACACTCTACTATACCATATACAACAAAGGTACAGCGATATGAAATAATCCGGTTGATCAGTGCAGTATTGATTATTTGGTTCATTAGTGCAATCAGTAAATATTGCAGGTACTTCAAACATAATACCATAATAAATCTGGCATGATAAAATAAAAATAATAATAATAATCGATGATATACATGTGTTTATCATAAAACATAAAACAAAAACTGGCAGGGTAATGATAAGGAGGCAAGGCACACATAAACATAATGTTATCAACACATTCCGGGAACCAACACAGTATACAAATTTCCAAAAAATAGTGTACACAGAAAATAACAATGTCGCATAACAAAATTTTATTTACAACTTCTCATAACATGTACATAAATATACATATTAAATTCAACATGAATATACATATATGTATAGGCCTATAGTCAAACACTCAAGATGATAATTACAATTTCAATTAAATGATGATGGTGATGATCATGAAGATGATTTTTCAAAACAATCTAAAAAAATTTTTATATTAAATCATCCACATAAAATTAACTTTTTAAAGTAAAAAAATCATAATGATTTACCTTATTGAAACCGTCCAGTGACTTCAAATTGTAAATTTATGACGCGTTTCGAGTCATATGACTCTTCATCAGATATTATCACTCACAAGTTCATCAAATATTAAAATTCACAAAAACACACATATGTACAATAATAAAACCTATACAAGCGTCCGACACAGTGCACTGCGTGTGGCCCACTGGACTCTGAACAAACGCGTGTCACACCATGTGTTATCTCATAATCGATTGTAGCACAGTGTCATACAGCGGGTTTGATTTGAAATTTAATTTATCGTTAAGTATGCCATCATGAGTAACTGGGTTATTATGTCCACTATAAATTTCAAATTCTTCCCATGCATCCATATAACGACCCTTACTACAATAATGTAAGGGTATTAAATTCGTATTAAAATTCGTGTACGAATGGTTGCATGTAATTAAATGTCTTGTGAAATTAGATTTTATATTATCTATAGAAACACCTTTATTGATGAAATTATGTGGAGTGTGTTCCCGAAACCTTTTAATAAAAGGTCTCCCCGTTTGACCAATATAGAAACATTCACAATCATTACAAATCAATTTATATACACCCGTCCTTGACTCTAGTTGTGTGTGAACAGCCTGGCAAACCGAATTCGAAAGGCTATTATTGGTTTTAAAAATGGTGGTGAAACCAAGCCTATTAAAAACAGACGTTAGAATTTTGGGCATTATCTCCGTGTATGTGGTTGAGATGTACTTATTTTTGGTTTTTATATTATTTATTTGTTTTGATTTCTTAGCCTTGTGTTTCCTAAAAATGTTATCCACCATCCGGCAATCATAACCATTAGCAGCAGCAATATGTTTAATTGTATTTAATTCAACATTAAAATCGTTAGCGTCAAGGGGGACACTCAAAAGCCTATGTACGAAACTATTATATGCTGCTAATTTTTGCGAATATGGGTGGTGGGAATCCGCATGTATAGTAAC
This sequence comes from Magicicada septendecula, assembly GCA_034769895.1. Classification (NCBI taxonomy): domain Eukaryota; kingdom Metazoa; phylum Arthropoda; class Insecta; order Hemiptera; family Cicadidae; genus Magicicada; species Magicicada septendecula. Next base: position 31,450,487 of record CM068374.1, read on the forward strand.
ATCAGGTAACATGGTAGGCTTTCTATATATTCCAAATTTCAGGTTGTTATGCTGTTTAGTTATGGTTAAATCCAAAAAATTTAGTTCATTATTTGCTTCGGTTTCCATGGTGAACAGGATATTGTCATTTACAGCATTCAAGGTGTTTTTCACAGTGCTTAGCTGCCGTGCAGTACCATTGAAAATCAAAAAAGTGTCGTCCACATAACGACAATAAAAAATAATGTTATTGGTGAACTTGTGGTTAATAATGTTTAAAAAAATCACTTTAAACTAAAAAATATTCCATTAACTCTCAAAATTATCGGTAAAAGTACACTCGCTTATTTAACTGGTGCACAGTTAGAAAACTTTAATAAATTATTAATGATAGTAACATCGATCATTTGTTGCGATCAGTGACAATATTAAGTTCACATATATTCTGCCTGAAGACATAAAAACAGAAACTGACAATCCAATTACTACACAATGCAACCAAACTAGCCATACCATACATTGTCTCTCGACAGTCAAATAACAACATCCCACATGAAATCCAGAAACTAATATCAGAGGAGAGAAAGCTAGGTCAACCTGACAGCAAACACATACACCCAACAGCAGAACAAAGTACAATAAACTTGGCAACAAGTTAAAATTAAATCTCCAAGGAACAACTCTTTTGAGCAATATGATAGTAACCAGAGTAGATGGGACAACTCCATCTGGAAGCCCATAAACTCAGCAAGAAACCTAGCACCTCCAATACATAGATACTCAACTCCTCCACGACCATGGACCCAAAGCGACAACGAAAAATCAGTCTCTTTACCAAATACCTTTCAGAAGTCTTTACTCTACACTCGACCATACAACACAACAATCACGACCTCGCAGTGGAACAAGACCTTCCCATACCAATTCTAGTTTGCGAACATCTCAAGTATTCACTACAAAAGAAATAATTGATTAAATCAATAGACTAAACCATAAAAAGACACTGGGAATCGACCTTATTACTGCCAGCATGTTGAAAGAACTGCCATACACACACACACACACACACACACACGCGCGCGCGCACGCCTAGACCGGATGACGGACTACTAGGTATCTTGGTTACTTAAGGTTACTAGATTTGAGAACAAAGCATATAAAAATACCACTATGACAGTTATTTACAAGACAGAGAGTATTTGGTTAAGTTCTGTGCACTACACTGAATTGGTCAACCATTTCTCAAGAGAGAAAACTCTGTAAAATACCTGATGAAGTGTTCCATCAGCAGCGGGGAGATAAGTGCCAATAACAATCTTTATACTCATTGTGTGTGTGTGTGTGTGTGTGTGTGTGTGTGCGCACCCGCACCCGCTTGGTATCCATCCAAACGTCAAAATAATTGCCTGCTATAATTTTCCTGCCCATAAAGATAAGTCAATCTCAAGCTACACGTGACCTCAAAGTGTTAATAACACACTTGAAGGTCACGTATATTAACTTACTGATAACTCTATAATTAAACACACTAACAGTTTCATACTATTCAAACTACATGTTATTTTAGAAATAATAATAATATTGAAATTTATTTATGTTATCTGATTTTCTCAGAAGAGTTACAAAACTTAACATGTCAATTCATTACAATCAAAATAGTTAACATTAAAACATTTAATATCTTCAAATGAATACACTGCATGTAGGTTTATTTTCATCTGACGCATGTTTCACAGAAATTATTCTGTATCTTCAGAGGTGTGTTTGAACTGTAATTGAATGTTTCTTGCTTACAATACTGTTAATGGATAATCAATTTTACTTCAATTCTATTTTCGATTGTTGTAAGATTACATACAATTATTTTATATTTAGTAAAATCGATTATCCGTTAACTGTATTGTAAGCGAAACATTCAAGTATAATTCAAGCAAACCTCTGAAGATACAGAATAATTTCTGTGACACGTGCATCAGGTGAAAATAAACCTACTAGCTGGTTATTTATTTGAAGATATTACATGGGAGACCTGCAGGAAACTCAACGAGTTTCCTTTGTTACTTACAAAGGAATTTAAATATTTGTATGCAATAAAATATTTTATCAAATAAAATATTTTATCAAACTCCTACGTTTATCCCAGATCTTGTATTATAATAATAATCATTATCTTCATAATGGTGGGATAGTTTAGTGGTAGATACTTGCTTTGTATGGCATTAATTCACCATGCTGTGTTGTGGATTCAGCTCAAGGTTGAGTCAATCCTACCCCATCTACCCACAGTCTGCATAATGTGGCAGAAGGCAGACCTCAGTCAGTAACAATATAACATCTACACAAGACCATATATAACAACGTCCTTCCCACCATTCCAGCTCAACACTGGGAGCTGCAAGACAGCTAGAGGACACAACAGGCCATGGGCCCAATGGTAAGGAAAGAAGATGAATTAAGAATTTGCATGCAATAAAGGCTTCTAGACTCCCCAGGCCTTATTCAGTTCTCCAATCCTTAGTATGCCTACAAGGTTTGCTGTCATAATTCCATCATCAGAGGTCAGAACAGGGAATGTGATTGCCTTTGTGCAGTTTTTGTTACACTGAAACCTCAAGCAACATCCTTTACTTGCAAAATTCAGTCATATCCCAGATTAATGTACACAACTTCCAGAAGAGTTTTGGAACCTACTACATACAAAGGTTTTTATCATAGCATCCTTTCTAATATGCAAAGAACCAATGCCCTTCTGTCACCATTGTCACCAAGTGCAGCTGTTGGCAATAAACGAGGGAAAGAAAAAGATATTCAAAAGTTTGATTCACTTTCTAGACGAGTCTTCTCAGAAGTGGTATGACCATGTTCTTACAAAGCATCCATAGTTACAAAATATTCGTACAGATGATGAGGAAACTGACAACACTACAAAAAATGGACGCAAAAACACTGCCTTAGTATGTTGTATCCATTGGAGATTATTTCAGAGAGAACAGTACAAATACAAGTGAATAAAATACAAGTTTTAAATAGATAAAAATTGTATGACTTTTCTAATTCCCATAAATGTTTCTACATATTTATTGAACTGAACTAAGAATTGAATCTTTATCCTCTTTTGATCCACCCAAGCTTAAGAACGCCATCCACCAAACTGCTGTCTTTGTCTGCCCAGATGTTTGTATTCTTGGATGTGATTCTTGACTCTCTTCATGTCTCGTGCACATACACTGGCTGGGGAAAAAGATGGGAGGTAATCATGAATATTGTTACAACAGAGACCTACAAACGGAAGAACCACAAGGACAGCCATTTGCAAGATGAACAGATGATCTATAGTGTGAAGGATTAGTGATTTAGTGAAGGATAAGATTTTCTCTAGAGAGAAGATTCTGGAGAATCAATGTGGAGGTATTTGTACACAGCAGTACCCAGACAAGTGCTACCAAAAATCGACGATTTAATGTAGCGGTATGACCAAGAGGGCTGGGGGGGGGGTACAACCCCGCTTCATCAATAGCCATAGGTCTCAAAGAAGTCTTGCAGGTAAACACTAGGCAAACTTTGACTAGACATCTTTCCCACAGGCACCAGCATGTACATCTGGATAGATGGAGTGCAAACAGGTCTATTACTGAAGTGACATTACAAAAGGCATAATAAAGGGGTATTGTCGTTATACACATCAATCACCAAACCCCTCCCCCAACAATAACAACAGCATCCCCATAGACAAAGCCATGCTACTTAATACATAAAGTATGATTTCACGTTACATAATACATACTCAACTTCATTTTCAATTGTTCCTACCGAAACTATGAAAAAAAAACTACACAAGGCCATTACACGAAGCCAACGCATTGTAGATAAACACATTTACAAACCAAGAAATTCCTGGTAAATCAAAATCAACTGCAAGTTAAAAACTTTTTCATAAACTTATCAATATTAGAACCATAAAAATGATTTTAATCACATAATATATAATTTTATAAGGGAACGAAAGAAGAGAGAAAGAGGCATGTACAGACATCTGAACAAAGAGCAGTCTAAAAAACAAAACAAAAATATAAATTTCCAAGTCAAAACAATTGTTGGGATGCTGACAATCGGCAGATAACTCACCTCCTCTGATCTAACATATACTAGATATTTCAAATGTTACAAATTTGTCAAATTACAGCCATAAAAATGATTGAATCAGATAATTTGGAGTTTTCCGAGCAAAATAAGTGGGGGAGGGGAAGAGATTGGGACATGTACAGGCATACCAGCAAAGATCACAACAAGAACAAAAAAAAATAAATAAATACACAAGGATATGACAAAATCATGAATAATATTCAAACAATTTAACATCCATGAATGTCAAGGAACTAATAAATTTTCATATGAAGTGAGAATTATATTAAGTTTATGCTCAAGTGTTGTGATCCAGCATGTACCAGACATTCCCAAACAACTGACAACAAATGCAGCATACATGACTGTACCCAGCACCACCGCAGCTGGATTGAATAAACAGTAAACAAAGACTAACAGTTGTTTTCAACAAAGTACAATAAAAAGAAAGATTTATTTGACACATGTGGTTTTTTACTAGAGCCAGCCTACAGTTTTTGTAAACACTGCAAATTGTGCAGTCTGAAACACTTTTCTGCAATGCCAGAATAAAAGTTTTTACTCATCTTGTTGGACCAAGAAACTTTATACTGATACATGAAAAATGTTATATAAATATATATAAATATTTATGTATAAATATATAACATATCCAAAAAATAAATTAACAAATTGTTTAAATAAACACATGTGCACAAAGGTTAAATGAAAATCTATACAACTAGTTACCGATGATATGTTATTAATATGTAGAGTATTTAATCACATTTTTTTTAATGTTAAATTTTCAAAATACGGTGTTTTGATCACTATCTATATGTGATGACTGTCAGGTATCACAATACATTAACATGATTTCTACAAAAAAAACTACATGAGATATCTGTAAATACGGTTTTAATTATTTCGTATTTTAATTTTGATCTTGTTAATTCCAGTTTTAGTTCTGATATTAAATATTTGGTTGATGCCTACTTCTGTAATTGCAGAAATCTAACGTGCCTTAATTTTTAGTAATTACTAGTGTTTGGCTCAATGCACTGTCAAGGTAGGCCTACATGAAAATTTTGTTTTACTTTTGTTTTAAATTCATTCTAACATCTGTTAATTCTCAATTTTCTTGTTTTTTTTTTTAATTTGATTTGCTTATATATTTGTAAAAATAATAAGTTAATTTAGTTTTTGTAGAAGTTTGGTTAAATTTTTGTAACACTTGTTATATGATCACTTGATAAAATGTCATAGATAGGCAACGATTAAAACGTTAATTATAATACTACTGACTGAACCAGTTTTCGCTTTTTACAAGCTTCGTCAGAGGCTTTATTACAAGCTTTGAAGCTTGTAATAAGCAAAAACTGGTTCAGGCTACAAGGTAAAAATTTTATACTTTTACCAATAAAAAACTTGTTCCGAGTCAGTAGTATTATACTTATAATTTAAAATCAACAGACCAGTCGCATGGATAACAAAATCCAAGAAACTGAAACATTCTTAACTTTTACAAATTTTAATGTCTAGTTATTCTACATAAAGTTAAATTACTCCACATTCCATACAGAATCGTATGTATGGTTTGATTCAAATCGCTATAGCCAAAGGTTTTTTTTTTTGAATTCGGCTCCAAAAATCATGTTAAACTACACATAATAAATAACCGAAAATTACATTTATTCCAAACACATAAATAACTTTTCACACAATTTTTAAAAGAAATATTAAAACTTCCTAGCATGCTGTGTATTATTGCATTCTGTGAATACAATAATCAATTTTGGCTACAATTCTGTTCGCATACATTTACATTTATAACAAAAAGTAAGACTTATCTACATATTATATACACTGTAAATGAGATAAGCTATGTAAATACAAGTAAGCATATATAAAACTACAGTAAACGGTATACAAATGTGTATAATATGACAAATATAAATAAACAAATGTCGTTTTCTACATATATGCTATATTGGTATTACAAGCAATGATTAAGGAATACTTGCTTATTACTTTAGGTAAAACGGCTTATCACATTATAACAGAGTTACCACACATCCTCCTTTTCCTGAACACACTTCCTTTCTCAACAACACAATTTCTGCCTAGGAAAACAATAAAAACATCCAAAGTTCTTAACTTTTCACGTGTTTTTAATATTTCATGGGTTTTCTATGTTTTCTGAGGAAGTAATTTTTTAGTTCTGTACATAATATTTTCCTTCACATCATATACATGTACCCTACATGTTATTTCTTGTGCATATTGATTTGTAATCAACCCAACAGTTTGTAATCAATTGACCAACAACCGATACAGTACAAAGAATTTGACAAATATTTTTAAGATGAAAAGTAGACAGAGAAGAATTTCAGCATTCTAAAAATATAGAATGCCATTTGGAAATCTCAAAAATAGCTCAATGTCTTTTTGCTATTTCTACACACAAAGCAAATGTTTGCAAATTAATATATTTTTTTCATTAATGCAAAGCTAACGAAACAACCTCAGCATGGATTCCATTCAAGCAATCCTGTTCTTGCAGGGCACCTTTCAAAAACACTTTAAATGTACATTTTTAATTATTTCCTTATACACGTAATCACCTTGTGTTGAAAAAGATTGGATATAACTAGGCAATTTCTTCTAATCAATGCCAATAATACATTCTTACTGAAGATTAAAGATAAATTATTTGAAAATGTTTAAAACAATAAATATGTAAGAATGAATTTTCATTTAAGTATTACAATTTCACTTTCAAACACAAATTTACGGTAAACATTAATACCACTGCACACATGAACTTTTGTTAATGTACCCTGCCCCACTTTTTTAATGATTTAAAAGCATGAAAGTTCTCTTTTTTGGAGCTGGAAATATGGTAACCCTATATTATAATTAACTTAAAATACTATATAATAATTATTTACATAAATTAAGATGAATATGCAATATTTTAATATCCTTTTCTCTTCCCTTCTCAACAAAATATCAATAATTTCAAATAAAGAACTAAAGTCATAATATGTTTCACAACTTACTTCTCATTCTTACACTACACAATCACAATAAGGCAAATTCAAAAAGCGTAGCACTGGTTGCACTCTCTCTTTCTCTCTCTCTCTCTCTCATGCACCATGCACGTGCGCAGACACACACACACACACACACACACACACACACACACACACACACACACACACATTTGAAACTAGAAGCTTCGATCCTGTATAGCAACTTTTTTTGTTCATAATATATTTTTAAATAAATAAATCAAAGTAATCTTCCACGCTCTCCCACTATACATTTATTTTTTCATTTTGAATAAAAGTGAAGAAAGTTACCTAACCTAAAAAGCTTGATGGGCTGAAACACAAAAATTAATACTCTCTGGGTTGGGTAAACCTAATCTTCCAAATTAAAATTATATTCCAATAAAATATTTTAAAAATTACCTTTCCTACAGTCATACATATAGAAATATGATGTAAAAAAGATCAATCATATGATGCACAAATAAGTTGGTGAACACAGTGCAAAGCGACTGCGCGCAAGAGTTAATTACAAAAAAGGCCATCGATACCTGTAAACAATAAAGTCCATGGTTCTTCACTTAACGTGGGCACATCGCGTGTCTTCCGCCGTCCACTGGCAGGGTAACTCCTGTTATAAATGAGGCTTTCTCACTAGCCAAAAACGCAATGGCTTCTGCGACTTCTTCGGGCTTTCCCGGCCGTCCTAAGGCGTGGGTGTCTTTGGAACGTTCCAAAAATTGTTTGTACAATTCGTCGCTGAGGCCTCCTCTCTTCTGTAGTTCAGTCACTGTCACACCGGGGTTGACACTGTTAACACGAATGTGTTTACTACTGAGTTCCAACGCCACACATCTTGTAAACTGGTCCAACGCCGCTTTAGACATGTTGTACGCCAGCACGCCTGGAAACGATCTCAAACCGTTAACACTAGATACATTAACTATACTGCCTTTTGTCTTGACGAGATGCGGCACTGCCAGCATGGTTAGGTGATAAATCGATCTAACGTTGGTGTTGAAAACTCTGTCGTATTGTTCCAGCGTCGTGGTTTCGATGCTCCCCGTTTCTAAAATGCCGGCATTGTTGACTAGAACGTCCAATTTATCGTAGTGTTTGACAGTGGATTCCAGAATTCTTTTAGTGTCCTCTTCGTCGTTTAAATCGCCGATTATCGCCAGCGGCTTAACCTTGCTCAACCTTTCACACTGTTCGGCGACTTTTGTCAGATTTTCAAGATTACGTCCGGTAAGAGATAAACTGGCACCTAATTTTGAAAAATGTACAGCCGTCGCAGCTCCAATTCCCGAACTTGCACCAGTTATTAACACCACTTTCCCTGTAAACATTTTGTTGACCACTGTCACCTGGCACTGTAAAAATAATACACAAAGCCACAGTTTCTTTGAATACACACAGGCGTGTTTGTGTTTAATAATCTTTACTTTACACAGTCCCGTTTAACAAATAAACGAATTTTAAAAAATTCAGACCACTACACACAACGTACTGTCAACAAGTAATAAAGAACGCAGAAAAGTCATATCACAGATGATCGCGCAATGCTGCCAACACACTTAATCTTCGCCTTTTTTAAAATTCTGTTACTCCGAGTAAACACAGCGTCACAGATTTTCACAAAAAACAAAGTTCGTTTCTAACTTCCGTACTGTAAAAACGTTGCATTTTAAAATTACGATTAACAAATCAAACCGCACAAGCGCATTACACATTCGAGCGGTGAATGTTGGTACTTCCAAGTGTCAAAGTAACAAGCCTGGCGCCAACGCCATGACCATGCAAAATTATCGTACTCCATGCACAAACATAAATAAACCGTCCAGTTCGCTAATTGCAACACAATACTTCTAAAAGACTAAATCAATTCCAAAAATAACATAAAAGCACATTCTTCTAACAAATGCAACGTAAACACGGCAGAAAAGGTGAACCTAAATTCATGTGTGTGAATTCATGTTCTTCTTGTATTTATTCTGGAAGGCTTCATAATTATTAACATCATCACACACTGTACGCAATGACATTTACATCATATTTACATTCCATTCCTTCTAAAATAGAAATATTTCAATTTCCTATACAATTGGTAATAAGCCTACATATCACTGGAAAAACTCATAATCAGATGAAAGCATATTTACATAAAGAAATTAATTGAACACCTGGAGGGAAATCCCATCTGTCAGACATCTTCTATATAAATCTTTAATTATACTTACGGAAGTATACAGCTTAGAACTAAAGAATTATCCTATTAAATCCAAGGTGTAATTGTAGTCATTCATATTTATCACTCCAAGAAGTTAAGAGAACTTATAAACAACCAATGGTACTAAATAAAATATGCTTCATAACAACTGTGTAATTCAACAGTAAAACGTCAACCATGAAGAAATGTCCAATACCGCAAGATAATGGAAATACACTCAGATTAATTATTACCCATTCATAGACACAAAAGATGCTAGATACTGGATTGATAGATACTAGTATTAATTTCTATATGCTAGAATAACAAGAATAAAAAGATTGTTGTTAGCTGACCTGAAACATGATATAAGAAAACTAATTTTCCAGTCTGACCTATTAGCTTATAAAACAGTTCAAATTTCTGTCTGATATATTAATAAATGGATTAATTTACTGCTGAAAAATAAAAAACCATTATGTTGTCTATACCACTTTTTTATTGAGTTATTGACACATATTTTGGCAACACATATCCCTATCTTTGGCCTTCAACATTTGAATGCCTAGCAGTAAGCACTGCCAAAACATACTGTACCAATAACTCAATAAAATAGTGGTACAGGTAAATTGTGTACGGTATTTTATTTTTTAATAATTGAGAAATACCACTAAATCTCTGTGTCTACAGTAAATTAATATGAATTTAATGAAGATAAATGTGATGTCTCGCCAATATTTTAAACAGTTCATTTTGATTTAAAACACTGATTACATTTGTTCATTTATTTTATAACTATTTTTAAATCGACTACCAGAATCAATTCTGTGGCTGTTGTTTGACTAAAGTTATTGATTTGTTTATTGGAATGATTTGAGAGGCGTTGGTGTTAACAATAATTATATTGTTCTTTTAAGGTAACGATTTTTCAAAATTTTCCAACTTTTCCCACATGTGAAAACATTTAAACATTATTATATTTCTTTTATACTATCATAATGTTCAAAATTCTTATTATATTACCACATACGGTTCATGTACATAAAACACTTTCAGTATGTATGTTATCAGATTAATTTTATTTACATGTGTTCCAGCAATAAATAATATTATTGTTGTTATTAATTATCACTCCAGTGACTCATAATATTAATGAACACAAATCTATTGGTAATATACATGTCTTACCTACATTTAGTAAATGCAACTAGAAAAGCTTGTTGCATATGTTTCAATTATTGGATATATATATATACATGTGCTCAAATAAATAAATTACTGTTAAGTGCAAATGTGTAGTGCAATACATAAAAATGTGAGTAAAATTTGGGTTACAATAGTTGTGCATACAAGTGTATGTGTTGTATAGACACTAATTAGAAAAAACAATACAGCTCCCTTAGTAATTAATATTTCATGAGGGGACTTGGACAAGAATGCAGTTCATGTTATAACAAGCAATTCGTCATAATTAAATGTACACTACTCACTGGATGTGAATACATTTTTTTTTTAATAATTCTGTACGTGGGTCATACTAGAAAAGGCATAAAAGACATTAAATTTTATATAATTTATCTGCAGGTTTAGAATAATTCTTGACCAGAATAAGCTGAAATTTATACAATCATAAAACAAGACACAGCACAAGGATTAAATTTTACAAGACAATTGCAATACCCAAGTTAATTTATGCAAGTGAGGCGTGCGTCATGACAAAAAAGGAAAGCGGCAAGATTCAGAGTGCTGAAATCCAGTTTCTTCGAAATACTTTAAATTATACATTGCAAGATAGAATAAGGAATAAAGATATTAGAGCAGCACTCGAAGTAAATGACATAAATGAAATTATTGCAATTTACAGAAGACAATGCTGGGATCACCTGCAAAGGATGACAGAGGATCGATTGCCAAAAGCGGCACTGAACTATAAAGCCATTGGTAGAAAAGATGTGGGTCATCTGAGGATGAGATGGGTGCTGGGACAGGTTTATATAACCTAATCCTTGAAGAGGAGAAGAAGAAGAAGATTTACACAATCCGATGCTAATTCCCTAACTTAAATTAGGGTTCTACAGAGAAGGAAAAATCAAGAGCTGTAGAATTTTATTCAAGGTTTAGTGAAGCTTCAAGCAAGTTCATTCAATTAGTTCAGTTCAAGCAAGGTTATTTATGATGGATGTGGTCATCTCTACAAATAAACACAAATTCACCACATCGAACATGCGGATCTTGGAGAGATAATATCTCTGAGTTGCATAAATATTGTAACATAATTAACTGTTAACTATTAACTGAGTTGCATAAATATATCTATTAATTTATGTATTTCAATAATCAAATTATGTCATTTTTAATTGCCGGTTAACAGCAGTTTTATAACTCTTCACTTTTTGCAAATTAAAAGTTTATTATGTAAAATACTGTTATGTTATTTAAGAAATATAATAACTCATTCATATGATATGAATTCAATAATTCGAACAAAATTAATTTATTAGGTCTAACACTAATTCACTAATTTCTTCAACTTAAATGTATAGTACTAAGTGTGCACAGATCTATAATTTAGATTTAGCTATAAATAGGCCTACTCATGATTTTAGTAATGCTATGAAATTAAATCAAAACATAACACGTTCACTTTAGCTATTTTATTACACTAAGCTTATAGGCCTCAGACGCAACGTTGTCACATTTAATATTCCGGCCTTCTACTAGAGCCGGCCATGATTACGCCCATGAAATTTCAAGCCCAATAACAACCCAAAAGTGACCCTACGCCTACATTATTATGGATATACAACGCGACTGTCAGAGATGAACGATAAATTATCAGATCACTGGACTCCAGCGATGGGGATCATTCTTCAATCTTTATACAGGGGAAATCCAAATTTTAATAATATCATTCAAATCATACTCTGAAGAAATTTTAAAGACTAAAAACTGTATAAAACAAACTATTAAAAGATGATTAATTTTAGGATTATGTTGTCCATGATGTGTCCGTTTATTAACTAATTATAAGTATTAGCTATTATTAGCTACTGATGCTACTACACTCCACTACTGAATCTACCTTTGCAAACCACCTCATTGAAGAAAACCACACATACACAAACATCAAAAGCAACATGGACATTCTACACGTACACACACAAAAGGCCGTAAACTAGACACTCTTGCACAACTAGAAATATACAAACTCACAAAAACACATAATAAAAACAACATCCTAAACAAACAGACACAATTCAAATCACACATATTATTTGAACATATCACACCGCACACACACAACATCGATCTTTCAAACAACAGTCCCGTCACCAAGAACAAGACGGACAGCGCTCCTAGTGGCAGCCTCTGATGAAGCTTATAATAAGCAAAAACTAATTCAGGCTAAAAGGTAAAATTTTACATTTTTACCAATTAAAAACTTTGTGTTCCAAGGCAGTAGTGTTATAATTGATTAATTTTAGTTAAATCTGTGTTAGTCAACAGAGTAGTTTGTCAAGTAAAACTGTAGTAAGAACTTTATAAATTTCAACCATTGCTTGATTAATTTTTAATAAACCATCATGCTATACAAATATGTCTCAGCAATATTAATTCACCTATGCTTGTCCACAACTTCACAATATACCAGACATGTACGTACATTCAAACACCCACAACAGTCCTGCATTTGTAAATAAGGGGTTATAAATGTTAAAGAATAAATTATCTAAATATAAGTATATCACTACCGACTCGGAACACACAGGTTTTGTTGGTAAAAATGTAAAAGTTTTACCTTATAGCCTGAACCAGTTTTTCCTTATTATAAGCTTCGTCAGAAGCTGCCACTGGGAGCGCTGTCCGTCTTGTTCTTGGCGACGGTACCGACTTTTGAAGGATCAATGTTGTGTGTGTGGGGTGTGATATGTTTGAATAATATGTGTGATATGAATTGTGTCTGTTGGTTTAGGATATTGTTTTTATGTGTTTGTATATTTCCAGTTGTTCAAGAGTGTCTAGTTTTTGGCCTTTTGTGTGTATGTGTAGAATATCCATGTTGTTGTCGATGTTTGTGTATGTGTGGTTTTCTTCAATGAGGTGGTTTGCAAAGGTGAATTTGGTATTGGAGTGTAGTGTCTTTGTGTGTTCAATCTATTTTTGTTCGAAGCAACGTTAATCCTACTGTGCATTTCTCCTCTTTATAACAGGCAGAAGTGTTCTGTCCTCCTTGATTCTTTTTTAGTCATTGACTCTTTATTATCCATTGCTTACTTTATCCAATCACACTTATGCCTTTCGTCTGCCTCTAAACCATACATCTAATGCATCAATCCAAAATGTACCTCCTTTTTGAAGGTCTAGAAATGCCACTGTTCCAGTTCAGTCTTAAGTGATAAGTGGCATTTAAGCAAGTGTATTTCTGGATCAATAAAAATTTTGTTATGCTTTCAAATTCACATGAATTGAAAAGAATCACAACTTACAATTTACTAGTAGCTGAATTCTGTGCTTTGGAGTAGGAAAATAACCCACAGAACTAAGGAAATTAGTTACTCTACGATCTTAGAACCTATGGCTCTGAAACTTGGGAGATGAATCAAAGAACAAGGTCTTGTGGGACATTCAGTGGACTGGAAATGAATTATCAGGAGGCAAATTCATTTAGGCAGAATAATCTTAGACACTATAAATAACTAAGTGCACCATGTGGTACAACCATATGGAATGAATAACTGACAACAGTTGGCTCAAAAATTTGTTACACTTGGTTCCAACTGGAAGACAGAATTGTGGTTGACCCAAGAGGGTTTCGAAGGAGGGCTTATATAATTATAAAAGAAGCTTGGATCTAGGAGGATGCAATGACAGAAACCTTTACTAGGATGCAAGAGACGGTCCCAGATGTACAAGCACTCACGCATGGATGGAAGACAAAATCACAATCAGCTTAAAGCACGCGTGCACATGCACACACACACACACACACACACACACACACACACAAAATTTATTATTTAATCCCAGGAGACTTGAATAATAATAAAATAGATAATTTATTTTCTTCATGTACTAATTTTGACAGATTTATACGAGGCTTATCCAGAAAGTAAGTACCATCTGCACATATATCCCGCGCATATTGTAGTATGAAGGTCGCGCATGCGTAGTTACTTCCTTCTACTTGACGACGAAGTAGCCAAGCTATATTGTTTGTTTACGTTCCAATTTACGTTTACTACACATCGGTAATCATGTTTAAAAAAATCGATCGGCCCGCCAGTTGTGAAATAAGAACAGTTATTAGGTTTTTGAATGTGAGAAATGTTCGTCCTTATGAAATTCATCATCAGATTTGTGAAGTTTATGGACGGAATACGATTAGTGAAGGTATGGTGAGAAAGTGGGTTAGGATGTTTAACGATGGAAGAGAAAATGTTCACATTGAGGAGCGTAGTGGTCGCCCGTCCTTAGTCAACAAAGAATTGCTGCGCAGTGTTGACGAGAAGGTTCGTTCCAATAGGCAATTCACAATTTCTGATTTGTCAATGGATTTTTCAAACATTTCTAGATCTTTATTACACGAAATTTTCACTGAACATTTACACTACAAAAAACTGTGTTCGAGATGGGTGCCAAAAATGCTAACGGAGGGTCACAAAACGAAATGCATGGGAGCAGCCTTGGAATTTTTGCAGCATTATGAAAGAGATGGAAATTGTTTATTGAAAAGAATTGTCACTGGTGATGAAACATGGGTTTCTTACGAGACACCAGAAACTAAACGACAGTAACTGCAATGGCGGCATACTGGTTCCCCGAAAGCCAAGAAAGCAAAGCCACCTCTTTCTACAAAAAAAATCATGTGCACCATTTTTTGGGACTGTCAGGGAATTTTGTTAGTGGAATTTATGGAACGAGGCACAACAATCAACGCAGAAGTTTATTGTGAAACACTCAAAAAGTTATGGCGAGCAATACGAAACAAAAGGCGTGGACTACTGACTTCCGGAGTGGTGTTTGTGCATGACAACGCACGACCGCATACTGCACGTGTAATGACGGCGCTTGTTGATTCATTTCGCTGGGAACAATTCAGTCATCCTCCTTACAGTCCAGATTTGGCTCCCAGCGATTTCCATTTGTTTTTGCATCTGAAGAAATTTCTTGCCGGCCAGAAGTTTGAAAGTGATGATGAGATAAAGGGAAACGTCCAGCAGTGGTTGAAGTTGCAGGGGGCCGAATTCTTTTAAGCGGGCATATTAAAATTAGTGCCAAGATACGACAAATGTCTCAACTTACATGGTGACTATGTAGAAACGTAGATTAAGGTATATAGAATTTTTGAAAAATAAATTAATTTGAAAATAATTTGTATCATTTTCTTAATGCCCAAAAGGTACTTACTTTCTGGATAAGCCCCGTAATTCACAACTTCACTTCTGATAAAAGATATCTGTTATGTAAGGGCTTATTACAATGAACAAACAATTTATGAGTGTAACTTCATAACATAAATACAACTATTTTTTTCATAACATAGTTAAGAATAGACTATATTCTTGATAACATATATATTAATTAAAGTTGATCAATTATAGTTTAATTTAAATCTAAAAAATCACATTTAAGTACAAAAACATAACTGCCGTTTCTACAGTGGTAATGCTTAAAAAAAGAGTATGTGAAGTAATGTGGGTATAAAATATACTAAAAAATTATCCGGGCACTTTTTTTGTATCTGGGAGTAAAATTATTCTTAATGCAATGAGATATTTTATGTTCTTAGTCCCCACACAGTTGGTCCGAATCCCAAAAACTGCTATATTAAAGCGGACAGGGGTCTCTTGTAGTTATAGGAAGAGGGTATGTGTTCTGTCATGTATCTAGTGCATATTCTTTACACATAACTAAAAAGTCTGCTTTACTTCAGGATACAAAAATACTAATTTAATTTTTAAAAACAACAAGAATAATTCAATTAAATAATATATTATCTAATTGCAAACAAGAAATAAAAAATGCAATTAACAAAAACTCTTGTATTTTTATTGCATAAATCTTGTGATAATGAAACAGAGTACAACTGATTAACAGTTAATATCACTAGGACGCAAATTGATTAGATAATAAACGGCTACTAACAGACCAACATTAAGATAAAAGTTAGGTTTTATACATACTCACAACATCTGAATTTACAATATATCAACTCTAATTACTGCTTAATTAATACAATATATCACAGCAGCTTTGGTGATACTAATCCTATATCTGTTAATAATCTCATTTCATAATTATCATGAAGGCATGTTATACATTGTTGTTACTACATACGGGCCTGCAGTCAAATCATTTATGTACTATTACTTTTTTACAAAACTACATTTCTGAACATCTTCAATAAGTAAGTACATTTTATGATCATATAGTATATACAAAAATAAAGTTATGGGTTTATAACACGTTTGTGAATACTATTTGGCCTGTTAGTGATAATGAAAATCTAATTATAAGTACAATACTACTGTCTCAGAACACTAAGTTTTTATTGGTAAAATGTAAAATTTTTACCATATAGCCTGAACCAGTTTTCGCTTATTACAAGCTTCGTCAGAGGCTCTAAACAATAAAAAACTTAGTGTTCCAAGTCAGTAGTATTATAATTAGTTCACCAATGGACACGTTATGGACAACAAAATCCAAGACATGAAAATCTGTTGATATTCAAAACTTAATAATTAATAATTTGACATAAAACTGTGCAGTAGCATAACGAAACTAATAGTTTTTATACAATAAATTTTGGAGTAGAAGAAAGATCGTAGGTAACATTTAAATACAAAAATATATTAGATAGCATATTTTGTAACCTGTTGGTCAGCAGTTTGCGTCATCTGGTGCTGTACTCACAAAATGATTAAAATTGTATATAAATACCAGTGGCGAAGCTAGTAGTTAATGAATGGGTAGGCAAAAATCATATCTTAAATTTTTGTTAAGGAATCATTAAAAGGACGGTGGTTCAAATCGGGCGCTGAGGTAGAGTTTGCTGTAAGCGAATGGTTCCACAAACAGCCGTAAGAATTTTACTAGCAGGGAATCTACAGGTTAGTGCAACAGTGGAACTCATGTCTTAATGTTAATGGAGACTTCTTTTAAAACCGTTGAATAAAAAATGCTTTACAGCTCTATACGTGTTTCTATTGAACAATCCTTGTATTAGTCATACACAATAATACAACTGATTGAACTTCAAATTTTTAAACCTGATTAGTTTCTACATATATGTTCAATGTTACAAATAATTCAAATAACAATCTTGATCATCTGTTAGTTCAGCGGAATAACAGGGGCACTTTTAATAACCGCATAAAATAAACACACTTATAAACAACACAGCGCGCTTTAACTTAACTGTTTGGACCACAGAAGTGAGATATGCTTCAACGCTCTATGTGTACAGCGCGGGACAATCCCCCCTCCCTTCACTTCCCTATCACTCCAGCACATTGCTTATTGTACATACGATGTATACAAAAAACGCTGAGGCAAGGTCAGGTTGCCTCATCGCTTTAAACGAGCTATGCCGAATCTCACCTGTCACCATCTAACGGTGGCTCAGTAAAGCATGTTTCGGCTTAATAAATTCGACAGTCGCGGTAACAATGTATAATCTTTACGTTCATACGTATTTATAATTTTTATTCTACAGAATTTTTTAGGGTAGGCATTGCCTCAATTGCCTCCATGTAACTTCGCCACTGATAAATACACAGAAAAGGGATAAGGAGAGACCCATACAGAACAGCTTTTGGTTTCAACAGGAAACTACTGTACACAGTGCAATGATGGCAATTTTCAAATTACTTTTACATTTTTTCAAATAACTAATCAACTAATCACAGAAGGTTCATTAGATATTTTGCACTTTAACAGTGAAAATAACTACGACATGTAAGATATGTGTGAAGTGTTTCAAAAATGGGTTCTGTATTACCTGTAGTTTTGTTGCCTAATTACCCTGCATAGTTAGGTTATTAACTACAGTACTCAAAACATTAATAGTAATTAACATAAATTAAACATATTAAACTTACATCAAATTTGTACTTCCTACATCACAGTGTAAAATTTGGTACCGATGGAATAATTCATCTGCACAATAAAAGTTTTATTTTTTATATGTTACACAAACAGCATTTAAAACATTCTAAACCATATGCTTGATTTAGAATAAGGTCCTTAATAAGGTCATTAATTGTCCTTAATGAGTGCCTGAATACACTTGTTGGTACAATTAATTGTATTCAAAGATTAAAGAAAATTACAGTGTACACACAGAAGATAACAATGTTTATCAATAAGTTACTCCAGTAATTACAAGTTAATTATTGGGGATATGACTTATCACACATAGAAGGTTAATATTTATCTTACTCAGTTCATTCATTATTAAAGAAAATTCTTTGCGACAAAAAACTGAAAGTTTGATAGTAGTGGCCTATAATTAAAATTAGGATTGCTGCATATTTGGCAACCTTTCTAACGTTTTGGCAGCTTACATGGTGGTCATCTCAGAGTGGCAAGTCCTTGTCACCAGGGTTGGGGCAGTTTTTCATCTGTTCCCCATTCTGACAATGACTGCCTCATAAGCTGCAGAAACATTAGCAAGGCACAACAATACTGATGATATGGATCCTAAAACCACATACAATTTTGTGAAAAAAATTGTACAGATCTGTATACAACAATGTGTTAGTAAGCCGTGTGAACATTCATATATGGTGTCTGAAAACTATTATAATTACTGATAATTTAAAAGCATTACGGTAGTGACTATTTTTATTATTATTTCCCGTAATAACATCCTAGCATCTGGCAAAGATCTTCAGCAGACTTGGAGACCAACAGTCTGATACCCATCATGATGATTAGCCATAGCTGGGATTTTATTTAATACACCAGGTTCATGACTTCCCTGATATTGTTGTGAAATATTTGATTTATCGTTCTATGTTGTGTACTAAAACATCAGTAGTAACTATTAAATTCACCTGCAACAAATAATACACTATTCTGCTATCTTAACTTGTCCAGCCTGGTCAAAATTGCATTAGTAGACCCTGGCAACATGACAATGAAAATACAAAATAAAACAACTGGAACCAGTGCACTAATTATGATAAATTTAACACTATTTTCTAGTTAACCAGATACAACTGACAACTGCTGTACTTATTAAAATGTTAATTGTTTGACAAAGATTAATATAATCTTATTTTCTAAAATGGTTAGAATTTTATTTAAATTTCCTCAAATATGACACTAACTGCACCATGAAGGTGCAGTAGGTATAGGTTGCATGTATAAGGTAATAACTTACATGTATAGGTTAGGTACCGTACTCATTGTAATGATACAAACCCTCATTTGGACTTACGCACACTGCAGCCTAATAAATTACTGAAAAATAATACTGAAACAAAACTTTCAAACATTTTCACCAATACACAATTCCCCCACTTAACTAATGAACTGAACACACTATTTCTTAATCTTCCGTGGTTACTACATAGACGGTGGCATGCTGCACATCAAATTTCGTCCTCCGTCCACCGGTAAGCTGACACCAGTGATAAAGGACGCCTTGTCGCTGGCCAAAAAAGCGATGGCTTCACCAATCTCGTCCGCTCTTCCGTAACGACCCAGAGGGTGCGTGTGTTTCACTCGTTCCACAAACTGCTGGTAAACGTCCTCGCTCATTCCTGCCCGTTTGTGTATTTCCGTAAGAACCAGTCCTGGACCTGCACTGTTCACACGAACCTGTTTACCGCTTAATTCTAACGCTGTACACCTGGTGAACTGGTCGAGAGCCGCTTTCGACATGTTATAGGCCAGAACTCCGGGGAACGATCGAAAACCGTTCACGCTGGAAACATTGACAATGTTCCCTTTGGTTTTAATCAAATGAGGCACGGCTAACATTGTTAAATGATAAATAGACCTTACGTTGGTATTGAAAACTTTATCAAGCTGTTGCAATGAAGTCGTTTCTATACTTCCGTTCTCCAAAATACCGGCATTGTTTATTAGAACGTCTAATTTGTCAAAATGTTTAACTGTCGATTCAATAATGTTTCTAGTGTCGTCTTCGTTATTTAAGTCAGCGATTACAATCAGCGGCTTAACCTTGCAAAACTTCTCACATTCGTCGGCTACTTTGTTCAGGTTTTCAAAGTTGCGTCCAGTCAAAGACAAGCTGGCGCCTAATTTTGCGAAATGAACAGCTACGCCAGCTCCAATTCCAGAACTGGCGCCAGTTATCAGCACAACTTTTCCTGTAAACATTTTTATAAAAAAATAATTCAATTGTTCACCGTACAGGTTAACCTACCCACCGTTTTGTAGACAATGTAACCCTTATCTACTGTCGGTGAGAGCACTGATAGTAAAAATAAACAAAAATTTGAAAAAAGTGCTGCGTTGAAATGCGAAGTATCGATTGCTAAATAAATCGATAGTTGAAACAGTCATACTATAAAATTAAAACTAATAAATACAAGTATGAGTATGTATATGACCCTATAATACTCTATCAGCGAGTTATAGAGAGTCAAAAAAATAACAATTCACATAGTATATAATAACAAGACTAAATAATATAAATAATACTTACTAGGAAAAAATGCACAACACTCGCGAAATAAATAAGACACCATTACATATTGAACAAATCGTGTAGAACTAATTTATAAATTAAACTGTTGTGAATAAGGACTCTGTCAAATCTCTCCCTCTCACTATTTAAGCACTCAAATAATTTCGACGTAACCGAAACATCGAAGATCGAAGCATGATAATGTTTTTAGGCTTTTGAAACGTATAATTAGAGCTCTATAGGAATAGGTATTCGCACCCGCCATCTTTGCTCCGAGACTTTTAAATATATCTCTGTATAAATTCGATCTACCCGGTGTATACAAGCTAAATTGCTCAAATTGCAATAAAGTCTAGATAGGCCAGACAGGACGTAGCTTCAAACAGAGATACATTGAACACACAAAGGCACTCCACACCACTACAGAATCCACCTTTGCAAACCACCTCACTGAAGCAAACCACACATATAAAAACATCGACAATAACATGAACATTCTACACGTACACACAAAAGGCCGAAAACTAGACACTCTAGAACAATTAGAAATATACAAACACACAAAAACAAATAAAAACGACATCCTAAACGAACAGACACAATTCAAATCGCACGCATTATTCGAACACATCTCACCACACACACACACAGCATCGATCTTTCGAAAATCTATCCCGTCGCCAACAACAAGACGGACAGCGCTACCTACGGCAGCCTCTGAAGAAGCCTTTTAAAGGTGACAGCCGGTTTAGGCTGTAAGGTAAATCTTTACGATTTTACTTACAAAAAACTTAGTGTTCCGAGTCGTCAATACAATAGTGATATTTAGTTAAGTAACGGACACGTCATGGACAACGAAATCCAAGAACAACTATTACATTAACGACTCGGAACACAAAGTTTTTAATAAGTAAAAACATAAAGTTTTACCTTACAACCTGAACCGGTTTTCACCTTTAAAAGGCTTCTTCAGAGGTTGTCGCTGGTAGTAGCGCTGTCCGTCCTGTTGTGGGCGACGGAATCGAATTTCGAAAGATCGATGTTGTGTGTGTGGGGTGAGATATGTTCGAATAATGCGTGCGATTTGAATTGTGTCTGTTCGTTTAGGATGTCGTTTTTATTTGTTTTCGTGTGTTTGTATATTTCCAATTGTTCTAGAGTGTCTAGTTTTCGGCCTTTTGTGTATACGTGTAGAATGTTCATGTTATTATCGATGTTTTTGTATGTGTGGTTTGCTTCAATGAGGTGGTTTGCAAAGATTGATTCTGTAGTGGAGTGGAATGCCTTTGTGTGTTCAATGTATCTCTGTTTGAAGCTACGCCCTGTCTGGCCTATGTAGAATTTGTTGCAATTTAGTTTGTAAACACCAGGCAGATCGAATTTGTTTTGTGCTTTGTGTGTGTGTTCTGTTTTGTTAGTAGTTTTGTAAGCGATTCTGTATCCTGCTTTTTTTGAATTTGTGGGCTATTTTTTCAGTTTGTTTGTTGATTTATGTTAGTGTTATGAATTTGTTGTTTTCTGTCTTTGTCTGCGTTTGTTTTGTGCAGGAGTTTACTGACTATTGTTCTGTCATATCCGTTAGATTCTGCTAGATATTTTATCGTGTTTAGTTCGTCTTTGTAGTCTTTTTCATCTAGGAGGATGTTGATAAGTCTATGTATCATGGTTCTGAAGGCAGCTAGTTTGTGTTGTATTGGGTGATTGGAGGAATTGTGTATTAGTGTGTCAGTTGTAGTCGGTTTTCTGTATATACTGAATTTGTGCCTGTGTTCAAGTTTTGTGATGGAGAGGTCTAAGAAGTTTATGGTATTGTTGTGTTCGTATTCGGCAGTAAAGGTTATGTTTTTATGTATTTTGATTATGTGCGTTAGTAACTGTTCACATTGTCTTTTGTTTCTCCTGTATAGTATTAGAATGTCATCAACGTATCTGTGCCAATATAGTATTTTATGTGAGTGTCTGTCATTGTTTGTGAGTATTTTTGTTTTTTCTAAGTGTTGGAGGAAGACTTCTGCTAGTATGCTGGATATGGGGGAGCCCATGGGTAGACCATCATTCTGTGTGTAATATTTATTGTTATAAGTAAAGTAGTTTGCTTTGTGCTAATGTTTCTGTTATTTCGTTGATAAGTTCGTCTGGTGTGTTGTTCTGTTTGAGTTTGTTTTGTATGATGGTGATTGTTTCAGAGATGGGGATGTTTGTGTACAGGTTTTTAATGTCAAAGGAGGCTAATGTGGCATTATGGGGGATGTGTATGTCTTTTATTTTTGTTACTAGGTCTGTGTTGTTTTTTACTGCAATGTTGTTGTCTAGTTGTGTGTGTTGTCTGATAATTTTGTCTAGATGTTTTGCGAGTTTGTGTGCAGGGGCATTACGGTAGTTGATAATGGGGCGGATCGGAATGACTTCATTTTTTGGTAACTTGAAGAACTTATCTATTAATTTTTATGCTAAACTCATGTAGATTGAATAAAAATGAGGGGTTAAATATAAGGAATTGGTTGGTTGAGAGAGAGAGAGCAAGAGAGAGAGAGAGATTCACCTCAATGCCAACTGATTGGTGACTGATTGGGAATTGAGATCAACAAATTGTTATGTAACAGAATAAAACAAAATGAGATCTGCTTATCACAAAACAATGCATGTTCATGGTCACTACTACAAGATAACAACTGTAGTACATATACTAACACAAGTACAACATAATATGGTTGTTGAATCTCAATGCTGGCTTTGCTATCACCGCATTTATGTAGTGTTTCTAAAACATGGTATAATTTTGAATATATTTTGAATAAATAGTTTAGTAGTTTTTTAAAAATTAGATTCTCTTTGACAATCCCTAGTTTTTTCCTCTAATTCTTTGTCATCCATACAACTGAGCTGTCACATTTGTTTTAAAATACAGTATTGCAGCATACTAGGTGTCAAATAACTACTGCCATTCTTTTCTTTAGTCTCTAGTAATCTTCACTTTTCATTGTTTCTTTCATGTCCTGGTCATTATGTCTTCTGTGTTATCAGCTCTCGCTTCTTCATATCCACACACTTTAGTTGTTTTTCTGATTGTTTTCTTGAGTTTTACTAGATTCTATATAGATTATATCTACAGTTTAGTAGCATCATCCAAATGAAGGCTTAAGGAAAGTGAACTTTAAGAATAGTTAAAAAATTATAGTTCAAAGTAGAAAAAAGTCAAAGAATATTGTAACGGTACATAACCCGGTCCCAATAAAGTAAGTCATGAGAGTGAAAGTCAGAAATGGGTAGAACTAAAGCTCGCTCAAAATTTAATTATATCACTCCACATAATAAACAATTCGAGTGGTATATAGTGCGAAGTGAGTTCTAGTGTACCCATTGAGGTGAAAAACCAAAGTGAAACTAATATATTACTAAACTGTGCTGTATGTTTTGGATAGGATAAAACTATGGAAGTAGTATGTAATAATACTGATTGATTTTTGTAATTTTATTTATTTACTGTAATTCATATTGTATGAACCACAATTTGTTATACCCAAGTTAATATTATATTGTTTCAAATAATTATGTTAGATTGTAAGAAAACCCAGGGTTTAATTTAAAAGACATAAAAATTTTAACTACCAAAGATAATATAAAATTAAAATAATCCTAGGAAGGAAAGGACAACAGGAAGTAGTACCGGGTATGAACACTATTCGATACTAAATAAATAATATATAAATTTATTTAATGATAATAAAATGATAAAATATTTATATATAAGGTCATAAAAAAATTAACCAAACCATATTATGTGAATTAAATTAGTAAATAAACCGGAATGGAAAGTAATTATTTTTTACATAAATAAAATATAAATTTATAATAATCACAAACTGCCTACATAATAAAAATACTATGTGTTACTAAGAGTGATGGAAAATAACAAGTATTGTTAATAAAAATTATAAAAAATTTTGAACTGAACCGGAGAGTTGAAGAATCGATGCGACAAAAATTATAAAAAAATAACCTTTTTTGGACGTTGGAGGAGGCGAAATTCACGCAAGAGTAATAAACAAAGTGAATACTAACCAATTATACCTGAGGAATCCAAATTAAAAGGTGTTATACATTAAAAACCAGTGGATGAAACCATTCTGAGGATCCAATATAATTCGGCCTACGTCTAATAGACAATCAGAAAAATACTCGAAAATGAAAAGGAAATAATAACGCAAGACGTACCTCATCACAGAATAAAACTTCAATCCAGTAAGGACAACACGGAGCGAGGTAATATAAACATTTTTCGTAATAAATACAGAAGAAAACTCGTTTTTTAATAGTGAAATAGAACGAAAAAATATTCATTTTATCATATGTTCCTTTCAAAAGTAAACAAATACATGCTGCTCTCTTACGGCAATTCCGGAAACTATGTAACATTTGAATAATAAACCAAAATTATTTATTAATTTTTTTATATTTGTAAAGCGTAGCAATTAGCCATTTCTGACACTCTCATAACACAAAGAATTCACCCTGAACCCTGGGGAATTAATAAGAATTATGTAATAACTGATGTATTTTATTATAGCGTAATATTGGTTAAATAACAACATATATGTTTTGTTCTTTAGACAGATCTATGTTTACTCGGTAAAGTCGAGAAGATGTTTTCTTTTTAAAAAGATTAATTGTGATACCTATACTTGGGTGGCTGGAGACAAAAGTCAATAATCAATAAAGCAATATTATTGAAAATTAATATTGAATTATAACGTGTTATAATTTATTGTAGTGGGTAGTTAATGAAAATTTCAGCACAACATACAGAAAAAATCGTCACAACAGAGGGGCAATAATGATACTTACTCTCTCTTCTGCATAAGGCTGAACAAATTACCTCCTTGACCCCAAATCACACACTCTCGATTTCTTTTAGATTGAGTAAAACAAGATAAACAAAATCCTTTATTTATACCGTTTAAAACGTCAGTTAGTATAATTCAAAAGTGACGCATACTGCGTGAGGCATATAATAACACTTCCATAACACACCACGAAAACAGCGGTACGTTACAGATTTGGCGAACCCAACATTTGGGGCTTGACTCAGACTGACGTTTCGCTAAATAACGCCTCGTGAAAAAGTAGTACGTTACAGAATTGACGCGTACAACGTGGTGCAGGATTTAACTATACAAAACCTCACGAAAAAAGCGGTAACGTTACAATATGTATGTTTTGTTTAATTTGTTATATAGGTAAGAATTTAAAATTTTCAAATTATTCAAGTACAAATGTTGTCATCATAATCATCATCTTCATTGTTGTTGTGTCGTCGTCATTGTCGTTGTCATCGTCGTCGTCATCATCATCATATGCAACTCACAAGGATTAGTTTATGCTAACACTTTTTTAATTTCACAAATTACAGCATCTGTTCTAGGCCTACAGTTTTCTATTATCACATCTAACTGTAGAGTGATTAGGGTGGAACACAAAACTTTTTTTTGCAAGGTTATACTCAAGAAATTACCTACTACAATTGGGTTCCAATTTTGTCTCTACTTTTTCATGGCTTCAGACAGTGGTGATTCTGATAGAAAACTTGTATTTGTAATTTTGTTCTTTGGTTAGAACTTTTGAAATGTATCAGTAAAGTAACTTCAAAGGCATTAATCTTAATTAGTTTTATGAAAGCTGTCATGGCCAGAATCAAATTATTAAAATTAGAAATAACCAAGCTGTTGAGCAGTGATCAATTGCTTACACTATTGCTATTATTCATTATAAATGTTTCAGCCGCTCACCAGAGGCCTTCTTGAGTTGAAATTGCGTTCAAATGGAGGAATTTGCTTATTCCTCTACTGTGAGGTGTGTTGGCCTTCCATCTGTTTGATTAAGAAGAATGCTTCTACTGAAGAAGGCTTCTGGAAGGTGGCCGAAATGTTTAGAATGAACATTAGCAATTGTATGAGCAATTTTCCCCAACAGGCCAAGTATTTCTAATTTTAATATTATTTATATTTATTTTTTAACTGTCCAATTTTCTAATCTCTAACGAAGAACATGTCCACTGAATGGGTAAAACAAGTGTTGATTTGGATAGCCCAAAGGCAGAAGAGGACCTGGAAAGCTTCTTGAAGAAAGAATATGTAGGGGAAGAACTTATGAACAGTTAAGACAGATGGTGAATGGATATCGGGAAATAGTGGAGAATACTGTGATCAGTAATGATGATAGAAGGATTGGAACTGCCATTAATTTATAAAAAGTAAGCTGTACCGTATTTTTAAAGTTATTGGTATATAAACTTTTTCTCATTTTGTAAACGTACAAGAACAACATGCAAAGTGAGACGTTAGGTGTACTGGCTGTTGTTTTAAATACTGTGTACCATGACGCCTGGGGAAGTAGCCATCGAAATGACGAATTGCATAAAACAATTAATTTCTAGCTCTTTGTATCCTATAATATAATGTGTTAGACACTAATATTTTGAATGTCAACAAACAAGTCGATAAGCTTTACGAACTACGATATATCGACAACAATGGTTGAATACAACATTAAACTCAATCTTAAGGTAAGTCCACACCAGAACATTGTTGCGGGGCTGCCCCGATTCAATGTCCCGCGTCTGTTCAGGGACAGCCCCGCAACAATGAGTCTCGTCCACACTAACAAGGGGGAGCTCTGCTCGAAATGTCTCAGGAGTTAGCCCACGCAGGTCTCTCTGTTTCGCTTTTAATTCTAATTAAAAATCGAAATAAACAAAAACGGAAAAGATGGTGGATACGGAAGCTATTCAGTGCTACCAATGAGCCATGCCATGATCTCCTGGATACATTAAAACTGGAAGATGGCAGTGGATTTGTCAATGTCTTAAGGATGACACCCAGTGATTTTGAATACCTTCTACAAATGGTTGGATGCAAGATCAGTAAACAAAATACGAATTTTAGAATTTCGATTTCGCCAATCGTGAGGCTTGCAACCACCCTCCGGTACCTTGCTAGTGGAGATTCCTTTACAAGTATCATGTGTACTTCCAAGATTACTAAACAAAGTATATCTTTATTTATCCCAGAAGTGTGTGAAGCCATCATCAGTGTTTTGAAAACATACATCAAGGTAAGTGGAAAAATTCTCATATTTTTTCTAACGCAGATTTGATATTGCTTTATTTTTTATTATTCATACATTGTAGATTGTAGAAATAAAATTGTATGAAACATAGTATGTAAGAAACAAACACAATAATGAAATAAAACAATAGTAAATTATGAAGCATAATAATGAAGCATTGTATAAACTTTATAATGAAACATTGTGTAAACGAACACCATTACATAATTGTAACATACAAATGTGAACTACACAAATTTTATGTCCCTTTGTAGTTGGATACATATGATTGTATGTTATACTCATGGCAAGAACCACTTTCAGAACTGAGGGATGGAGAAGTGAAATCGTTACTGTTATCTAGAGACTGATTACCTGTTGGATTGGGGCTGGGAATGTCCAAGTTGTGTAGAGAAAAAGAGTTTACATTTTGATTCGGTTGAATGAAATATCTTGTATCATTTGCTTGATAAGCCCCTCTTTACAAGTTGAATAGAATATCGGTAATACCTTTTTTTTGCTGCTGTTATTTCCATATTCGGTCTATTGCTTGTCCTCAATGAGTCCGCAACAAAGTCCCCAAAAATTGTGAAACTATCTCTATTTGTCACTGCTTGGGTCATAGTTTTCATGCATTCCAATGCTTCATTTGTGAAAACATTGTCTACTTTACGAGTTTTTGAGCGCACTATAGGTACTCGGAAGGAAGCAGCATTACTTTCTGTTTCACATGGTGACTTTTCCTCGTCTCGTGCCTGTGATTGTGATGTTTGCATGTCCGTATCGTTGGTTTCAACATTCAGCTCCTCAAATAAAATTTGAAGGCTTAAAACATATTTGTCCACAGACACAAGAAATATTTGAAAGTAGTAAAGAACGTCATTTAACATAATTAATATTAAATCCCCTAAACGTGCGAGAAATTGTATTCACCAAAACAAGTGTGTGTGTGTGTGTGTGTGTGTGTGCGTGTGTGTGTGTGTTAAAAATCATATCATTCATACTTTTTATATAGGTAGGTCTAGAAAAGTAAAGACTTATAAAGTTATAATAATGATCTTATTTTTAATGTTTTAGATACCCACTACGAGCTTTGAATGGTTGACAGTGGTCCATGATTTCTCAAGAAAATGGAATTTTCCTAACTGTGTCGGCAGTATTGATGGAAAACACATACAGATTGTGGCTCCAGAACACAGTGGAAGTATGTTTTTTAATTATAAGGGGTTCTTCAGCAATGTTGTGCTTGCTGTAGCTGATGCTGACTACAATTTTATATACTTGGATGTAGGGTGTCAAGGAAGAATTTCTGATGCAGAGTCTTTAAATATACAATGCTTCATAAAAAAATAAATAATGGGACATTGGGTTTGCCTCAGCCCACCTCATTGCCAGGGAGAGAAAACCCCGTCCCGTTCGTGTTTGTAGCAGATGATGCGTTTCCTCTGTCACGAAATTTGATGAAGCCATACCCTGGCTACAACAACCGATCATTATCACGTGCTGATAGAATATTCAATTATCGTCTAAGTCGTGCATGCCGCATTATTGAAAATGTTTTTGGGATATGGGCTGTGAAATTTCGGGTTTTACTGAAACCTCTAGCACTACATCCCAGTAAAGTGGAAACAGTGGTTCTTGCAAGTGCCTACTTGCATAATTTTTTACGATGCCATTCAAAAAAAAATTACACTCCACCTGGCACTTTTGACAAGGAAAATTCTGATGGGAACTTTGTACCTGGAGCGTGGAGATTAGAAATACAAGAATCACAACTTCTAGGGCTACAAACTGTACCGAGGAGATCTTCAAATGAAGTGCAGGAAATCAGAAATGAATTTCGAGATTACTTTATATCATCTGAAGGTTCAGTGCCTTGGCAGGATGAAATGATTTGAAAATATATATAAGCTACTTTTTCCTAATTCTTGTTCTGTATTTCTAAAAATAAATGTGATTGGAAGTTCATAACAATTATTAATTTTATATTATCTTACCTTATATTCTTTTACATCAGTGCTACGACTTCCTCTTGATTGATTGGCAGGTAGGAGAAACATGAGAGGTTCATATCCGAACCATGAACATTTTTTAGGAGAAGCCCCACTCTTCCTGCTTTCCTCTCATTTCTTGTGTTCCCGCCGAAACTGGCTTTTCATAGTGTGAATTTTTTTTCCAGTTCCACTACTGAAACGTCAAACTTTTCCGACATACTTTTTAATGCGTCCTCGTTTGTCGAGGTTTCTGTAGTGGATATGTGTGATATCCCACAAGCAGTTGTTAATTTGAAGATCTTCAATTAGTTTTAAAGTAACTTCAGTCGTCCACATACTGAAAAATATAAAATACAACAAAAACCACGTCAGACGACGACAATAACACTGTGACAACTATGTGCCAGACTGAGCCAAACTTCCCCCGAACACGTCCAGACTTGCAATGTTGCGCAACATTGTTTCAGAGAATCCCTTTTCGATGAGACTCAAAATCTTGTACACGTAGACCCGCATTACACTCCGGAGACACGGGGACATGTTGCGGGTCTGAATCGCAGCAGTGCAGATTCAGACTCGATTCAGCCCCGCAACATTGAGTCCTGGTGTGGATTAGGCTGTAGGCTTTTGGTAATAAAGTAACAGACGTAAGTTACAGTAAATCTAAATTATTTTGCACAGTGCCGTAATTATATTATTTATCTACATATGAAAGAAAATACAGGTTTGTATTTTTTTTTTATTATGGCTGTGTCAGTTCGCTGTTGCAACTCTACATTCTTGTAGAAAAACGTGTTTTTATTGTTTCACGTTTTTCTACAAGAATGTAGAGTTCACATGGAGCGAATTTCGCTTCGCCACGTGTTCACCTAAATTAGCCTAATCTAGGATGCAGTGCCATTTATGTTCGAAATTCGAAGTTATAGTGTGACTTAAGGTTATGTTGTTGTGAATAGTTAAAAAAGGGATTGTTATTTGAGAATCAAATTAAGTAAATTAAATTCAGACTTTTTGCAACTATTAGACAGTTTGTGTACGTATTTTATAGTTCTTGTGTTTTTTTTTTGTAATTTTTGAACAGTTTCAAAAATGGGCAAATCGTGATTTCAGTAAAAACCAAACCAACACTATCGTTTTGGTTTATTTACTTTTAGTGTAACTAGAGGTTTTCTTTCAATATATTGTAAATGTATTCATGGGTTTCTTTGAGAAACATAGTGGGCAAGCGTACCGCGTCTAGTTTCTTTGCGCTGTTTTCACTTCTTACAAAATAGAAATTTTCTAGTCAGTTGACTCCTTTTCTGTGGATTTCAACAATAGTAGTTTCAGTATGGAATGACAATCAGTGCTAATATTTATTGACTCAGGCGGTAGAGATTGTGTCTCCACATGAAGCCAACTACTTCACATTTACACAGAACACAGTGAAGTTATGCTTTATCTTATCTGTGAACGTTTGATTAAGTAGCAAAGCTTACATAAGTAATTATTGTGATACATTTAGCAACAGATGTGCAGCAAAATAGTAACAGTTACTTATTGTTTATAAGAGTGTCTACTGAGTGAAGACAGTAACTAATTTGTTGTGTTGGTCTGTGCTTATAAGTGGTAACGGAGTGATTTTTCTCTGAAATATTCGTGTTATAATCGACAAAAAGAAATGTTTAAGGGTAAAGTTGTATTGATTACTGGAGCTAGTTCTGGGATTGGAGCAGTTGCGGCCAGGAGCTTTGCCAACTTGGAAGCTACATTATCGCTTACGGGTCGTGACCTTCAGAAGCTGACAGCTGTAGCAGACGAGTGTGAAAAGATAAGCAAAATAAAACCATTGACAATTATTGGTGATGTAACCAGTGAACAAGACATGGAGCGAATAATAAAGACCACAATAACCACATATAATAAATTAGATATTCTCATTAACAATGCTGGGATTGTAAATTTTGGATCTATCGAAACTTTAACGTTAAAACAATTTGATGAAGTGATGAATACCAATGTAAGAGCTGTATTCTACTTGACACAACTTGCTGTTCCATATTTAGTTGAAAGCAAAGGAAACATTGTTAACGTATCTAGTGTAAATGGTATACGATCGTTCCCAAATGTGTTGGCGTACAACATGTCCAAATCGGCACTGGATCAGTTCACACGTTGTGTGGCTCTGGAACTGGCCGGCAAACAGGTGCGCGTGAACAGTGTCAATCCGGGTGTCATCGACACTCCGATCCACAAACGTTCTGGTAGAAGTGAAGAAAGCTACAATCAATTTATGGAACATTCTAAGACAACTCATCCGTTGGGAAGGATTGGTGAACCAGAAGATGTGGTGGAAGCAATAATCTTCCTGGCCAATGAAAGTCAGTCTTCATTCATTACTGGAGTCACCTTGTCTGTGGATGGTGGACGGCATGCTGTCTGTCCCCGTTGACAAGATATGGTCACACACACTCACATGCGTGTGCACACAAATACACACATACATGCTTACACTTATTTTAGTTCTACATACAACATTAATTTAATCAATAATTTAAATCTGTTTTATTTACACTAGTTGTATAATATACATATTTTTATATGTTTTACACTAATGGGAATTACATATATTTTTACCTGTAAATTGGTTAGTGTAAATTAGCTTGGACCCAGAAGCTTACTCTATCTAACTTATAATCACCTAGTAATTCTACTATACATATTTTATAGTATAGTACACTCTCACTAATCCGGTAGATATCAAACCAGGGTAGTGCCCGGATCAGTGGAAATGCCGGATTAATGGATGGTCATTAGAAAAAAACATATTTAAATTATGACAAAAAGTAGCATATAGGCCTATTGTACATAATGGTAAAACATGAAAGAAACTTACACCTGATTAAAACATCGGATTAAAAATATAGTAATTTATCTTCAAATTTTTTTTAATTATTCAAATTAATTTTATGTTTATAATTTAGTCAAATATAGAAAAAAATAAAAACTTGCAGAGTAATGTACAGAACTATTCCATTGGAATGAAAAAGCTGTGAATTTTCTTCTGTTTCTTCGATTGAAACAACATTTTTAACACTTTTTCTTGCAGTTTTTCTAACACGAGACTTTCATAAGCAGACACGCCATTTTCTTATGCCCACTTAATAGAAGTTGTTAAGGCGTCCACTGCCATACCATGGCCTATTGTATGAATATCTGTTGCTGCTTCTCCCTCTTCCTCCTCCTCCTCTTCTCTGGTCATCACATCGACTGTTTCATCGTCTATCATAAACTGTTTTTATTTTCATCTTTGTCACTTGGCAGCCACTTGATTACACCGTCGTTATCAAATCATCTGTTTTGTCTACTAGTGACGACATTTTGCGCTAACGGTCGTAAATTATATAAACACGGCAAATAATTACAACACAAAAAAAACTGCAAATAAACAGCACTGTAGACAGCAAGGGACTAATGATGGAACTGACGTCTATGGTCAGCAACTTGTTTTCCCCTCCATGCTCGCCAGCATCTGCCTGAAACTCTGGAGTACTGGAGGGTCCGGACAACCGCAGTGCCAGATTACAGAGGGTGTACTGTACATTAGTTTAAATGATACATAATTTGATTTGTACATTGGCTTTACACAAAAGCCTACTGTGTATGAGTTATAATTATTCAGTAACGGTAGATTGTTTTGTTCCAATCTATAACAGAACACTCATCTTTGTTCACCAACCATTTACCTGGGTTTTTCCATTGCCTCCTTTGTCTGAACACCACCTCCAACTATCATACACTTCATTACCTCAGTTCAAATCTAACTTCTGAAGCTGGTGTAACTGGTGAAACTATTACCAAGAAAATAAAAAGTGTGTGTAGAACTGAACCAAGTATTTATCTATTAAATTTTAAATATTATTAAAATGTTGTACCAAGTGCTAAGCAACCATTCGATACATATAATTTACAATTGTAAAAATATGGATTATTATTTCAAATGAAAGTGTATAAATAATGATCAGTTTTGTTTGTTATTTTGTATTTTCAGATTAACATAATTTAAAGTATTGTTGATATGTATTTATAGTACAGCTTTGTAGTATTATTAAAAAAATAATACTAATGTATTAATGCGTCAAGAACACAAATGTACCAAGTTTAAATTTTATAACATAATATAAACTTGCAGATTTAATTTGTAACTCATGCCACATACAGATGTTTGATATTTTAATAATAATTATTTTCTTGAGCATTTGATATGTCGATGTGGTTCAAAGTTACTAAGCTGTTAGGCATGGGGTGAAGGGTCTGCTTCAGGGTACCAGTGTTTCGGGTACCTGTGGCAACTATCTTCACTGGTTCAGAAACCGAGATCTTGTTGCCTTAAAAGCACTCAAAATGAAAAGACAAGCAGTGGGATCTTTGTTCCAACTACACTAATGACTGTTATAGTTGAAACATATGTGGTATCCTGCCTAGCAGGCCCTAGATCACATGTGGACAGCTTTTAACTGGTCATCTAATATTTTACTTTATTTAGCCCTGAAGTATATTTTTAAAAATAATTAAAAATGTAAAATAAATATATTTTATATATTAAATTTATATATAAGAAATTTTATATGTGTTATTCAAACCTCAGTAAGTGTTATTCAGACTTTATAGATTCCCAGAAAACAAACATAAAATAGAAATCTAACAAGTCAACAACCCCATCAACCCCCTCCTCCACTGGTACCGTTATACCTGATAATTCTTTACTTTGTGCGTCCGCTCTTTCTCCAGTCATGAAATAGATTCACACACTGCCACTATGAAGTGTACAAAGTGAGAAAAAATATAATTAATATGTATCATAATGTTTTTGTATCGTAGTGTAGTGTATAGTGTTATGTAATGTGTGTATCTGTGACTCAGGAATATATGTAAGTACTGTTAGTTATTCTATACAAAACAACACCATTGTTAAAAGGGGACCAGGTACTACCTATCTCGCCCATGTTAAATTTGCCATTTTCTGGTACACTTTCTCAGAAATTGGTAACAATATCTTTATAAAATTTTAACAGTGATTTCTTTATTACCTTGCAACAATAATAAGAAATATATAAATATTTGGTTGCCTGGTTTTTATTTTATCGTCAATTATACAACACCTTTAAAAAAAGAGTAAAAAATCCACATATTAACCTAAGTAACTTTTTTATTTGATAAAATAATGACTAAATATTTCTTATTATTATTGGTGGCAATACAAAGAGCAAGCTGTGAAAAGCTGATGAAAATCGGTTGAGTAGTTTAGAAAATAATGGTACCGAAGAATGAAAAAAGTAAACTTTCGGAAAACTCAATTTATTCTAAAAGTTACACACATATATTGAGGTAATGTTATTTTATTGTCCATTAGTGAGCTCCATAACCATAATCTGGATCATCAGAGTCATTCTCATTCTCCTGCAGTCTTCTTTTTATAGTTTCTCTGGCGTGACGAGGTCTTTTCTCGATTTCCTTCATCGCCTTCTCCGCTTCAAAGGTGCGCAGCTCATCTTGTCGCTTCAATCCAATGGTACAGTTTGCACCACTCTCACCTTCCCCAAAACTCCTTCATTGTAACAAACTACAGCATCATACACTCCATTCTTTAGCGTTGTAAGTCCAACAAAGTTATTTTTTGAAATCCTGGTCCAAACCATATTGTTGAATGATTCGTTTTGGTTCTGCGTCTTTCCATGTACGCATTTTTGCAACAATTTAGGATCAGCCAAGTCTCTGTATATGGGCTTTATAGCTT
This sequence comes from Magicicada septendecula, assembly GCA_034769895.1. Lineage (NCBI taxonomy): Eukaryota > Metazoa > Arthropoda > Insecta > Hemiptera > Cicadidae > Magicicada > Magicicada septendecula. The sequence goes on from CM068374.1 coordinate 31,486,365, forward strand.
CCATGACTGAATTTGGTAAATTATTAGTAGGCTGTGGAGGCACAACTTTGAGTTCTTTACTTCGGTTGAATTTACACCAAGATTCTTTTCCTTTTGGGCACAGGCCATGTAGAGGCTCGTCCACAGTTGATAATTTGTGGAAAAAAGTAGCCCACACTGCTCTTTTCATTTTTTTCACATCATCACAATCATTTCTAATGGCAGAACCATAATAACTTTGCAAATCATTGATCACATTGTCGGTTACCCTACCTTTTCCTGACAGGGGTTTGCCATCTGATAATAGGGTACCCTTTGATTTTTGTTTCAGCCTTCGAAGCCGACCACCCATTCGTTTTTGAATGTGGCCGATGCATTCTAACTTTTGTTTGACTACGTCGGCTCCATAAGGTTTTATTTCATTTACAACATCGAATGCTTTACTATCGCCGTCGCCCAAATACCTTGTTTACTTTGCAGGATTCGTTGCCGTGTTTGAACGTTCGTAAATTTTGACTACCCCATTCACCTCCATTCTTCCACTCGAACCAGTGAAGTTAGCCAAACATCCTTCATGGGGAAGAATATTCTTGCTTTTGCAAATATTACAGTACTTTGACATGCACTCTACGTCAACCACTTTTCCGGTATCAAGGCTTGAGGCAGTAACCACACCGTTCAAAGACGTGTGGCCACGCTTTTGCCGTATCATCAAACATGACACTTATGTTATAGTCGCCGTCATTCTCAATGATTGCCTCTATAGAAGCTTTGCTCATTGATTCCTTTGCTACTTCAGAGATACATCTAGATAGTTCTTGGTTGTACTTATGAAACTTTGTGGGAGGCTGAGGCAAGTTCATTACTGAACAAAATGTTTGTGATGCACCATGTCCTTTCCCAATACTCCTCATCGCATAGACAAACCTTATATTAGTTTCAAAATAATCTGTTTCAGTTCTGTTTGAAGACATGAAGGTGTAGTAGCATTACAGTTATTACACATACACATTAGTTCTAAGCTTGATGATACTACACCTTTGCGGTTCTCGAGAGACTCAAAGAGTTCTAGAGAATGTTCCGCAGAGCACAATTTACGCTTTGCAAATTCTGTAATTTGTTTGTTTAGGATAGCAAGACTAATTATTATATTGCCACCTTTGAAACGCTCACCGTAGTATTCAGAATCTTGGCCACACATTTGTACACACTTTAGTTTTTCCTTAGATGAACTAGGCCTACTTCCACTACTAGACACATTAGGTCCACCATCAGTACTGTTTGAGGTTATGTTTACATTATTTTGAAGGTGTGCACTACTATTTATAATATTTACATTACTGCTCACTAAATTCCGTCTAAAGGGAATCCTTCTTTTCCCAAATTTCTTTACCCTAACCATTTTCAACACTTTCAGATTTTCTTAGGATCCAAAAAGCTAAAACACAAAAAAGTTATACCAAATTACTATGAAATCAACTGGTTACTACGTTACAGAAACAAAACAATGTGAGTTTGGTTGTTTACAGCTGAAAATGTCAGCTGGCAGTGCTGCCACCATACTTTTTTAGTAGAAACAAAACATAACCTGCAACGCTGCAAAATACTCATGTAACAGCCTAAAATTGTGTTTGCCTGGCCGTGATATGCTCTCACGTAAAGTCAAATAAAATTAATAAATAATCATCGGAATGCCATATATTTGGTATTTATGGATTCAGAAAATGCTGCAGAATAAAAATAAATAATAAAAAAAATAATTTTTTCAGTACCTGGTTCCCAATATCATACAACTTATATATTATAATCAGAACTCTCATTACAAGTATATTACTTTATATTTTATGTTGTAGGCATGAATATTAGATAAAAAATTAAATCTCAAAACGTCACATAAAGACTGCATTTTTATTTTTGCACACCTAAATTCAACTGTTTAGAATTGTCAGTGTTCATTGTTGTTCTTAACAGTGATCGGTTAATAACAACACTTTTATTTTGGTTTAATACACATAATTTTATTTTTTTCTAAACCAGATGTTTCTCCCATATTAAACCGATAAAAGTGTTATTTACAGTTCTTAGAAATCAACTAACTTATAGCATTGGGTGTACATATGTATTTATTTTATAGTATATTAACTTTTGAAATAAATTTTAGTTCTTTAAATTAACTACATTTCATTATGTATCTGTAGTTATTAGGTAATGTAAAGTTACTACGTTATTATACTGAGGTGTAGAACTCGCTCACTATTTTAAATGAAGTACATTCATTATTGGATAATTTTTATATTAAATAATTTTTCAATTATCATAAAAATAAAGAAAATTGTCATTACCCTAAATGTTTATTTATTGGCATCAATCATTATCAGATGTTCAGAATATTTTTTATATGTTAATTTCCTCTGTAAAAATTCTAGTAACTCTTGCACACTCAATCTATTGTCCACTCTGAACGCAAACACAGGTGTGCTGCTAGCGATGATTCTTAAAACTACTGAAATGTGCGTTAAGTAAAAAAAGATCTGTGTTTGAAAGCATTGTGTGAGTTGGTTGTACAATGTCATAAACAATGGAAGAAACTGCAGTGAAAAAGTGAGTAATGCTACAGTGCAATCCTCGTGGAGAATAGCATAATTCATGGTCTTTGCAGGGGTGAATGGGCTCCTGCCACCCTGAAATTTTGTATGAAATGTGATAGGGACTACTTCCTGAATATATTATATATATATATAATATTGGCAATCCTATCGCCGTCTGTTGACACAGCAGAAAGAGGTTTTTCTATTTTTAGATGGACTGAAATCATATTTAAGGAAGGAAATGTCTAAATGTAGGGAGTAGCTTTGCTTCCATTCACTGAGACATTTTTATAAGTGATGAAGTATTGATAAATTTGCAAGCGTTCCAAGGAAATTAGATTTTGTCTTGTAAATGAGAACATTGGATAGTTTTTTCCTGATTTCTGCATTGAATAAATTTGCCTTCTGCAACATGTATGTTATTAATTTTAGCCTAACCCATTAAACTAATCAATGGAGAAACACACACACAAGTATGTATATATTATTATATTGGTATTAAACCAGTATATCAAGAACACTTACTTTATTATTTTTTACTAACACAGTGCTTGCTCGAAAAGAGGTCATCATATATTAAAATTCAATTAAAATAAAAACACACATATGTAAATTAATTGTCAATAATTAATGTTCAAAAACATGAATAACACTGTTTTGGTGGTGCACCACGCGATTACCGATCGATACTGAGTAGTGTAACTTTTCAACGTTTTGTTTTTGCGAGCGCTAGTATTGCTGTATCATATAGCGGGTTGCTTTTGAAATTCAATTTATCATTCAATATAAGAACATTATATATAAGAACAACATATTGAATGATAAATTGAAGTTCAAAAGCAACCCGCTATATGGTACAGCAATACTAGCGCTCGCAAAAACAAAACGTTGAAAAGTTACACTACTCAGTATCGATCGGTAATCGCGTGGTGCACCACGACAACAGTGTTATTCATGTTTTTGAACATTAATTATTGACAATGAATTTACATTATGTGTGTTTTTATTTTAATTGAATTTTAATATATGACGACCTCTTTTCGAGCAAGTGTCTGAGGATGGGTCAGATGACCTGAAACGCGTCACACTAATTTTATTCTAAAGATAAAAGTCACAAGACGGACCTAACAAAGGTAAGAAAATAAGAAATGAAAATACGTGACTTGGACCGTTAACAAACAAAAATGTTTATAATAGAGTGCTTTTTCAGGGACTGGTAGTATCGCCTTTCATAGTACTTAAGCAGTCATATACTAAGTGACCTATACACTCATATACTATTAGTCTCTGAAAGCGCTCTGCAAAAATAAAAAAGTGTGTGTTCTTAATATGGTGGTTTAATATCAGTATAATAATAATTCTTCAAGAATGGTAAAAAGAAAATGTAGTGAAAAGTGTGAAACAATTATGTATATAAGGGGTTTTGTTGCATGTAAATAATAGAATTTCAACACGAGCAGATCTTATTAAGACATACTTGATTATACTCGTATTAGCTGTTAAAATCACTTATGTAATATCGAGTTTTACTTGTTACACTGCCACTACATATGCAATTTGAAAATCCCAGCTCCCCAGAAAAAAATTCTGTAGGCTATACTCCTCTTAACTTAACGTCTATAAGGATTATAATACACTTAAAAAGATACAAATTTTGATAATATATTGGCTATTTGTAATTTTTCAGGAGACACAGAATTACCATGCAGCTATTTTAACATTAATGTAGAAGGAAATAAACATGTTAGTTACTTCCTATTATGCAAAAAAAAGGAAACGCAAAATACAAAAGGCTACTTTATTTAAGAAATTATAAAACAGTGAATGTCTTGCAAAAGTACTGAAAAACGTATGACACAAAAGTATAAGAATCTGAAAAATAAAACACGGAAGGATACCCGAATAAAATTTTATAAAACTGTGGCTGTTCCCATTTTCTGTTTGCTAGTGAGACATGGACTCTTGGTAAAAGGGACGTGCAGAGGATTCAGGCAGCAGAAATGAAATTTCTAAGAGGGGCATAAGGTTGTTCTCTCTTGGATCAGAGAAGGAACGAGGGTATTAGACACGATTTAAACATTGTATTATTGCAGTAGAAGACTGAAGACCACAGAAGGAGATGGTGTGAACACTTGAATCGCATGCCTGATCTCTGTCTACCTGTCACTGCCTTGGGTTATCACCCTACTGGGAAGAGAGATGTCAGTAGACTGAGAAGGAGATGGGTTCCGGAACAGGTCTAAGGCCTAGTCCTTGGAGTGGTGATGATGATGATGATTATGATGACAAAAATATAAGAACACCAACACAATAAAAAAACTTGTTTGTAACTTTAAAAATGTTTTCATTTGACTTTTAGTTTTTCAACATCCACATTTGGCCGTTTGGGTCCACGTAGACCTGGTAGCGGTCAGATGGTCTCCTTTTCATTGACCAAGAGCCTCGTTGTCCAATGCTGTCCAGGAGTTTGGGGCACAGTCCTTAATGTACCCAGCAGACAATGGAACGTTTCAATTAATACCATCACAACCCACCTTAAAGGTGGTGGGAGAGAGTGATTAGGCTCCATGTTGTGTTGACGTCACTCAAATACAAATAAACAATATGAACTGTGACAAATTTAGTGTTTTGGGCATTCCAGGAACGCTTTTCTGGTGGTGATCTGCTGATTTAGTAGACATGTGATAACGACCTCATTCCCAGTATGTCAGTTTTGAAAGCTTTGTCTTCTCTGAAGAGAAAAATAATCATGTGGACTTATAAAATTTCTATAGTTACATCCATTTTTACTTCCATGTTCCATAAGGAAATGGAAGTGTGGTCATGGCGAAAAAAATCGTGTTCGAGATAATGGCTGATTCTGATTGCACTACCCTCAAAACATGAAGAAAAGTCATATTTCGAAAAGTGTGTGTGTGTGTGTGTCTGTAGAATTTTTTCTATGGCAAACGATAACAGCCGCAAATTCAACCAGAATCAAATAATTTTTTGCATACAGCCCTGAATTGTAGAGTACTTGAAAGTTTACATATTATTTGAATTATAATTTTGTCCCTAGTTCGGAAGCGCCACTGAAAGTCTACAACTTTTTTTTTGTATTAATTAATTTTTTTTTAAACAATACATACAAAATCACAATTCCCTTACGTGTATCAGGCCAGAGTCTTCACGTGAACTCGTACCTATAAGTGATTTAGGGTTAAGTGTTCTTTAATAAATTACACTCTCAATTGCGGCATTAGATAGTTATATTTTATTCAACAATTCTTTTAAATTTTACTGGCTTTTCATTTATTTCTCCTCAAAACTATCACTGATCTAAATATAAATATAATCAAAACATATTAATTTACTTATTCTGATAACTAATTCAAATATTTTTATTACTTTTGGATTGTTTTTTTTTTTTCTCGGAGTTATACTCCAAACAATATTTAAGTCAAATACACATATGACTCATACTATCAAAGTCTAATATTCCCTCTGGAATTACTTCCTACTGAACATAAATATAATGGTTTAACTTAACCTATAATAAAGGCGACCCAGCATTGCCCACACTCGCACTCATACATGATTTAAATTATTTCCTAAAAAAAAAAATTTAGAGCTCTATATGAAAAATTTAATTGATAATAACTTTACGTGTTTACGTCCCTCTCTGGCGATCTAGGAGTTCAATATGAGAATCCTGTTGTTTCTGGTGGTTTTCGTTTTATTTGAGAAGTTCTTATTTTAGAATTTTGTCACTTTTCACATTCTTATGAATTTCACTGTTTGGTCCGAAAAAGTTCTGGTTAATTTTTCCTGAGTCACTGCATTTTAACTGCTTTTATACTTTGTACTTTGTCACACTCTATATCATATTTTAAAAATTTTTTAATAGGTTTTAGGCTCACGAGCCTATGTGTTCACCCGGCCGGGGAAAGGTTTCTTAGTCGACTGACTTTTTAACTATTTTATGCGGGCGAGATAAAACTTTGCCCGGCCGGCGACGCATACCACTGGTAGCGTCTGTTACGTGGAGATGTTATTTTCCGACTGCCACAGTTTTTGCGCGCACACCGCGAAAGAATTTCTTAAAACGTGACTCAAGCATGGGAAAGTTCGCCGTGTGTGGTTGTGAGTGCGCACCCCTCGTTGATAACTGCATTCCTGTACTACAACGCCGCGGTTTGACTATACAGTCTATTCACTGTAATTTGTTTGTTCACAATTCTCGATGCGTATTTTCTTATGGTTACGGAACAGTACCCTGATTGGTTTTAAAATAATTAAAATTTATTTCCCCCCTTTTTGCCCCGTTACATACTCAAGGCCTATTGTTTTTGGTGAAGATCGGTTAAGGTAAAGGGGTAGTTTACCCGCAACGTTTTATGTTTTAACAAGGGTAATTTTTCCTATGACGAACGATAACTGCCGCACATTCAAACAGAATCAAATAATTTTTTGCATACGTTCCTGAATTGTAGAGGACTCAAGGCCTGTTGATTTTGGTGAAGATCGGTTAAGGGAAAAGGCTAGTTTACCTGCAACATTTTATGTTCGTCAAGACATTTTATTTTTCATGACAAACATATAAGAACACCAACACAATAAAAAAACTTGTTTGTAACTTTAAAAATGTTTTCATTTGACTTACAACATCCACATTTGGCCGTAAATTCAAACAGAATCAAATAATTTTTTAGATGTGTGCCTGAGTTGTAGAGGACTCAAGGAAGCCCTATTGATTTTGGTGAAGATCGGTTATGGGGAAAGGGGTAGTTTACCTGCAACGTTTTTATGTTTTAACAAGAGTAAAGTACTTAATTTTGATAAATAAAATATCCTGATAAGATGATTATAATAATCCACTGTAGAAACGTAGATGAAATATCTATAAATGAAGAGGCTAGTTGAACGGGGTGGGAGTAATTTTCTATAAATGAAAATTATAGTTGAAGGGGGAGGGGATAATTTTTTACATGTGTACTACGTTATCGGCAACAAAGAAGTAGTTTGTTGTTAAAATTCCTTCCCGGGCTGTTTGGCCATAGTCCAATGGTTTCTGCAAAACCAGACATTTCGGCAGTGCCATCATCAGTGAAAATCGAGTGCGATAACGTAAGGTGGTATACGTTAGTGACCACAGTACTGTGGTTAAGGCTGAAGGAATAAGTAGAAAGAAGTAGTTTCTATGAAAATATATTTCATTTCGAAAATGATTTTAAATATAAATCTTAGAACATGGAAGTCATGTATGGTTCTCCATACCGATATTTAGTGCCACCAAATGCTCAGATGTAGAAGCTCTCAGCAGAGGCTCTTGTCACTTACATTAAAATCATATGCTGCTTACATAATTACTTCCATGTTCCGTAAGGAAATTGAAGTATGGTCATAGCGAAAAAAATTGTGTTCGAGATAAGGGCTGATTCTGATTGTACTACCCTCAAAACATGAAGAAAAGTCTTTTACCGAAAAGTGTCTGTGTGTAGAATTTTTTCTATGGCTAACGATAACTGCTGCAAATTAAAACAGATTCAAATAAATTTTTGCATATGTGCCTGAGTTGTAGAGGACTGAAGGCCTATTGATTTTGGTGAAGATTGGTTAAGGGAGAGATGTAGTTTACCTGCAACGTTTTATGTTTTAACAAGAGTAAAGTACTTAGAAATTCTGTTAAACTTTCTCGATTTTCAAACAATGGTGTTTGTTAAAAATAAAATGATTTTGTTGCCAGGCAACCAGGTTGTTCGGTTAGGAGGGAGATGTAGTTTACCTGCATTGTTTTATGTTTTAACAAGAGTAAAGTACATCATTTTAATAAATAAGTGCCCCCAAAATAAGTCATTAATCCACTGTAAAATGGTAAATGAGATAAATATAAATGGAGTGAGTAGTTGAAGGGGGAGGGAGTGATTTTTTTGAAAATTGCTGTGTTGAAATCAAGTAAAGTACGAATATTTAATTTTGAAGGATACGATACCTTAGAAATTGTATATGATAAAACTATTACTCTATGAAAATGTAAATATCATTAATGGTGGGGATCGGTTGTGGAGGAGGGATGATTATCTGTGTAGTTCAGTTCTTTATAACAATAAACTACCTAATTTTTATAGATAAAGTGACTCAAAAATAACATTATATTAAACAACTACCCCATAATAACAAAAATATGTATAAATAGTTGAAATTGTTTGAGGGTGGGCATTTTTTTAGAAATTATTGAACCAAATTCAAGTAAATGATTTTAAATATAAATCTTAGAATATGAAAGTCATGTATGGTTCTTCATACCGTAATTTTTCATTTGTGTTGGGAAGTGATGCGGAGTACTCAAAACATAGGTCTATCACTTCTTGATGGTGTACAGCATTTTGCTTTTAGTAACTTGTAATAAATACTGATTTTCCCAGGTATATTCCAAACACCATTTTATTTCTGTAATCACGTGAAAGTTCAGATATGCCAGGTGTAAAGTAGGTCAGTGTTCCATATTTCTCCAAGTACATACCCAGCAAACGCAAACTTAAGATTTCTCCAAATGATCATTTATGGTACATTTGTGATCATCCGGATGGGAATGAAAGTGTCACGAGGCAGAGTAAATGTAAGCCCAGCCAATTCCTGGTTTAATGGTACCACTCTATGCTCAACTCTGTTGAAGCTATTCAACCCCTCCCCCCGTGCTAATTAAAAATTTAAGTGAAATACCATAATCATTTAAGTAGGCTTATTTCTACGCCAGTTGTATGTGTTACAATAAGATAATATAAATAATAGTATAAATAATGATATGGGAAGAATCTTAAATATCTCATTTATCTGAGAAAAATGGGGAGTCCAATCTTCAAGCTGCTCCGCTCCCCACCTCATAGGTATACCACTGATTGAAAGTAATTAGTCTTGGTAATAATATAATAAAGGATGATTGATCTCTATATTGTACTTTTTGAAGCATCCAGGGCTTGGTGATCAAGATGGCTCAACGTCCACTATATGCTGCTGCTGTCAGTCCCCAAAATATGGTCAAAATAATGCCATGCTCTGAGGTCAGGGAGCTGTCTAAGGCCAAGCGGTGGAGATATTGCTAGGTAACAATGTGACTGATTTGAGCCCTGGCCAAGAAGGTAATCATCCTCGTAGGCACATCCCAATAGAAGGATAGATCAGTTGGTTCCTTCTGAATGGAGAAAATATCTCTGTTATTCCCACTCTCCAGTGGTCTGGTCATGGTGAGGGGCAAGCTGGTGGGTCCACGTCCCGCCCCTGGACAGCTGTTATCACAGTGAACTGAACGCCAGCAGTTGCTTCTCTCAAAGCCCTACAGTATGCCACAATTGAGCACCAGCAACGACTGTCGTCCCTCAATTAACCTTTATCAAAGCTCTCGATAAGTTTCATTGTCAAAATGATAATACCATAGGAATAAAGATTTTAATAAAATGGGAACTACAGGCTCCCAAAAATAAGTATTTCAAATTATGCTGTGGCAGTCCACAACTATATGGTTGCTCACCTAACCTAACCTAAGGTGTACAAATCAGTTCACTAGTAGAGGAGACTAAGCTAGTGTTTGTCACTGGCGTTACAAACTCTGCATTTGGTGTTAGTCCTATATATGTATTCAGTTTTGGACACATTTTAAGATTTTTATCGTTGTTTCAAGTTCAAAATAGTATCAAGCTTAAGTACTATACTAGAAATACAACAAAATTACTAAGTACAGATGGTAATTTACAATTGAAAATGTGGATACAACAATAGGGACATCTAGGTATATACGTTTACAATAACAAGCAAGAAACTGTTTAATATTACTGGTATAATTTTCTTTTAGTTAATTATGTAATAAGTTACTGCACTGTAAGTGTAGAGAGTTGAATTTAGATGGACTGCAGGCTGAACAACTATGTGTCTACAACTGTCTCTTTCTTACATGCCAAGAGGACATAACCTCAAAGGTAGGATAAACATTTGAACCATCTCTCAACTAGCAAACTTAGAATAGAATATTTAAATTAAGTGATATTGTATTGAACTGAACATATTACTATAGCATTCCACAAATAATATATGTTCCTAACAGCAGGGGCTTATCAGGGGAGGCAAGGGAAGCTAAGCCTCCCCCAAAAAATTTAGAAAAACATTAAAAAATAAACAACTAGTAATAGGCTCCATTTTTTACTATAAGTACTATAACAGAACCTGTAATCACACTTGGAATTTTGAATTATCTGATTATTTACAAATAAACAAATAATAGCGCAGAATGGCAGAAGACTGAGGCAGTGATCTGAGTAGCTGTCGTAGTACTGGTACAGCTATGTGAGAACTGTGCCCGGCAGGTACTGCAGCTGTATACGTGCGTGGGTTAGCGTCTGGGCACGGTTTAATGTGGTTTGTGTTAGTTTTACGCAGTCTTTATGTTCTCGTGCTCCTTGTACGTGTGTGTTATTATTATTAATCTCTTCTTGGCCATTATCGAGATTGACTTAGCACCACTGCTTTGTTTCAATTGAAAAGGGAATCCTCAGAAAATTGAAAAGTCAACCAACTTGACATGATGATGATGATGTTATCGACAATTTTGCAAATAAGAATCGCCGCTAACTGAATTTTCTGTAGCCGTACAAGTAAATTCATCACAGCTTACAAACTATATTTCTACTCAGAAGTTTACTTCTTTGGTAGAACAAAAGTAAGTTAATCTACAGATTATCTTGTTAAAGATAAGCATATATTTCTAATAACATGTGTATGCTGTAAAAATCAGATATCTTGTAGCCTCCCCATCCTCAGGACTCACCAGCCACCACTGGTTCCTAACCATCTAAGTAATCATTTAATGTGATGAATATAGTTACATTTTTTCAATCAAAATTTTTTGTTTTTATTTTATTTAACCTCAAAAACCCCTCCATTTGGATCACTGACAAATGGATGTAAAGTTCCTATGGACGGTTAAAGGTTGATCATAGAGACAGAGAAAATAAAGGAAATTAGGAGGATGGATGTTGTGAGAATATTGGACTATACATTAACAAAATCATTTTAATTACCTAGGTTGTGATATCTCATATGGGACCGATATTGATTGGGATAGTAAGCTAATGAAATTTAGACACATCTTGTAACGGGGCAAAAAGGGGTATTATATTTTATTGTAATTTTATTCTGTTTTATTCACTTTATACGGGCCCAAAACAGCGAGTCACCTACATAAAACGGTTCAGTGCGTTGGAAGACGGCGTGGTCAACAACGGTTTAATTCACAGAATTCCAGTGCGCACGTGCTTGTGCTTTCCGTTGGGGAGAAGAGTAAACAACTTTGTAGCCAACAACCATCTACAATGGAATGCGTCAGGTATGCATCCATGCAATACAATTCTAAGAACTGTAGTACTGTGTGACGCGTGCAAACACCAGCAGGTGCGCAACCGACGCTGAGAAGCTAAAACAACATGGCTTGAAGGTGATATTTTCCCAACATGTGCTCCTGTGCTGGCGGAAACATGATGAGAAATCCCGCCCATTTGTGTGACGTGCAGCGAGGTAGTGAGATTTCGTCGACGTCCAACCCACGGGAGTTGCACTTGTTGAATGTACGGTGACCGGGACTTTAGCACCAGAAGGCATTGATATCCGTCTTGTTCAAAAAAGTTGAGAAGTGGGGTTTTCTGTTAACCCTCGTGGTAGTGCTCAACCAACGCTTCGTCTGGCCAGGCGAACTACCAAACGTGGAGTCTCAATAAACTTTAAAATATTAATTAGAAAAGTTATCCGGAGTAAAATGAAGCCGTAAAATAAATAAGTGAGTGTAGTGGTTGACAAAGGAGAAGAAAATATGGAATAATAAACTTTCTGGGACACCGTAAAAGGGACTTGGAGTGAGACGTGCCACGCGTTCGGGGAGGGCATCACCAAAATACGTAACAGTATAAAATTAAATTATTTTTTTATGAGATCTCGAAAACAAGTAAATGGGGTTGGGGTAAATTGATGGAATGAGAGTAGAGTGTGCAGCAATCTGGGTCGCCTTGAATTAATTAATCCATAGTACAATGTAGAGATAAGTAATCGGTTAAAAAATGTTAAAATTGTTGCTGGAAAAAAGGGGCTTCACCTCAATATCGAATACAGTTTAATTGTTGGAGTTATGATTGGAATTATATTAATAAATTCATTACTTTGTTTTATGTAATAAAAGAGCGAATAATCATTTCAAATACCTTATTTCATTCGCTGCACTGATAAGTTCGTCGTACGAAATGGGTTAAGTCCCACACTAGAGATTCGGCCAGATCACAAGAATTAAAAGGTAGGTGGAAGTTTCAAACTTTAATTAATATAATAAAGAAATAATATAGTTACAATCTATGGAACAATTCATAGGTACCTGGAAAATAAAACATGGAAGGATACCTGAATAAAATTTTATAAAATTGTGGCTGTTCTTACATTCCTGTATGCTAGTGAGACATGGACTCTTGGTAAAAGGGACGTGCAGAGGATTCAGGCAGCTGAAATGAAATTTCTAAGAGGGACACAAGGTTGTACTCTCCTGCATTGGAAAAGGAACAAGGATATTAGATGCGAATTAAACATTGTATCATTGCACCAGAAGATCCTTGAAGACGATTGTGTGAACACTTGAACCGCATGCCTGATGTCTGTCTACCTGTGGCTGCCTGGGAAGAGAGATGTCGGTAGACCGAGGGGGAGATGGGTTCCGGAAAAGGTCTAGGGCTTAATCCTTGGAGTGGTGATGATGGCATTACCTAAAAGAGAAGTTACATGCCACAAGAAAGAAGAGTTATTGGATGATCTTTGAAGCTGGGGCTGGATGGATTTTTCTGGGATTGCAGAAGAAGATTTTATACTATTGAAACCATCGATTTTGGCAAGTGAAAGAAATTATTCAGTTTTCATAGGACTGAAAAATGTAGGTTGTAACATACAAACTTTTGAAGGAAGAATGAGGTAGCTAAGTATTTGATACTACATTATTCCTTTAACTAATGTCTCTGCAAAAAACAGCAACAGTTGAAGGTTTATCTAGTGATAACAATTCAAAACAGAAACATAAAATTAGTTAAGTAAAGTATAATTTTTTAAAGGATATTTAAATGAACAGTTTATCGTACAAAATGTTTATTTAAATACTCAGTTATCTTCACTTACATTATTTTTTAGTTAAATAAACAGTTTTCAGTGTTCAATGATAAGGAAATACAATGTGTATGTAAAAAAAAGTAACCTAATTTTAGTTATGTTATATTTCTCCATTTACATGTTAGTTTTGAGGAACTAATTAACTTCAAAATTAGAAGAATTACTGTACTGATGCTTAGTTACATTATTGATATGTTGAAGTACATATAAACGTGAAGAATTAACGAGGACAGAGTGCATGGCGTCCACCATCAACTGACAAGCTGACACCAGTAATAAACGAAGATTGACTTTCGTTGGCCAGAAAGATAATGGCTTCTGCTACTTCCTCTGGTTTTCCTACTCGGCCCAGTGGATGAGTCGTTTTAGAGTGTTCAAGAAACTCGCGACACATTTCTTCTGTTCTTCCAGCACGTTTATGAAGAGGCGTATCGATAATGCCAGGATTGACACTATTCACGCGCACCTGTTTGCTGGCCAGTTCCAGAGCCACGCACCGGGTGAACTGGTCCAATGCCGCTTTGGACATGTTGTACGCCAACACATTTGGAAACGATCTTATACCGTTTATGCTGGACACGTTGACAATGTTTCCTTTGGTTCTGATCAAATGCGGTACGGCGAGATTCGTCAGCTGAAACACGGCTCTTACGTTTGTGTTCATTATGGAGTCGAATTGTGTGAGCGTAGTAGTTTCGATGGAGCCGAGTTGTATAACTGCGGCATTGTTGACGAGAACGTCCAATTTGTTGAAACTCATTATAGTCGTCTTCACGAGGCGTTTCACATCTTCCTCATTGGTCAGATTAATTCCCACTGTCAGCGGTTTAATTTTACTTGTCTTTTCACATTCGTTCGCCACTTCTGTTAGTTTTTGTACGTTTCGACCGACCAGAACCAGTGTAGCGTCCAATTGTGCAAAGCGTTTGGCAGTGGCTGCTCCAATTCCAGAACTAGCTCCTGTTATTAATACGACTTTGTTTTTAAACATTTTATTTTATGCAAAAAATTCACACACTATCAGATTATAATAAAACAACAACACTAGTCAGTGATTACACTGAGAAAAACCTGTTAAGATAAACAGGATTACTAAATATACAGAGGTTTTTACAGATCTAAAAAGAATTTTATAATCATTGATGCAATTGATATCAGTTTAGAGATAAGATAGTGTCGCTGACCTCTGTAATTACTTTGTATGAATTTTATATTAGTGATTAGTAATTTTGTTTACAAAATTTATCTTAACACACTCTGTTTATTCAGCTTCCATATAAATTTTAGAAAAAGGAGCTCAGTGATAAACTTGCTGTTGATTTTTAATATAACAGGGTTATAATAGAGCTCTTCTTCAGTTCCTCTTCTGTAACTGTTTGGCTAAAGAATATTGAAGTCTGATTCTCTATATTGTGTTTAAAAAAATATGCAGTATTCATCAAAGAGAGAGTGCATGACGTCCACCGTCTACAGGTAAGGTGACACCTGTTATGAATGAAGTCTGACTTTCATTGGCCAAGAAGGCAATTGCCTCGACCACTTCTTCTGGTTTTCCGACCCGCCCTAAAGGGTGAGTCGTCTTACACCGTTCCAAGTACTCCTTACACATTTCTTCGCCTCGTCCAGTTCGTTTATGAAACGGTGAATCAATCACTCCGGGATTGACACTATTAACCCGAATTTGTTTACTGGCAAGTTCTAGAGCTACACATCGTGTGAACTGGTCTACGATTGACTTAGACATATTGTAAGCTAACACATTTCTGAACGACCTTAAACCGTTTATACTAGACACATTAACAATGTTACCTTTAGTTTTAATTAAATGCGGTACAGCGAGTTGTGTCAGATAATATACAGCTCTTACATTGGTATTCATTACGTCATCAAATTGTTTCATTGTTGTCGTTTCGATAGAACCAATATGTACTGTTGCGGCATTGTTGACAAGAATGTCCAGTCTACCAAGATTTGATATTGTTACGTTTATTATATGTTCAATGTCTCTATGGTTAGTTAAGTCACCGACAATAGTTAAAGGTTTCATTTTGCTTATGTCTTCACATTCGTTAGCTACCTGTTTTAGATTTTGAAGATTACGTCCAGTAAGTGATAACGTAGCATCCAAATGAGCGAAGTGTATGGCTGTAGCTGCTCCAATCCCAGAACTTGCTCCTGTTATCAACACAACTTTACCTTTAAACATTGTTTGTCATTGTCAATAATAATGTTACACAATGTAATAATCCTTATTTTATATTTATAAACACTTTTTACATAACTCAAATACTTTTTTTTAAATATACTTGAAAAATTAAACTGCTAGACTACACCAAATAAAGGTTAACGATTGTAATATTTTTTACTAAAGCAAATGTTGCATACAAACACTGTAATATGAGTTACATGCCACCAGCATATCTAAACATAAAATCTATACTGAACTGTGATGAACTGCTCACGATTCGTGGCTGATATAATTTTAAATGTTTAATTTGATACGCTGATTTAGTGATAAGATATCAGCATCAGTCATAAAATATCTAGTCATGAACTTTACAATCTAGTTCCATGTAAATTTGTATAACAATTTATTTAAACTACCTGAATGGTCACAAAAATTGTTGTGTCTGTATTTTTATAACTTCTCTGAGCACTACTAGTCTAAAGAAATTGCACCAAAGAAAAAATTGTTGGATTTTCATTGCACATTGCAAAAATAGAAAACACAAATATATTCTCAAATATTTCATATTCCATAGTACACTTTTGTGTTTTACAGCCACCTTTTTTTATTGGAAATATGACAAAAAATTTTGCATAATCAGCCATATACACCTTACATAATGTTTCTTTGCATGTATTTATTATGTTTTTTTTTAATTAAAATCTTCCTTACAATTAATCCAAAATTTTGAACATTAAACAACACTACTTTACCTATATTGTTACGACATCACAGAACAATCTACGTGTTTCTCGAATGATCCATTGGAATCGAGCTGAATGTTGTGGGGTATGTGATTTCAACATGCGTTTGCGAGACTTTTCTAGAGCCGCCAGCCTCGCTGACTGTGCCAAGGCCATAATTAATTACATAGTAGTATAGAGATAACGCATAGTTGTGGAATGTTCTGGTCTGTGAGCATTGAATAAATACAAGGTGTCAGCGGCCTTAGTTCTGTATATTGACGGGCGATTACAAGTGATTGCTCTGTGTGTTCAAGTGGTTATTGTGGCGAAGTGTTGTGTTTTATTATCAGGCGGTATAATTGTAATTCAATTGTTCTATATTAGTTGACATTTTCTTGCATGTGAACTATTTTTATTTGATTTGTTGTAAGAGACTGAGTTGTTAATTACGAACTGTTTAACTGTGATAATTAAAGCTGGTGATTAGTGATTTAATTGGTGTCTTGTATTCTGCTTTCCACTGTACCATACGATGACCAAGTAGACCATCATAACAGTGGAGTCAGAAGTGGGATAGAACCGTTAACCGTGGACACTTTGTACAAGACGAGTGTAATTCGTAATTAATTGGTAAACAATGGATGTCACTCAGATGATGGACAATTTCCAGGGACTGCTGTTGCAGACAGAGGAACGACGATAACACGACGCAGAAGAAGGACGAAAAAGACAGGCAGGAAAGAGAAGAGGCTGAGGAACGTCAGAAAGCACTAATGCTAGAAACTGAAGAAAGACAAAAAGAAGAATGGAAGCGTGAAACAGAAGACATCAAGGAGTTAATACAGGAGCAAAAAGAGACACAAGAACAAACTGTTACAAAGTTGGGTCTCCTACGAGGTGAGCTTAATAAGCAAGTTACTAAAATATCGGAGGTACAAGAATCAATGACATTAAAAATAGCTGAAGTAGAAAAATCTGTTTCGAGTGTTAAAGAATCGATGTCTACAAAAATATCTGTCATAGAAGAATCTGTGTTAAATAAAATATCTGCAGTAGAAAACTCAATGGCAAACATAAGAGAACAAATTAAAAGTGAAGTTGAGCAGTGCATGAAGATTCAAACAAAACAATTTTCTGAACAGACTGTACCAATGATAAAGACAGAAAAAAACACAAAAAATAAGTTAATAGAGAAAGTAACTTTGCCTGCAGTAGGGACAGTTCATGTCAAAGCTCCAACCTTTGACGGAAGCAGTCACTGGGGAACGTACCTCCGCCAATTTGAAGCTCCTGCATGCGCAAATAATTGGACAGAGAAAGAGAAGGCAGTTTCACTTGTTCTCGCATTAAAGGGACCTGCGGCAGAACTACTACAGAAAGTGACACCTGACAGCCAGAACATCTATGCCGAGGTGATAAAAGCTCTAGAATTATGGTATGGTGATAAGCATTTGCGAGATGTGTACTGGACCCAGTTGACAGCAAGGCGGCAGCATTCCGGGGAGACCCTTCAAGAGTTTGAAGCAAGTATTGACAGACTAATTAGACTGGCCTATCCTGAAGTGCCAGAAGATTTTCGAACGAGTTTTGCGATGCAGACATTTGCTGCCGGTGTCCGAGATAATGAACTACAGCAAGTGTTACGAATGGCAAGATACAAGAACAGTGTGGACGCCCTGGTACATGCTTTGCAATTTGAGGCCACCAAATCAGCGTCTGGTTGGACAAGTCATAAAGTGCGCGCTAAAAGATCACAACGGCACAGACAACGAGGAAGAAGAACAAGGAACAGAGACTCGCCAGTCGGCGCCACAGAATAAAACAAGAAAGGATGGAAGACTGAAGTGTTATAGATGTGGGAAACCTGGACATCTACAACAAGATTGTCTGGTTAGAATTCAGCAACAAGGAAACGAGCAATAGTCGGTACAATGGGGCGCGTGCTGACTAACTGGAGGAACAAAGCCCCTAGACAATACACAATTTCTACACTTCAGAAAAACAGCGGGAGCTTGGTGGTTACCGGATTCGTTCAAGAAAGGCCAACCTCGATTACAGTTGAACAGTTGACACAGGTGCAACAGTTTCTATTGTGCGCCCCAACGTGGTGAAATATCTCAAGCCAATCTGGTCCTCTTGCAGCTTGCAAACAGCTACTGGATGGCCTGTAAAAGTGTTTGGAAAAGTGGAGATACACCTACGCCTCGGTCGACTTGAGTTTAATCATCAAGTACTTGTTGTAGACATTGTGGATGAACAATGCTTGGTGTAGACGTTATGAATGCATATGGATTTATAGTAGACTTCAAAAACAATGTCTTGAGAATCGGAGGAGAAGAGGTGTAATGGGGTAAAATTTGCATAGATATTATTTTTGAATTTTATAAATAACTTAACAAGTGAAGATGGAGCACCCATAAGGTGATGCGATTGCCAGTGAGACCATATATGGTTATGAAGCATAACGAAAGTCTATTTATAGCCAGTGATTAACACCGCTAGTATGCTGTTGACGAAAATCAGTTCGTGGCAAGTTAAAAAGGTGATACTAAGTTAAGCGAAACTTTTCAATACTGAGGATGAGACATATGGTGGAGAGCGGAGTGAACCAGCTTAAAGACGAAACAAACGGAAATTTTTAACACTGAAAGTCAGTCGACGATCATCCTTTGCACTGTGCAGCAGCAATCGTGGGCACCCGCATAAAACGCAAATAAAAAATGTGAATTTTAATATATTTAAAAATAAAAACAGTGTGGGGATAAAATGTTCATTCATATCAGTGACTACTGGGAATAAATTACAGTGTCGGCTGTAAGATGTAAAAGTGAAAACAACAAAACAGTGCATGCACAATGAGACGTCCCGTGTGATGAAACCATACGCACCACGAAAGACGAAAGGGAAGTAAATATTTCGACAATAATTAAATACTGGCTTTTCACCAAATTTTATAAGTTGAGCTCAACAAAACCTAAAAGTATGGAACTGTGTATGATAGTGTGAGTGAAGAATATGAAAAAATAAGAAGTGTTGAGTTTGCGTAATCTTTAATATACATATTCTATTTTGAGGTAATAGTTATTGATGATCAGTTTTATGCCTTAAGGCGGAATAAATGTTTTCATGACCTGTTTCATGTTATCAAAAGAAAATAAATAATGTTATATTTTATTTGATATATGCATTTTGTTATTTGTATTTGCCCATTGTTCTCTGCCGAAGTACACTAAACGAAGTCCTGGATCAACCTTACACTTAAAATCAATATTCAAATAATAATTAATTACTGAACACGCTTCAGTTGGCGCCCGAACAGGGACATTGTAAATTAAAGTGGAAAGTTTGCAATTTAGAAATGGCAGAGAAGAATGCAAATGCAAATTTATGCGAGAATATAGAGGTGGGGTCCATTTTGGACATTACACAAGATGATTTAGTAACAACAAATGAAAATGTTAGTGATAATGTAGTCGAAATAGCGAATGTAATTGAAACGGTAGTAGCTGAAAGTAGTACAAATAACGAGGTAGATATATTTAAGCAATTAACAATGATTATGGAAATGGTGTCAGGAATGAAAACTGAAATCAAGTCAGAGATAAATGCAAATAACATAGAGATGAATAATAAATTTGACCAACAAAATAAGAATAATGATATTTGAACACGGGTTTGAATGAATTTAAAACTGAAATGAAGTCAGAGAATGAGAATTTGAATACGAGTTTGAATGTGTTTAAAACTGAAATCAAGTCAGAGATAAATGCAAGTAACATAGAGCTGAAAACTGAAATAAACAAACAAGATGAGATATTAAGAGACATAAATAACGAATTTGTGAACATAAGAAGCGAAATAAAAATGAGTAATTTAAGTATGAATAACCAATTTGAAAGTATAAGTGAGAGTTTTAATGAAGTGAGTGAGAAGTTTATGGAAATAAATAATAAACTAGAGAAACAGAGTAAGACTATTACGGGAGTGAAAGGTGAAATGACTATAAATATAAATAAAATACAAACCGAGATAAAAAATGATATAAAAATAAATAGCGAAAAGCAGGACGAGAAACTGCTAGAGACGGACAAAATATTCGATGCATTAACTAATAAATTTAACAATAAACTTAAAAAACAAAATGAAAAAATTGACGGTAATGTAGTTTAAGCTGAGTTTGAGACAGACATGAACAAGAAAATTGTTACAAAAATACATGAATATGAAATAGAAATTAAGAGTAATGTTCAAGGGGTAATTGATGAATGTGAACGTATTAAAAAACCAAGTAAGATACAAGAGAGTGTTCATAATGAATTCAAAAGTAACATTGAACAAATTGATATCATTAAAACTAGTGTAACTAATTTGAAAAGTAAACACACAGAACATGAACAAGAAATAATTAAAGTTAGAGAAGATCTAAGCCTAGCAATTAATCAAAAACTAACCAATATGTGTGAGAGAGTGAACGTTGATGTTGAATTAGGTTATTTCAGTAATGAGGGTAAGGGAGTGAACCCCATACAATTTTTAAATTCTATAAAAAGTTTTAATAAGTATAACAAAGAAAGTTGGGAAATAAAATTAGTACGAATTTTGAAATTTTTAAAGGGGATGCTCAAATTGGGCACTCATAATGATAATTGGGCAGAATTTGATGAATTTGAACGAGCGTTTAAAAATAAATATTGGTCAGAGGAAAAGCAAGAGGGTTTACGTAGCACGATAATGGGATGTAGTAGTTTTAATATTAAACATATGAGCATTACTGCGTATGTGACGTGACTATATAGCCAGGTTAAATATTTGGAACCACCAATGCCTCTTCCATCTTTTATAAGGTATGTTAGTAAACATTTACCTAAAGACATATGATCCACAATTAGAACCCGGGAGTTTACTGATATAGCTGAGTTAGAGAAAATATTAGAAGCTTACCAGAGTATGAAAGAAGAAGAAGACAACAAATATCAATTTATAGATAGAGAGTCGAGGCCAATAAATACCGAATTAAGACAACCAGACCATTTTATTAGACATGATAATAATATGAGTAGATCGGACGGGGGTACGTGGTTATGTCCACACCCTAATTGAAGAGCTAGCAACTATAATAGTTCTCGAGATCAGTGTTATAGATGTCGGGGCCCTAGGGGTGGTGCCCAAAGGAGAGAAGCTAAGTATAATAGAGGGTTTGATAATAGTGAATATAATAGAAGGGAAAATTATAGTAATGAGTTTACAGGTAATAATAGAGGGAGAGGTTTTACCAGTAATAGGGGAATGCCAGGAAGTTTGAACCATAGAGGGAGAGGGGGATATGTTGGCAATACAAATGAGACTAGGGGTATTGAAGCACCTTCTAATAATCACCATAGTAGAGGGGATCATAGGGGGTTTACAACGAACCACCACCTCCAGCACAGTTAAACTAATAAGGACGGTTGAAAAGGAAAGTCCCCAGCCGTCTAGAAATAACATAACAATAGGGTCTCTTATTACCAATATACATAATGAATTATCCGATGAAGAAGTAGGTGAGAGCAGTAGTAATTTTAGCATGGCAGAATTCGAAGCCGAAGTGTTCAATTCCAAATACACCTTTCTAGTAGATTCAGGGAGTGAAATTACTGCTATAGATGATAAAATTTTTGAAAAAATACAAAATCAAACCACTGAAACAATTCCACAACTACCAGTATTGGGAATTAGTGTTATAGGTGTAACAGGTGTTCGGAGTAAAAGAGTGACTAAGCAAATAATGTTACAACTAAAAATAAATGAACACACAATAAATGTACCGTTTTTAGTAATTTCAGGTTTGAATATAGGGGCAATAATGGGAAATGATTTCTTAAACAATTTTAAAGTTGAGCTAAATTATTATACACAGACTATGAAATTAAACAATGAAAACAATATAATTGTAGTACCATTTATATGAAAAAGAGATGTAGAAATGAAAGCATTAAAAATAATTAGTAAAGGAATATTAGTATCCGATAATGAAATAAATGAATGCAGACCCTTGATGATTAATTATTGTAATTTAAGGGTAAATAGGCATGAATTATTTGAAACTGAAGATAGTTGGGTTGAAAAAAAGAATAAAATTCTATATCAAACTGGGGAGTTTAGTTATCAAGATAGGGAAAGAATAGTACAGGTAATAGATAAAAATAAATTAGTTTTTCAGCTGAACCAGGTCTAGTAAAAGGTTTTAAGGGTAGATTATTCGTTACAGAAAAACACCTTTTGCGCCTAAAGCATATCCGGTACCATTCTCTAAAAGGGGGTTAGTACAAGAGGAAATAAACAAAATGTTAGCAGAAGGGATAATAGAAAAATCCACCTCACCATATTACAACCCTTTAGTAGTGGTTACTAAGAGACTTATCAATAAGAATATGTTTAGACGCTAAACAAGTAAACAAAATAATTATTCCAGATAGAGAATCACCAGAACCGGTGGGCGAGATTCTACAACGCTTCAATGGGACAAAATACATTACGATATTGGACTTAACGGCTGGATATTGGCAAATAGAATTAGAGGAGGGGTCTCGCAAGTATGTAGCATTCCTATATAATGGAAGAAATTATCAATTTTGTAGATTGCCTTTTGGATTGAACGTAAGTGTGTCAATTTTTATTAAATGTTTGGACTACGTGTTAGGGAGAGAGATTTTAGAGTTTACAACTGTTTACGTAGACGACATAGTGATAACTTCACCAGATATTAATACACATTGTGAAAGGTTAGATAGAGTAATAAATAAATTGCATGAGTATGGCTTAACTGTCAAGTTTAAGAAGTCAGAATTTTGAAAAGAACAGGTTAATTTTTTAGACCACATAATTTCAGCCAAGGGTATCAGTACAGATCCTAAAAAGGTAGAGATAATACAAAATTTTCCAGTACCTAAGAATGTGAAACAACTGCAAACTTTTTTAGGCCTGTGTAATTATTATAGGCAATTCGTAGAAAAATATTCCTATTTAACTGTACAACTGGGGCATTTATTAAATAAAGGTAATCGATGGCAATGGGGTTTACAAGAGCAAACTGCATTTGAGCAAATAAAAATTAAGTTTTTAAACACTGTCATATTAGCTCATCCTAATTTTATAGAACCATTTTACATACACACCGATGCATCGGACATAGCTTTGGGGGTAGAACTATTTCAATTAGATGGGGATGGTAACCATAAAGTGATAGCTTTTGCAAGTAGATCCTTGGTAGCTAGCGAAAAGAACTACACTATAACGGAAAAGGAAGCACTATCAATAGTTTTCGCCTGTAAAAAATTCAGGACATATTTGTTAGGAAACAAAATAATAATAATATCAGACCATCAAGCCTTAACATTTTAAAAAAACTGTAAGCTAACACAAGGTAGGTTAGTGTGTTGGATGTTAGTACTACAAGAGTATGATTTAACCATAGAGTATTGTAGGGTAGACTGGGTCGAAAAAAATAAATATTTTTTTTTCGGAACGCTTTAGTGCGGGAAAGTTGCTTATTGTAATAAGAAGAAAAACGGCATAAAAAAAAATTAAAATCGGTTAACATCTTCCGTTCGCGCATCGTACTTAAAGTTTATGAAAATTTACAAAAATGTCTTGATTTTTGCAAAAATCACGACACGGAAAAAATTGCAAAAATCACATTTTGTAAATTTTTTAAGTTAGTTAAAACTTTTAAAATAAACACGCTTTAGTTTTTTATGCTTGTTGTATGGTTTAAATAACCTAAATAAATTAAATTCTGATCAATAATCTAATTTTTTCGTTCGCGCAACGTCTTAGAAAAAACAGAAATTTACCAATATTTCGCAATTTTCACTGTGCAACTCTTCCCTTCTTTTGCTAGAACAAAACGACCCAGAACTCACCACGTGGAGGTGGTTGCACGTCGAGTTCCACCCACACCCTACCCAACCAACCATCCAATTGTTGGGTGTGGTATTTACATTATATTTACAACTATTTACAAAGATTTTCCATAGACAAGATTCTTTGGCTTACTGTGTTTTTTACTTTTTCTTTTTTATATCTACTACACATTTAAAGTCTGATTTTTTGGAGAAATGAGGCATAACCGATCTAGACTTAAGTGTTGCTCGGATATAGCCATCTCTAGCTTCATGTCCACATACTTTATTCGAGGCCTCTGTCACAAGTTTGACGCACCTCTCCACAGCCTGGGTGTGACAGGGAAACTTTTGTATTTCTCTGATGGTCTTAGTGTCAGAATTGATGAGTGATTTAATATCATCTTCACTTAGGTCCCGCAGCATTGGGGGAGGATACAACACACAAGAATTCCAATTAATAATTTCAGTGTAATCGGAAGCTTGAAAGTTTATCTTTGGTGGTACGAAATTTCTAACAGTCTTCTTCTTAGGGACGGTTTGTCTTGCTTTTAAGATCCTTCTGTAACCAAGCTCCCGAATATGTTCTCTTTCATCGACAACCATTGCCAACAGAACATTCTCTGGGTGCGCAAAGAACGCATTTCGTTCTATTACTGGATCGACAACTTGAAGTAATTCGTCGGATAAATAACGTGATGTTTGGATTGCTTGAAAGACATGTTTTGGTCCGTCAGTAAAATATTTGCTCTTTTTGATGGCAAACCACACAGGCGTGTATGATTTTAAGATGAAGCCAACTATTTCTTTTAAGTTTCCGGATGGATCTGATGAACTTATATACAACCTAAGAACTCCGTTGGCCGCAGTTAGCCATCTGGAATGGGACAAAGGACCAGGGTCCCGATTTGCCAAGTCTTCTGGACAATGTCCCAAGGTGATTGCATTTGAAATGTCCAACAAATACTGTTGGTCTCTGCTCAACAAATTCCTGTCTATATCAGGAATCGAACAATCTATGGGTTCATAATCGACCACAGGTAGTTTTTCACAGCAAGTGAGCTGCTGCTCGATTGGCCCAGTAAAAGATTTAGGCACTGCAGTTTGACCGTCAATATGTTGGAAAATGTGGCGAAAAGGAATCTCATTAAAATGCAGGAGGCATATGCTCCACTGTAACGGGCGTCCTACATGATTTTCTAGTTGGTGGACGATACCGTTCTTCCGTCCAGTGTTGGTTACAGTGACATCACACCCTACTACTTCTAGTTTTTCTAGTGATATTGATAGTTCAGACAAACGAGAAATAATGCTTTGCGTTATGTCAGCTGATGAACTCGAGGAAGGAGATACATGTCCAATATAAGTTGATCCAGGTTCCTGGATAAGAGAAAAGTGTTCTTCTTTCACATTCCTGCGAAATTGCTTGGCATTCAATTTTCGACGAACAAAGTATCATCTTTTCGTCCGTCAAAGAAAAGACCCCAACTTTCCTCAGGAGGTGTGAATTGACTTATCAAATCCGTCCTAACACGACTCTTGTCTCTTCTTATTTTACACTTATCAACCACATAGGAAGAATCTGTGTTGGTTATCATCCCAACGTCTTGTAGAACACTTGACGCTATGACAGCTGTTGCCCGATCAGAAACTCCGAACCGATCACTGTTCAGCGCTGTTGCGCTAAGTTGAATTCTCATCTGCCATCGGGGCTTTTCAGTCGATGTACTTGGTTTGTATTCATCTTCATCATACTCCGAGTCTTCAGTAGAACTGTGTTCATAAATTTCCGAGTACTCTCCTATTTTAGGAACTTCTTTGCCACTCAGTGCTCGCTGAAGATCGCTAGCTTTCCGCTCGGCCTTCACATTTAACTTTTTTGTAACTGTCTTGTCAATAGATCCGATTTTCCCCAAATTGTAATTCCTTTGAAGAAACATGAACCTCAACTCGAGGACAGGAATTTTCTTTGCTTTTTCGCATAAGCATTTAATTAGAATTGCACATTGACATGCATCTGGTGTTTCTTGGCATGTACAGTTCACCGTCATTGTGCATTTACAAGCAGCGACGTCAAAAAGTGATCTAGCTTTAAGTTTAAAGTCTTCTAACCTAGCTTTAAATAAAGTCTTATCTTTATCACGTTTATATGACTTCCTTATCTTAATATAGGAATCGTGATACACATTAATAAGCTTTACAATTCGGCAGTCAGACAACGAAGGAATGGATGCTTTATCATACAAACATTTGATTAGTTTCGCTATCGTAGAGGCTACTTTAGAGAAACTTAGATTTTTGTTGTTTGTCACGAGTGACAAATTGTATCTCTCTTCAAAACAGCATCTAAGAACACATTCATATGTTGGCAGTTTATTTTGGAGGAAACTTCGTGGTTCACCAAATATAGGGCAATAAAACTCCTGTCTAGATTCGGCAATCACACTCCTAGTGAGTATAGTTTGTGACTCACTCATCATTAGATAATGTTGTGAGAATAAACATTAAACAAACATAACACAAAACAATGCACAGTATTGCGTGTACCACTTGTAGCAGACAGCGAAAGACTGAAGTGAAGGCCGTGGTGACGAGTTGAAGCCCGAGTTGTGGGGCGGGGCGGCAGAGTAGGGAGGGATCACGCCACGGTTCTATCTAGTTCAAACCAGTTCAGTCTACTTCAAGTGAGTTCTGGGTGGTTTTGTTCTATCAAAACGAGCGAAGAGTTGCACAGTGAAAATTGCAAAATATTGGTAAATTTCTGTTTTTTCTCAGACGTTGCGCGAACGGAAAAAATTAGAGTATTGATCAGAATTTAATTTATTTAGGTTATTCAAACCATAAAACAAGCATAAAAAACTAAAGCGTGTTTATTTTAAAAGTTTTAACTAACTTAAAAAATTTACAAAAATGTCGTGATTTTTGCAATTTTTCATAAACTTTAAGTACGATGCGCGAACAGAAGATGTAACTGATTTAAATTTTTTTTATGCTGTTTTTCTTCTTATTACAATAGGCAACTTTTCCCCACTAAAGCGTTCTGAAAAAAAAATATTTATTTTTTTCGACCCAATCTATTGTAGGGGGTAAAGAGAACATAGTAGCTGATGTCCTATCTAGAACTGATTTTGATAATAATACTGAGGTAGATATGGCAAATACATATTACTACGACAGTACAGAACAATCTACGCGTTTATCGAATGTGCCAGAAAGATCTCGATGTAAGCGTGTGATGTACGTGCTACTAGACGCATTTTGCGAGAATCTTCTCGACTGTGCCGGGCTTCGCTCCGGCGCTCGGACTGTGTCAAGGCCGTAGTAATTACGTAGTTCACGAGAGATAAGACGCAGTTTGGAAGCTTCTGGTGTGTGAGCGTGACTATAAATACATCGGGTAGCGGCCTTAGTTTTCAGTTCCATGCGAGATATTGGTTAGTGCGGTTCAAGAGTATTAGTGCGATATATTTCCAGAGCGGTTCGAGTTATTACTGTGTACGTTCAAGTAGTTATTATTGAAGTGTTGCGTTTTATAATCAGATGGTATAATTGTAATACAAATTGAGTTTTAATATTTGTGGACATTTTATTACGTGTGTACAATTTTCATTTGATTTGTTGTAGAGACTGTGTTGTTAATTACGAACTATTTTTACTGTAACAATTAAAGGTGTGATTAGTGACTTACTTGGTGTCTTGTACTTATTTTGTTTCCACTGTACCTACGACGATCGAGTAGACCGTCGTAACAATATAAAATATTTATAATCAAAGAAGTGGAGGGAGTAGATATGAAAAAATTAAAATTAATACATAACCTAGCAACAGAACAAGGAAGATACAGAACTTGGTAAAATAATAGCAGCATTAAATCAGATACCCAATATACCTAACAAATGGGAAAAACATTTTAGTTTGTATGATAAACATTTATTTCACTAGACAAATGAACAAGGTGATGATTGGAAATTATGCATTCCTAAAGTTTTGATATCCGAAGTAGTGAAAGATTGTCATTTGAGGTATGGTCATATAGGTCCCAAGAAACGCAGTGACATATTAAAAGAGTCTTGTAAATTTAATAATATGGAAAAAACCGTACGTAAATGTTAAAAACGTGTGAAATTTGTCAGAAAGCCAAGGTAAATAATCGTAAACAGGAGGGTTTAATGCAACATGTAATACCAGACAGTCCTTTAGCAATAGTTGCCGTTGATTTATATGGCCCTCTACCCAAAAGTCGAGGCGGAGTGATTTATTTATTTGTCGTATTAGATGTTTTTACCAAATTTGTAAAGTTGTACCCTATTAAAAAAGCTACATCTTTGGTACTAGCTAAAAAGATAGTCAGTGAATACATTGTTGAAGTAGGTAGACCTAAAATAATATTATTGGATCATGGTTCTCAGTTTATCAGCAACGCTTGGAGGGAAACG
Organism: Magicicada septendecula; assembly: GCA_034769895.1. Classification (NCBI taxonomy): domain Eukaryota; kingdom Metazoa; phylum Arthropoda; class Insecta; order Hemiptera; family Cicadidae; genus Magicicada; species Magicicada septendecula. Next base: position 31,515,324 of record CM068374.1, read on the forward strand.
TTAGGTTGGGAGAATATTTCAGTTAAGCATACATCGGTGTATCATCCCCAATCAGACCCTAGTGAGCGTGTTATGTGGGAATTAGGGCGTATGTTTAGAACCTTTTGCTACCAAAAACATTCATTGTGGGCCACATTTGTGAACAAAATAGAAAGGTACATTAACTGTAGCTTACATGAGTCCACTAGTTACAGTCCTCATGAGTTAATGTTTCAGAGGAGGCCATAACGCATAATAGAGGAACTAATAAAATTTCCGACGCGAACTGAGGTACCACATGGGAGAAAACTGGTGCTTGCCAAGGAGCGGCTTTTAAGTAAAGCAAAACAACGGAAAAGAAGACATGATAGAAATTTAACACCCATCAAATATGAGGTAGGGCAACTGGTATTAATAAAAAACCATGATCAATCATCAGCTTTGGATAAAGAGATTATAAAATTCTTCTTGTTATACGCCGGTCCTTATGAGGTTAGTGAAGTAAAAATGGAAAATGCTTATGTATTAATAGACCTGCAAACCCGAGAAATAAAGGGAACTTATAATGTAACATTAAAAAGGCATTATTTACATGAGTAATGTTAATTATTCTTTTAATTCATTAAAATCATGGACGAATAAATACAGATTATTTTATAATGAATTGGGGGGTACAGGAAAGTATAACCTTTAGATTAAACATTAAGGTAATGGGTCCATTGTTTGGCACCATTTTGAATAAAAAAAAAAAAATTGGTGGCCCTGTCTGTAGTTGGTCATCATAATTAATTAGGTTTAAGTTATCAATGTGTAGATATACACCATATAAGATATATGGTAAATGCGATTCCCCATTTTCAGGCAGTCACGGCTTCACTGAACCCTGACCGTGGATTTGGCTTAATATTCTAAATTCGTGAACTTAGAAATACAACTGGGGGGTTAGATCAGGGATTTCTAAGATGATATAACTTTGGAACACGGCTATATACCTAAGTATGGGTGATAGACCGATTACGGGAGTGCGAATATTAACTTAGTAGGATTACTGGTATCCGGGATATCAGTAATGCTGAATTTTGTATAACGCCAAAGCAAGGATGGGGGAGAAAGAAAATAAAAAAGTGTTCACCCCTTCCGCTTCAGTCCTTGTGGAGGCAACTGGGTGCTACAGTCCGGGGGGGGGGGTAATAGTGTGTGTGGAAGGAGGAATTTAAAATAAATTCATAATTTAATAAATTATGTGATGATGGAGAAGGTGGTTACTAGGTTGTTGGTAACGAGTTATTAAATATTAAAATGAGTTACATCAATAATGTAGAGTGTGTAATAGATTTTCTGATGTAAATGAATGATGTTGTGTTGATTTAATGTGTTTTACTCTATATAAGGAGTTTATTAATTTTGAAATGTGAATTATATAATGGAAGGTATTTATATGATGTAATGGGAAATGTTTATTTAAAGTTTGATGGGAATCAGAGCAATCATTTTGAATTTTGGGATAAAGTTAACGAGAGAAGGTTATAGAGAATGTTGGTATGGAATTCTTATAATGTATTACGTTAGACTAAGTATTCATCCATGTGTAGGATAAAAAAGAAAAAAAAAACTCAGTACTTCTTAACACAAACCAGCACAGCTAAGTGGAACCAGATCAGTTAGGGATATGTTATTATACTAGGCCACTATTTGATATTTTTTATTTCATGTTTTGGTGTCTGGTGATGGTGTGGCAGCGGTCCTGTGTGCCAGAGCAGGAGCGTCAAGTGCCTGTCTGACCTTGCGGTGTTGGGATCTCGAGAGAGAAGTCCAGTAAGGTCATTCAGGTGCGGTCACAGTCATTGGACCAGGGGTAAGTTGACCACGATTTTTAATAAAACGTAGAGGGGGTTGTGGCAACATATCCTGGCTGATTCCTTTAGGAAGTATGAGAGTGTCAATGAGAGCTTTTATGCTTCAGCATAAAACCTCTCATTGGGGGGGGGGTATTGTAATGGGGTAAAATTTGCATAGATATTATTTTTGAATTTTATAAATAACTTAACAAGTGAAGATGGGGCACTCATAAGGTGATGCGATTGCCAGTGAGAGTTTCATGACCATATATGGTTATGAAGCATAACGAAAGTCTATTTATAGCCAGTGATTAACACCGCTAGTATGCTGTTGACGAAATCAGTTCGTGGCAAGTTAAAAAGGTGATACTAAGCTCAGCGAAACTTTTCAATACTGAGGACGAGACGTATGGTGGGGAGCGGAGTGAACCAGTTTAAAGACGAAACAAACGGAAATTTTCAACACTGAGTCAGTCGACGATCATCCTTTGTGCTGTGCAGCAGCAATCGCGAGCGCCCGCATAAAACGCAAATCAAAAAATGTGAATTTTAATATATTTAAAAATAAAAACAGTGTGGGAATAAAACGTTAATTCATATCAGCGACTATTGGGAATAAATTAACAGTGTCGGCCATAAGATGTAAAAGTTAAAACAACAAAACAGTGCACGCACAATGAGACGTCCCGTGTGATGAAACCATACGCACCACGAAAGGTAAGTAAATATTTCGACAATAATACTGGCTTTTCACCAAATTTTATAAGTTGAGCTCAACAAAATCTAAAAGTATGGAACTGTGTATGATAGTGTGAGTGAAGAATATGAAAAAATAAGAAGTGTTGAGTTTGCATCATTTTTAATATACATATTCTATTTTGAGGTAATAGTTATTGATGATCAGTTTTATGCCTTAAGGCGGAATAAATGTTTTCATGATCTGTTTCATGTTATCAAAAGAAAATAAATAATGTTATATTTTATTTGATATACGCATTTTGTTATTTGTATTTGCCCATTGTTCTCTGCCGAAGTACACTAAACGAAGTCCTGGATCAACCTTACACTTAAAATCAATATTCAAATAATAATTAATTACTGAACACGCTTCAGAGGTAATGCTCTTCATAATGACATCAGAAAAATCGATGGACGTCATAAATAAAGTGGCCATAACTCTTCTGCCAAACTCTGAAAAGATCATCATGGTTAGAACTGAGGTAGATACTAGGGGCAAAATATTCTAACCCCAGGTAATCAGCACACCGGGCATACTAATTGCCAGAAGTTTAGTAAAACCTGACAAAACCGGAAATGTACCTATTGTAACGTAACGAAAATATGGTCCCCTACATTACATAAATAAGTTTATAATTGTTAAAATAAAAATAAAAATAATAATTGTCCATACTAATATAAGGTCAGAAACATAACCCATTATTAAAGAAATGAATAATCCCACAATAAGAATACAAGGTAGAAAGGAAAAATTTGAGAATGTTTATAAATACCAACTTCAGTGTTCAGTGAGAAGGTGTAAACGATAGACGAATGTAAAACCTAACTTAGACAGTTTTATAATAATTGATAAATTAAAGGAGAGGAGGATGATTAATTAGTGCATGATTTATGTTATAAAATTGTACCTCTTATTACGTTGTATCATGTTGTGTTATTATCATGATATTTATGTTGTTTTTTATGTGAAGCAAGTGGAGTAATTCTTTTAAGAGAATATCAATTAACTGATATTAATTTCATTTTTTGTGTTATTAAATATATCATTATAAAGCTGTTGTTAAACTTTATAAAGTTAAATGTTTTGTATACATGTACTTAGTTAGTATGCAGATTATAATTGTAAACTTGGCCAGAAAGGCTATAATTGTTAATGAGATACAAAAGGGTTTAGTGTAATTATCTAATAAACAAATGAAGGATTCTATAATAATGCAAGTAATAACAAATTAAAATCAGAAGTAGATAAAAAGGTAATGATAGGCCTAAAACCAGTAATATTGTATAGTAAGTCAGGTCAGAAAAGTTAGGTAACTAAATTTGTAAAAAAAATACTAAATAGAATATAATGAGTTAGGAGAAGTCAATAATAATTACTGATAGCAGATAAGTAAATTCAATTTAAATAAAATCTCAAAACGTAATAGGGCAATGATACCGAAAGGTAATATTTTGTAACAGGAAAATAATACTTGTTAGAGTAAGTAGATTAAGAGGAAACGACAGCAAAATGTATATAATTTAGTAACAGACAATATGTAAAGGTACAATAGGATATAATGTAAATTTAGTAAAGGAGTATTTTAATGAGTGCAAGAACATTGTATGATTATGGTTATAGGATTATAAATAATATCCAATAAGAGAAGACAGCGGTTGTCAATGACGACAAGATATATAAAATTTGTTGATTCTATTATTGAATTATTATCCATGAACGAAGAGAGTTCAGTTTTGATGCACTTAGAAAAAAAACGGAAAATTAAATTAAATAAATCAAATTGTGAACAAAATTAAGTAATAATTAACCATAATATGGCTCATTGACATTTGACAGTCTTATATAACCAAATAATAATAAACCCATACATCAAAATTAACGAAAATCTAAAAGAGGAATTCTACCAATAAAACTCAATATAATGAGTCATCATTAACTTAATTAATAAACCAATAAAGAGAAATAACTACCTGAATAGAATAATATAATCCAGGATTCTAAAGAACGAAAACAAAACTCAAAGTTATACTCGAACATCACCTTCCACAATTCAATAGAAAAAGCATAGTTGGACACGAAATACATTGAAACCCGTAACCACAAGGATCGGACATTGGTGAACAAAAGGAGCGGCATTTCTGCATCATCCCAGGACCAAGACATCAACTTTTATTTCGAACTTGGAGTGAAGACTGGCGAGGATTGATTCATCTGCATTCTGTTGTTGACCAAACACATCGAACAAGGTTAGCTGTACACGGCCACCTCAAGTGACGTTGCCAATTGGACGGTAAAACTCCACTTATTTTAAATAATATTAATAAGAAATTAGTAATATATTGTAATACCTTGTAATCCTATTTATGCATTTTCTGACCTTACTAATAGTTGAAAGAACCTTCACACCCTGTGTTTAAAGAAATACCATAATAATTAAAATAGTGTATAACCTTGAATCCGATAGATAATCGATTACTTCCAAAACGATCGACTTTTGTATCCCCGTAAAGGAAGAACTTTGTCAAGAAATAAAAAATCATAATAAAGAATCATTTCTGAATTTAACGATATCTTATCATTTATATAATATTTAGTGCCGTATGAACAAGTTGTAATTTATGTAGAGAGTGTAACGTAGGAATTATTGTACGCGGATAACTAACCTACAATTTTCAGCTGACTGTGAACCACAGCGCTAGCTCGCGGACCACTGTTGAATTAAAGAGAACGAGAAATAGATAAGGATTTCCTCTCCTCTCTCACAACGCGGACTAGGCTTGAACAAGAAAATTAGAATTACACACTATATCAACTGGTATTGAACGCTATTATTACCGAAGCGCTAAATTAATACAGAATACAGAGATATTCTTAGTATTTGATTAAGATCACCCTTTAGAAGATATTCTTCATTCACCAAGAATCGAACATTGCGGTTCCATAAGAGAAACCAATCCACACTTAATACATAATTTTAAATCACGTGTGGCTTATTAAAACACCATAACCACAAATAATTATAAAGTAACACTCAACTAGTGGAGCTTTAGAAGATATTGATACGGGAGTATCCGTGATACTACAAATTGGTGAACCCAACAGTGGGGCTTTTAAACATTCTCAAATATAATTCATATTGGTAATACGTGATACTACACTATTACAGTGGTGAATATTTTGGATAAAGCTGTCACTTTACAAAACAATACACTCCTAGGCAAATTGACTCCTGTGGGCTGGATAGCCGGAATGACGCAATGAAGATCCAGTTCTTCAGATACTTCCAAATTACCAGAGGAACTGCAGGAATTATTGAACAGATCTTCTAACGACCTCTCAAGTGGTGAGATAAAAGAACTCTAGACGGTTTTTACATGAATTCAAAGATTGTTTTGCAGTTCGGGGACAGTCATTGGGAACAACCTCTCTTGTGCAACATTGCATCAATACCGGTGACACAATGCTGATTCGCCAACCTCCTCAAAGGGCTCCATTATCTAAACAAGAGGAAATGTCTTGGTTGGTACAGGGCATGTTGACAGAGGGAGTAATCAAGCCTTCGTCAAGTGCTTGGTCTTCTCCGGTAGTGCTGGTAGCGAAGAAGGATGGTGGACTGCGTTTCTGCGTAGACTACTAGAGGTTAAATGACGTAACAAAGAAAGACTGCTACCTGTTACCTCGCTTTGATGATACACTCGACACGTCCGGAGCACAGTGGTTTTCCACATTGGACCTAAAGAGTGGATATTGGCAAGTGGGTCTTCATCAAGAAGACAAGGAAAAGACCGCTTTCTTGACCCCAAGTGGCTTATTCCAATTTAATGTCATGCCATTTGGACTCTGTAATGCACCGGCAACATTCAAAAGATTGATGGATCTGGTACTCCGAGGACTGACATGGAAAACTTGCCTTGTTTATTTAGATGATGTCATAGTCATCGGGAAAACTTTCAAAGACCATTTGGAAAACCTTAGGGAGGTTTTGACTAGAATTCACAGTGCCCAACTAAAGATGAGCCCGAAGAAGTGTTCTCTATTCCAGAAGGAAGTACAGAATCTGGGCCATCTGGTTTCGGCAGCGGGTATTAGCATGGATCCTAATAAAGTAGACACCATAAGAGATTGGCCCATGCCAAAGAGTAAACACGCAGTTCGGAGTTTCCTGGGGTTATGCTCATATTACAGACATTTTGTGGAAGGCTTCGCAACTATTACTAAACCACTATATGAACTAATGGAAAATAAACGAAACTTCCAGTGGTCGACAGAGTGTGATCAAGCATTTAGGACTTGGAAAATTGCATTATGCTCGCAGCCAATTCTTGCTTTCCCAGCTTCCGAAGGGAAGTACATCGTAGACAGACGTAAGCAATACTGGTCTAGGAGCAGTTTTGTCTCAAGTGCAGAAAGGTGAAGAATGAGTAATAGCATATTACAGGAAGATGCTTTCTAAACCAGGGGAAAATTATTGTGTAACAAGGAGAGAGTTGTTGGCAATTGTCAGAGCTTTGGAGCACTTCCATAAATACCTCTATGGGAGAGTTTTCACTACGTACTGACCATTCTGCACTTGCATGGCTCTTGTGAGATTTAAAAATCCGGAAGGACAGTTGGCAAGGTGGCTCGAACGTCTGCAAGAGTACAACTTCAAGGTACAACATTGGCGGGGGTGCCTGCATGGTAATGCAGATGGCTTATCACTTCACAAAGACCGTGCCCGGAAGACTGGCGACATTGGCACAGAAAGAAAGAACAAAACTCAAGCGAACATGTTCAAGCCATCAGTGTAGATTTTCTGGCAGACGGCTGGACAACACAAGACTGTCGACAAGAACAGATGACTGATAAAGACATTGGACCCACAAACCAGAAGCAGGGGAAAAATGAGACATATAACGTTGGACTGCCTTTCGAGAGAATTGCCATAGACATGCTGGACAATTCCCAGTTACTGACGATGGAAACCGGTACATCATGGTTGTAGGTTACTACTTTACTAAGCGGGTGGAAGCCTACGGAATTCCAAATCAGGAGGTTACCACTGTGGCAAAGGAGTTAGTTCACAACTTCTGTTGCCGTTATGGAGTCCCTATGGAAATCCATACGGATCAAGGGAGAACTTTCGAATCAGGAGTGTTTAAAGAATTATACCGTCTACTCGGAATTCGAAAGACCAGGACAACGCCTCTGCATCCTCAGTCGGACGGGATGGTTGAGAAATTCAATAGGAAACTTGAGCACAATCTTTCGAAGGTTGTTGACGAGAACCAAACAGACTGGGACCAATGTATACCACTATTCCTCATGGCATATAGATCATCAGTCCACGATACAACTAGCATGACTCCAGCAAAATTGGTGTTTGGGCGGGAGATTCGTCTTCCTGGGGACTTGATGTTCGGATCACCTGAGACTCAGTTCCAAGACAGAACTATTCCTCGCAATTAGAAAACCAACTGCGAGAAATGAATCGCTTGATAAGAGAACGGCTGAAGATTGCCAGTGATAAAATGAAAACTCGGTATGACATTCGCAGCAATAGTGTGGGATTCCAAGAAGGAGATCAGGTCTGGTTGTTCAATGCACAGTGCCGTTGTGGTCGCTCACCTAAGTTGCAAACTAACTGGGAAGGACCCTACACTGTGAAAAAAAGAATCAACGATGTTGTTTATTGGATTCAACAGGAAGGACAGCAAAAGTTCAAGGTCGTCCACCTAGATCACCTGGCTAAGTATTACTTCAGAGATGGTTTGCCAGTTCGGGACGAACAGCCTTAAGGAGGGGGGCAGTGTTACATCACATAACAATCTACGTGTTTCTCGAATGATCCATTGGAATTCAGCTGAATGTTGTGGCGTGCGTGATTTCAACATGCGCTTGCGAGACTTTTCTAGAGCAACCAGCCTCGCTGACAGTGTCAAGGCCACAATTAATTACGTCGTAGTATAGAGATAACGCATAGTTGTGGAATGTTCTGGTGAATGAGGGTTGTATAAATACTAGGCGTCAGCGGCCTTAGTTCAGTATATGGTCGGGCGATTACAAGTGATTACTCTGTGTGTTCAAGTGGTTATTGTGGCGAAGTGTTGTTTTATAATCGGGCAGTATAATTGTAATTCAATTGTTTTATATTAGTTGACATTTTATTGCTTGTGACAATTTTTATTTGATTTGTTGTAAGAGACTGTGTTGTTAATTACGAACTGTTTAACTGTGATAATTAAAGCTGGTGATTGGTGACTTAATTGGCGTCTTGTATTGTTTTCCACTGTACCAAACACGACTTTAAGTAGACCGTCGTAACAATATTTTCTCATTTTTTTGTAATCTTTATTTTGTGTACAGTCCTCCCAAAAAAGGAATTATCAGCACTCAAAGTTTTTTAGTTTATGTCAATGTGTATTGACTTAGTTTATGTTGTGACATAGATTTGATGTTGACACTCAATTTTTTCAAGTAACAATGGATTTATTTTGCAATCTGCAAATAAGACAATGCATTTTTTTGGTATTAAGAGAACAGGTAGTGCTGTGGAAAAAAATTACTGGAGGAGGCTTGAACCTGATTTGTGTTTAACACTTTGGAGTCGTCACTCATACATTATATAGTTGCGATGTTTTAGCACATGTGACGGCACCCATATGGTATACGAGCACCAACTTCCTATCAACATCAACAAGTCTGCTGATGTTATTCGAGTGCCTTCACTTTGGTTATATATTTAGTTCATTGTGAATCCACTGGTAAAGCCAGTTTATGGATTTGTTTCATTTTAACGATTATATAAATATTTCTAAACATCACTGCACTGATAGCAATCGACCTTGTATTGACCTCCACACCAGTGTGGCATAGTGTTGTTTACATTCCGTTTTCGTTAGAAAACGTGTGTTTATACTTTCATTATTCTTATTATATCCTCACGCATACGTATTAATACTTTGTTATAATATTTTTATGTGTTTCATTATAGAAAAAGATTATTTCTATGTTTTTCCTTCTTTATTATGTATAAAAATTTCTACAAATGAAGAAGACTTAAGTTTTTATTACATATATCATACGTATATCTAAGCCTCAAAATTATTATCCTATGATTTTTTTAAAGTAGGCAAAAATGGCAGTCATGTGAAATAAAACGTACATGAAAGTGCAGAATCCTAAGTGTTAAGAGACAAAGAAAAAAGTAACAGAAAGAGAAAAAGTAAAAGAAACAGGAAAAGAAAGAGGAGGAGGACTTTGTTTAGACTCTTGTACAAAAAGAAAAACTAAAAAACATGATTATATCTTAGGACTGCTACAACCCTGGGTGGGTTTTGGCCTCCTGAAGGAGACCCCACCACAGTCTCTGTTGGATGCAACCATCCTCCGATTGTGGATTACTGCCCTTTCTGCATCCTGCTACACTCCACCTTGTCACCTCAGCTTAGGTCTTCCCACTTTCCTTTTGCCATCTGGGTCACACAGGAAGAGACACTTTACGGGTCTTGGGGTCCATCCTGATAACATGACCTGCCCCTCTAAGCCGTCCTATTTTTATCTTTTTGATTATGAGAAATTTAATTAAGAAAGTTGTGTTAGTGGTTATAATCATAAACAGAATTAACACTGTTGCACACCACTATAGACAAATTATTCCGATTAGCACTTTCAAGCTTCACAGCTTATCATCAGATCGGAAATAACAATTATAGGACTAAACTTCTTTATACCTCAACTTGCCCTACAGTGCGTACACATTTTTGCAAACAAGCTTTAAGTTAAATGCCCTTTCTGGCTATCATTAACTAGCGAATTCAGTCACCCATCTCGGTACTTTTACATTTCTTTATAGTACATTCTGTGTGTCTGTGTATTGTTATATTCTTTTCAATACATAATGTTTTAAAACCTTTCCCATTCATACTTTTAACTGTAAGTTCCTTTTTGGCACAGTTTTAGAATGCGATATATTGTCAAAAACCTCCCCTCTTTCAATATTCAACGCAAACAACAACTTAGGTAAACACCCTTTTCGTCCCTTCTTATGAACGCCTATGGGCACGGCCACTCACCCTTAGTTGAAAAATATTCCATGTTTGCAATTCACTTCCTTCATTCCAGACACAATTTAAAAATGTCATACACTATATTGGAAGACTTGTGATGGTACAATTCTGGTAATTAAATTATTTTACCTTAATCCGTCACTGTGACCGCTTGGTTTCTGTCTTCTTACGCGTTTCGGATTAAACTTAATCCATCATCAGAGTAAAAAATCCGTCAGTTATGACTTCGTTAAAACATTAAAAGGAGACACTAAAGTACATCTATGTATATATTATACAAACACAGCAACGTACGCGGATGTGAGTGCGCACTCGACACCGGTTGAAGACGTACTGCCATGGCGGTAGCAGTACGTCTTCAACCAGTGTCGAGTGCGCACTCACATCCACGTACGTCGCTGTGTTTGTATAATATATACATAGATGTACTTTAGTGTCTCCTTTTAATGTTTTAACGAAGTCATAACTGACGGATTTTTTACTCTGATGATGGATTAAGTTTAATCTGAAACGCGTAAGAAGACAGAAACCAAGCGGTCACAGTGACAGATTATGGTAAAATAATTTAATTATAATAATTGTGACGCGGATACCAGTACAATGACTTTACAATTCTGGTGCAATACTAAATTTATAGAAACATGGTACAAAAGACCATAATTATTGTATTCATTTATTTTTAACAATTATTTGGTAATAATTATTTAAATATTTCATAATCCCTGTAAAGTTTTGGTGAGTGGACTATATAACTATTTTATAAAACGCAGATGTGAATTGACAGGATTCCGACCGTTTTCATTGCAAAACGACAAACACAGCAATAAACCGTATGCAACATATAGCGATAACGAGACAAGCCCTGATGACGTCAGTGGAAGGAATGCATATTTCCGTAAACAACTCAAGGCTGGCTATATGAACAAAAGCCTGATGACGTAGTTTTCGCCCCACCTACGCCAATGCTTAACAAAGACTCTGTGTCATTTCATCCTGAAGTGTGAACGTAGCCGGCCGGCAAGAAGTTCACCAACTGTGAATTTTAACTTTTACACCACCAAAAGTGGTTAAAATATCAGAAATGTTGGGGCGGTAAGGTGTAATACTTCAAGATGTGACCGGTAGCGAAATCGGCGAACTCGCGGTGTGCGATGTTTTACCGGACAAACAACCGCAGCTAAGTAGCTGTTCAATATACAATTTGGTGAGAACGTTCCAATATTCATATTTATTTCAAGTAAATCAACATCATTGTGTAATAATGACCAATTCAAAATTCATTCAATATTACCAATTTTAAACCAATTCAAAATATTTTATTTAAAATTTTAAATGAGCTCAAAATCAAATAAATTGTACCAGAGAATGAGAGAGAGAGAGAGAGAGAGAGAGAGAGAGAGAGAGAGAGAGAGAGAGAGAGAGAGAGAGAGAGTGACTTAAATCTTTTAAGTGCTGGGTTGTGCAGATATTATTTATTGTATTGTTTATCATGTTCATTATACAATAGTGGTAACAACTGTTTATTTTGGAGGGTTAAAATGTTCTAAGGGTTTGATGTTTGCTAAACGCCCCATGGCGTAATATGTACATGTATGGTATAGATAGAGTCAGTTTTTCATATGTACTTAGAGTTTTTGGAAAATAAATTGGGTAATATCATTGGTAAAAAATACAAGTATGAGTGAGTTATTTCAGGTATATTTCGCAATTACTGGTTCGTCTACACGAATACTGGACCGAAAGGTAAGCCTAATATCTATGTTGTTGCACAATCTGGCAACATGGCACCCGATAATTATTCAATGTTTATTATAAAAGTAGTTAATTTTATGTGACACAAGGTTTGTATTATCACATTTGGCGCCCGAACAGGGACTCTACATAAAATTTAATTTTATGTGGAGTAATACCTACCAGGAAAGCAAAATAATTAAGTAATTGCAAAAGTACGCAAACACGTGAGTACAATAGGGTCAGATTTCTAGGTTATAAACATATATGTTTTAGCAAGATAAAATAGCAAAAATGAGTACCAAGGACAATATAACATTAGAAATCAGTACAACTGATGTAGATTTGACTAGTGAGATGGATGTTCAACCAACCCAAATTAGTCAGATTGACGAGCCTGATGCGCTTGCATCTGTTGTATCTGTAGAGACAGAGAAAGTCGCTACATCCATTTCAACTAGGTCAGAAAGTAAACCAGATGGTACGGCTGCAATGATGCAGCTATTATTAAATAAATTTGATGAACAGAGTGTAAAATTCGATGAAAAATTATCTAATTTAAATGACAAATTTGATAATTTTGATAAACAATTTAACGAGCAGAAAAATGAAATCAGAAATAGTTTTGATATCAAGTTTAACGAAATAAAAGACGAAATTAAAAACCGTAACACTAATCTTATTAAGCAATGTGATATAGTAATTTCAAAGTTGGATGAGCAATTAATCCAAATAGAAAATCAGAAGGTGAGTAGTAATGAAAATATGACAAAAAATGAAGTACTGATTAATAAAGTAAGTAACAGTGATAATTTGAATAATGAGTTTACAGGTAGTAAGAATGAAATGATATTAGAAAATGATAATGAAAGTATTATGAGTGAAAATGAGGTGTTTGAGTGTATTGAGTCAGAGAGAGAGCTTGGAGAAAGTATTTTTGTTAAAGGGGTGCAGGGGTTAGAATTTTCCTTTGATGTTGTGTTAGGGGGTGAAGAAAAGTCTTCACGTATTTTTAATAAGGACGAGAGTTCCTTAAATTTATATTTGGGAGATGAAAGGTCTACAAATAAAGTTCCTTAGTGTTTTTTTGTACCTCATAAGTGGTGCAGTAATTTTGAGTTAGTGACCCCTGCATATATGGAGAGAGAGAGAGAGTGTGTGTAATTTGGTGTTATGGTGAGAAATATATTAAGAGAGAAAGTATAGAGAGATAATGTGAGAGAAAGAAAATAATAGAAATTTTCAAAGTAAATAGAAAGTACAGAGAACTGGTAGAAAGGTTAGGAATAGAGAGGGTGGATGAAAATAGTAAATACTTACCTTGTAGTAACAGTGAAATTGAAATAATAATAGATGATGAGAAGAATGATAACAATTACTTACCTTGGGAAGTAACAGGTGTAGTGGTAGAAAATTATGATGATAATTACTATATGACTAACAAGATTATAACATATGATCTTACTGATGTAGACAGAACCATACTCGATCGTGACTTGATATATGATATTGAAATTGTGAATGAATATGAAATGTTTGATAATTATTATGATTATAATGTTTCTAATAATAAAATTTATTCACTAAAAAATAAGATAAATAGACTTAAGATTAGAATGCTATTCAACGATGGAGGATAGATTGTTTAATTGTGTAACGAACATTTAATATATGTGAAAAGTGGTTTTGAATTGGACTGCATATGGACTGATTAGGATTAATGACAAAATAATGAGTTTGGATTGTATATTTTCATTGTTTTATATATCAACGTATTTATGTTTTTGATGTTGTGTATTACAGGTAAAATTTATGTACAACATGTATGTTTTAATAATTGTGTTAATAATTAACAATTAACATGTTTGTGTTTAACTAAACAAGTTTAAATAATTGAATAATAATTAATGATTATTACTCTTAATTACTGAATTAATATGGTACAAAAGAAAGTTGTACTAACTTTGTAACAGAAGTTGTAAATTATTAATTGTCATAGAAAGTTTCTAATGAAGTTTAATTATTTAATTTGTAATGAGGTAATTCCTAATGAATAATAATAAATGATTAAGGAAGAATATATATTTGAAAAGGGAGATGTACTGTTATGAGTAGGTGAGAGATGAATTTTATAATGCAATTGTCATGTATTATCACAGACTGGCAATTGAGAATGAATGACACTGTTGAGATCATAGCCATCTCACATGAGTGTGTGTGTGTGTCATATTTTAACTGAAGAACTTCCAAAAAGTTTGTACAAGCTGGGTGCCGCATTCTGAGTTGTCCGCACACGGATCACCTTCACAGTTCGTACGGCCACGTTACAAATGATGGTTTTAAAGGTGCAGTATTTCCTACCACATTTAACATATCGTTGTGGACTTCCATTGGCGTTAGACCATTTTTAACAAAGAATTCGTGTTTTTGTCCATTTTTCAAAACACGCCTGACACATAAATTTCAAACAGCTGGTAAGTAATGAATAAATTGACAGATTTCAAAATTAACAGGTGTTTATATGAAACATACATCTTACAATACACGAAAAATTTTAGTTCTGCCACTAAGCTATAGACGTCGCCCTGCAAACTTTTCAACTGTCCCTCATAGACCTAAGTCAGTAACAATGCAACATCTACACTGAAACACACACACACACAGGGTATGGTGTGACTTGTACCACAGCTAGAGGCATGAGCATAATGGTAGAGAGACATTGATGATGACAATTTTCATTTAGAGCGTCGTTGAAACAAGTTGTAAGTTCAAACCGGACTTTTCCCTATAACCGCACCATTTATCCAACATTACACCAGTACCAAGGATAAATAATTTACTTGTGAACACCGGACAACACCTGATCGACTGTTATCCTCACTAGTTAAGCGAGACTGACAGGGACATGAAAACAGTTGCCGAGAGTCTTAGTCCAGCCATTGTTGGTGTCACCACACCATGGGGAAATGCTTGGTTTCAAGAGAAATAAAATATATGTTGAAATGAGAAACTGTTTTATTAGATCAAAATTTTTATATTATCGGGGATAAAAACTTCCAAAAACAACAAACCTATATAAAGCAAATTTTATTTTTTTTATTACACAATTTTTACAATTTGAACCGTAATTTTTAATTAATTACTTTTTTTTACAATTATGGGTAATGACGCAACATTTTATTTTTTTCCTGCACATTGTATGCGCTTATTTATTTTTCATGAGTCTTACTTAACTTACTTATCCCTATTGGCAAACATATTTGTAAATCATCAACTTTGTATCAACAGACGAAAAGACATGACAAAAACGTAGTTTCGTAACCTTACTCATGTTTTTTTTTCATCTTCTTAAAGTTATCAAACAAACAAATTCAAAGCTTTTTATTAACTGTAAAATTATTTTATATATATCAAAGACTAGTGAAATTGTCAAGCTGTAAGGAAAACTTGTACATATTATTACTTTTATTATTTAAAATAATAATAATAATAATAATGGGTAACATTTGTCACAGACACATATATATCTTTGCTAGGCGTTTGTTGCTACATGCACACATAAAAAAAAACAAAGGTAACACAATTGTATAGCTTATAATATTAATAATAATAATAATAATAATACTATAATAGACACAACAAAATATTGATTTAAAAAATACTGAAGACGACGATGTAAATATACATAAGGCGTACACACACAACTTGTACACAGTAAATAACATTACACATAATTATAACATTTACAATATAACGATGCATCATGTAAATAATTATAATCTTTGGTAAACTTAATGGAAATATATTATACACTGGCAGTTTATACAATAATTAATCTATAAATAATTTACTTATGAACACTGGACAACATTTAATCCAATGTTATTCGTTGTGTCATGCGGCAGACAATAAATCTTGTCCATATTTTTACAGGTTTAATTCGAACTGCGTAGATTATTTTATACATGTGACAGTTTTTGAAGAAAAAGGACAGAGGAAAAAGTAAAAAACTTATCAAAGTGGAATTACCAACATGAAAAAAAAATATATATTTCATCAACGAATTTTGTAAGTACAGTGGGTGCCCTCTTAACCGCCCTCGGTTTAACCAACTGCCGGTTTATTAAATGGCTGACTGGCTGTGAGGTACCGAGCGGCTCACCGACATCCCAAAACTTGTATGATTTACACTTGTTTATTTTATATTTTTAGTAATTTAATTTATTAAAATGAAGACGTGTGTCGATTATTACTACTGTAAGAGTGATTTCGTGAGTTTGCTGATGTTATTTGTGGTGATTGACACAAAACGAAAGTGTGTAGTGCGGAAAATAGTGCCGGAATGTGAAAATCTTGAAGAAAGAGACGTCGAATAATGGGTAACTGGTGATCAAGAGCTTGAAAATGAAACTTTGGCTGATAAGGAAATTAAAAGTTTTGTTTGCCAACAAACTGATATTGACGAAGATGAAATCGAAGAAGAAAAAGAAGAAGAGGGCAGTGAGATTTTTAAAGCGTGACTACTTTTTCATTGAAAACCTAAGAAGCAAAAAGCAACGCTGATTTTTTTAAATGTAAGTGAAATATACAGTATTGTTTGGTGTCATAAATGCAGTAATTATTATTTTGTTTCGCCAAGTGTTTTATTAGATCAATGTTGAGTTTGTTATTTAATTAATGCTGAGGTAGTCATAACTTGTTACAGTATTTTGCCGAACAATACACAGCTTGCAATTTAATATTATACTTTTTTACATAAGTAAACAGTATTAAAACATTTTAATCAGAGTTAAAACTCAGTCTGAAAGAACATTCAGTTTAACCGGCTATTTTGTTAACTGGCGTCAGCAATTGGTACTCCAGGTACCAAGCTGACCAGTTAAGAAGGCATCCACTGTAGTTTTCTTGCTACAATAAACCCTACAGATCCTTTGAAGAGAACCAAAAACGGTTACCACATCAAACAGGCCCTTTATATGATGACGTTCTAGTAGTATGCATCGCATAATATGTTCATCATATTATGAGATATGATATAATATATAACAATACAGATGATATTACTCTCTTGTTTAAAAGGATGACAAGTTGCCATCAAACCAACTGATATCAGTGGTAATTAATTTTCTATCTTCCATCAGTGCAGTTACATTGTTGACACGTTTCTGCACATGAATGGGTAAGTCCATGGCCGGCTCTAGTACAAGGCCGGAACATTAAACGTGGCAACGCTGTGTCTGAGGTCTATAAGCATGGTGTAATAAAATAGCTAAAGTGAACATGTTATATTTTGATTTAACTTCATAGCATTACCAAAATCATAAGTAGGCCTATTTATAGTTAACTCTAAATTATAGGTCTGTGCGCTATTTGTACTATACGTTTTAAGTTGAAGAAATTAGGCCTAAGTTAGTGTTAGGCCTAATGAATTATTTTTGTTTGAATTATTGAATTTGTATCATATAAATGAGTAATTATTACATTTCTTAAATAATATAACATTATTTTATATAATAAACTTTTAATTTGAAAAAAATGTAGACTTATAAAACTGCTGTTAACCAGCAATTAAAAGCGTCGCGATTTGATTATTGAAATACATAAATTAAGAGATCGTCTAGTCTACCTCAAATATCAGCTGATTCCAGTGTTGCCATGTTTAATGTTCTGGTCATGTACTAGAGCCAGCCATGGTCAGTCCCAATGAAGGCGATAACCTGGGGTCGATGAATACTAATTGTGGCAACACAGCGTTATCATACTAAAGGTGCGATCTAACAGAGGCAGTATCGAGAAGTTCTGTGTAATTAACAACACATTACTACACCAAGGGTTTCCGAATTTTAATCTTCTGGCAGAATGAGTGTACTTGTATGTAACACGCAGCACACATAAAAGTTTTTATTATAAGCTGAACAAACTATTATAAATGAAAAGAAGGTACACAAAGTCCTACACTTGAGTTTATTCATAAGCTTTTATAAGACTCGTTACAGTCTTATCCAACTTAACTTATGTTAAAGCACTTGGGCGAGAAGGTTTAGTTTAATTTATTTGTTTACAATTGCCACTCAAAATGATTCAGAGATGCTAAACTTCATGTGGATTGACATTTTATTGACCATAGTCATTCTGATTTTTGACAAAAATCTTGGAAAATATATGAATCAGTACAAGAGAGAGGTATCTGGAAGAGAAGAATAAATGGAGAAGTTGATATTTTACTGCAGGATGTGACTTAAAAACGAAGCTGCAATGCCTTAGGGTACGTGTATATTGTGGAATACTAGCATAGGAGCTTCGCATAGATGATCGCACATGTATGAGAGGTGCGCATACCGAGGATGAAATAATGTCTGATACATGAGAATAGTGAACAGTGTCGAGTTCTGTGTATGCCGCGCTGTAAGCACATTTTACAGCAGATTAGAAACCGAACTGTTTACACTTTACTGGGAATTGTACATTGGATAGAGTTGTGTGTGGCTACAGTGCGGGAAATGTCCTTGAAGGAACCAATCAGAGCTCAGAAGTATTCCATGTGCGATATAAAAAACAAACTTATTTTGTTTCCAAAGAAGGATCAGCTATGGTATGCGATGTGCGATTGCTTCGGTATGCACAGTGCCATATAAATACATGAGTTTGTTTTGACACTGACTGTAATCTGTGTGAGTATTCTATGCTAGTATTCCACACTATGGACGTACCCTTAAGCTGTATGAGTTGAGATGGTAGAAATTTGGAGTACAAAGTTCAAAGAGATGGCTACATAAAAAGAAGGCATTGCTGATAAAATAGGCCACAGTTGCCTGAAATTTTGGTTCTAATGCTTGCTTTTAAATAATTACAGCTGAGGTATTTAATGTATGATCATTCAGAAAGATTTCTAAGTAATGACCTGCCATTCCTAAGTGTTAGTCAATTGTCATATTGATGCTATAAAGTCTTGCTGAACAATAGTATCATGCTAACCATACTTGAAAAGAGTGACTTTGGACACTGAAAACTGTACACTTAAGAGACTTGGGCTGTAGAAAGTTTTTCGAGTCTTGATGCATATTTTCTTATGTCACAAAAGAAACAATCTTCTGTAAAGTACTACAAATTGGAGAGTTTTGCAAAATTAATCTTTCATACACAGAAAATATTTGTTAAACAAAAAAAAAATAAATAAAACTACAAGTAACTCCTGCAGGGTCCAATATGTTCATGTATATTAGGCATGTCTAGAGCAGCTCAATTGTAGAGTAATATTTTATTAAAGATTAAATAAACTGTTCAACAAATTCAACAAATTATTTTTATGTTAAAATGTAATGGAAACACTACTAGTATTCATATAGATTTTTTAATTCTGACGATTGTACAATATTTATTAAAAACAAGTACTGCTACCTTACTACAACGAAATAATTTTTCCATACAATTGTTATTATTTGTACACAAGATAAGAATATTATACAAAATTTTAAAACCAATTAAATCAGTTTTATTTAGAAATTTTGTACAACAATTTTCATTATTTTAGATTTTTTAAATTATTCAGCCACATTGCTAAAGGCATAGTGTTATTATATATATATGTATGATTTAGAGATACGTAAGGCAATGTTTGTGTATATGTTTGTGTGTTAGCAGCATTAGGAACTTGTTTGTAGAAAAACTATACAAATGTCAAGGTTAAGGGACAACCATTAGAGCTAATATTTACAGATGCAATGACAACATTCGAGTTGTTGCATATTCAAGGCACACGTACGTATTTTTTCATTATAGTTTACAAATTAATTGTACTGTTGAAAAAACAACAGCAATAACATCCCCTTACAGCTTGAATAATACTATTCACAAAAAACATGATATTTTATACATAAATAATAATAATAATAACAGCTGGGAATTATTCCGAGACAAATTTCAACAGATAATGCCGCGATCATGTAGTATCTCGACTACCGGTGAATTTGTGATGTTTGTACGGTGATGTCTGTGATCGTGATTCTGACAACACTGAGCACCACACTGCGAGCACGACAAACACGACACTTGGTACGATCGCCGCGTCGACGATTCCCTGGAAAACGGCGATGACAGTTTGTCACCTCCGTCCTCCTCGTCATTGTCGCCACCGACATCACCGTTGTTTATACACTCGCCGTTTTCGTGGATGCCGTTGATTTGCGTACACAATGGTGGAGCGTCTTCGTTTAACCAAGGGTGGTCCAAACATTCTTTTGCAGTTAGGCGTAAACTATAAAAAGAAAAGAAAGAAAAAAATAGCGACCTCTTAAAAACATTTTAAAATTAACTTAAGGAGGACAGAAACAATGATGATAAGGTTTATACCAAAGCACAAGGAGAGAGTAGGAAAGCACGTAAGAATATACAGGAAACAAATATATAAGTGCAATATTGAGGAAACGGAAAAATACAGAACTGAATATAACAAGCAATAGTTATTTAGCACAGTACTGATTCTCCCTGAGCTGCAGAACTTGCTCACTAGTTTGAACAAAGTACATTTATTATTACATAAATTTTGATAATAGATAATTTTTCAAGCATGAGAAAATTATAGAAATCTCTACCACTATGCTATTTCTTTAATTTATTTAGTACTATAACAATATTAGAGCACACAATCATACAATAAATACTAAAAGTTTGAAACATTCAGATTCTGGTTACATTTTCTTTCAGTCTGATGTTGTGTTGGATTTTCAAAATTTTTTCAAATTTTTGATCTCTTTTGGATGGATCATGGTGTCCCAAAATTTTGAAATTTCAAAAAAATTAATACCACATTCAGATGCTAGTTACAGCTATCTTTCATTAGATACCCCACATCAATTTTTTACACTTTTATAAAAATGTGCACAAACTTTTTGGGCCTTGATATAAAAAAATTTTGAAAAATTAACATTACACTCAGATTGTGGTTAACATTCCCTTTAATCTGATACCCCACATGGACTTTTGTAATGTTTTCACAGTTTTGACCCCCCTCACATTTTTGCCTCCCACCCTCCAACTTTTGGGGAGATTATGAAAAGAGTATGCATGTTGGTAAAGTAGAATGAGCCATTTTGGATACAAATAAATAGATGGTATTTCAAAATAATATATTTTTATATATTGTTAAAATTGCTAGCTTACTAGCTTAAGAACTTGGACAAGACTGTCCAGTATTGGCTAAAATGATTGGAAAATTTTATCTGAATGGACTAACACAAAGAAGCATTAGAGTGACCAGCTCTAGTATACCTGTTTGGGACCAGAACAAACCAATTTTGGTTTAATCCTTGCTGAAGATGATGATATTGTTTTAAAATCAATACAGTTTATTAGTCAAATGATCCATATTAGTCAGTAAAAGAACCAAACTTAGATTACACAAGATCTTAGTAAGACCAGTAGTGATGTACGCTGTGGAGACCTGGACACTACTTAATAGTGACATACATTATTTAAATCTGAAAGAAGAATTCTAAGACAAATCTTTGGACCAGTGAAGGAAGGTGAAAAATGGCGCATACAGAACAACAGAGAATTGGAGGAACTGGTAGATGGTGACAACGACATAGTGAAGTTCACCAAGTCTATGAGATAAGCTGGTTGGGACATGTGATGTGCATGGAGGATGACAGAATGCCCAAAGCAATTCTTAGAGGGACAACAGATGGACAAAGAAGGAAAGGAAGATCCAGAAGAAGGTGGCCACAGAATGTAGAAGATAACCTCAGGAGGATGGGTATCAGGGATTGGAGGCTGGAGGCCCGAGGTGTTTGGAGGCGACTAGTCGGGTAGGCCAAGACTCATTGTGGGCTGTAGCGCCAGATAGTCAGTCAGTCACAGTTTATTACATAATAACTGACACTGACGGAGAACATACTCCAAGAACCTGGTTTACAGTTACACAAGGAAGTATAATTATTATTGGCAGCAACGGGTGTTCGGTAGAAAGTGATCCTTACAAAACAGACATCTGTAGACAGAAAATTCTACAACGTAACAGAAAAGCATGGAACATACAACTTTTGCAAAATTAATGGTGGCCACACTGCTTCCAGAAATGAAAACACTGGGAAACCATGTATGACATATCTCAAAGCAACAGAATGTGAATATGGTAAAAAAATAACAAGAAATATGCATTAAAATAAAACAAATTGAAAAATGGGAAGGCAAATGAAGCAAGAAAATTATTACAAGAAGTAGAATTAGGAAATACAAAAAACATGTCGTGCACTGTGAAAAACTGTGTAAATATTAGAACACACTGTGAGCGTTTTAGATAAAAATTTATATCTTATAGGCAAAAACAGAACAGTCAGCGCTTCTAGTGCCAGCGTCCAATGAAGCTCACAATGAGAGGAAGCTACCTCAAGCAAATTTTAAAACCCTTATCTAAAGTACTAGTGTTTTACATCATATTAGTGTTTTATAAATTCTCAGTTGCATAAGTTCAACCTTATGTGTGGGACCATTAGGCGAAGCCTCAAGTCAGCAAGTAAAGGAACACGCCTAAAATACTACAAGGTGATGGCTCTTCCCACACTTCTTTATGGGTCTGAGAATTGGACTTTAACTCTCAGACCAGGCCAGGCCAGTCGCATCCAAGCGGCTGAAATGAGATTTCTCAGGCATGTGGCAGGGTATACTCTCCACGATCATAGAAGAAACACAGGATACGGCATACTGATGTTAGGAACTGAATGTTACTAATACGGCATACTGAATACAATACGGCAGGAACTGAATGTTAGGAGTACACTCGACAGGATTTCCCAGTATTGGCTGAATAGTTGACTGGGTGACAACTTTGCCAAATGGATGACTGCTGCATCCCCAAATAACTATGGAACTATAAGCCGAGGGAACAGAGAGGTGTGGGAAGGGTCTGAGGAAGCGCTGCAGTGACCAGCTCTAATCTTTGCCTATTTGAGACCAGAACAAACCATCCTTGGTTTAATCCTTGAAGAAGAAGCTGATGATGATGATGATGATGTGTGGGCACACTACTTTCAGAGATGAAAACACTGGGAACCCATATATTACATCATCTCAAAGCAATAGAATGTGAATATAACAAAAAAATGACACGAAATATTTGGACTTAAAATATACAACAAATTAAAAACTGTTATGACAAATGAAACAACAAAGTTATTACCAGAGGTTGAATTAGGAAGATTGAATAGGAAGTAAAAAAACAAGTCATGTCACGCACTGTGAAAAACTGTGTCAACATTATAATAGAAACATAATTTTGAAGAATGTATACACAATATTGCGACACAGGACACTAGTATTTTAGATACAAATTTGTATCTTATTGGCAAAAACAGACCAGTCCAGTGGCATCCTCTGATGAAGGTTACAATGAGAGGAAGCTAGCTGAAGGAAATTTTAAAAATATTTATTTAAAATACTAGTGTTCTGCATCATATTTAGTGTTTCTAAATTCTCAGTGACAGTTGGACACATCATGGACAGCAAAATCCAAGAATGATTTTGAAATTTAATTTTCTGTCAGTAAAACACAATACTGGAAAATGACACTGTGTGCAGATATTTCAGACTGGATTTTTAAACAGCGTAGAAAAAAATTACACACATTTTGCCAACATCAACATTCAGGTTCAAAGAACTCGATAGAAAATGCTTCAACAAAAATAGATTAACTAGAATTACAAGTAAAGAATTTTGCATTTTTAAAAATAAACATAACACGTCTGGAGACAATGTTTACCTTGGATCTGTGCGCAGTGTAGACCGTATAAAGTGCTTTGCACATTCCGACACGTCTTCAAACAGCTCGTCCGGGAACGTCAGAACACACTGTGATATGTTGCAGTACGTTTCCTGTTTGTTTTCTCCCGCAAACGGTGAGTAACCGCTGAGCAATACGTATGCCAGCACGCCGACAGACCACATGTCAGTGGACAGCGATATCGGCTCGTAATTGAGGATCTCTGGAGCTGTAACAGCAAGTTTAAAGAGAACTGAAAACTAAAATAGAACTATGATAGTTAATACTATCGAAACAGTATTATACTCATAAAATAATACAAAATATATTCTTGTACAACAAATTTTATTATTATTAATAATAATAATAAAATAAAACTACAAGAACACAAACAAACACAAACAATGTACACATATTATTCAAAACAATTAACTAATAACAAGTGAAGTTTTCCCATTCTTACATACTGCCCAATACTCATCCCACACTAGGCCACTACCTTTTGGAAGCCTAATAGTTTTGGACCTCTGCAACATTTTATCAATTTATCTAGGTCCCTTGCTATATCCGGATGACATAGTTATTATTCTAGAAAGTGAGTATGATTTACAAAGATCCCTGTTTCAGTTACAAGAAGCAAGAACAGAGTACTCGTTAACAACTTCAGAGAAAAATACTAAAAATATGGGATTTATAAGCAAGTATCAAGTGAGGTCTAAAATAGCTATAGACAACAGTACTTTAGAACAAGTCGGCCATTTTAAATATCTTGGATGTGATGTGAACTATGAGTCTGAAGCTGATATAAGACTTTGTCCTTTATTCTTCTTCAGGCCTTGGACCTTACAGGCCATTTCAGTTCCTGCCGTATACCTGTGTTTCTTCTATGATCATGAAGAGTATACCCTGCCACGTGCCTGAGAAATCTTGGATGCGACTGGCCTGGCGTTTCGTTAAAGTGCAATTCTCAGACCCATAAAGAAGTGTGGGCAGAGCCATCACTTTGTAGAATTTTAGGCGTGCTCCTTTACTTATTCATTGTGTGTATGGTCACCAAGTTGCAACGTTTAATTTTAAATAGGTTAGATACCTGATAATCCTTCATGCAACTTACTTGGTCGCTATGCACGACGCGTTTCGGGATCAAGGTCCCATCTTCAAACAGGTATCTACCCTATTTAAAATTAAATTTCCTTTACTCGCTCACTTAAGGGTTTGCCTAATGGTCCCGCACATAAGATTGAATTAATGCAACTTGTTCACCATGTCGTTGCTTGCATTATAACACACACTGTAGCCCAGGTATTTAAAACTGCTAACTTGTTCCAGGAGAGTACCGTCTATAACAATTTTTGCCCGTACGGGATCCGTTCCACAAAAAGCCATCACCTTGGTTTTAATTGTGGACATCTGCAATCCATTTTACAAATGCATACCCATCTGCAATCTGTTTTCACAGTCCGACAGAATAGCCTGATCGTCCACAAATAACAAAATATCAATTGTAGAGTGACCAATCATAAAATGGTCTGGAAGACACATCTGCCAGTTTTGTATGACATCGTCAATATATAAATTAAAAAGAGAAGGTGATAATGGACACCCTTGTCGTACACCACAATTAATCAGGCCAAGTCTAGGAGCTGTTCTCAGTGTCCCTCCTTCGATTCAGAGTTTATTCTCCATATACAGACTCTGTATTGCTCTAATTAGATGTTGTGGGATCCCTTTCCTTGCCATTACTGCCCATAGTTTGCTCCGATTCACTCTGTCAAAATCCTTCTCGAGTCGATGAAAGCTATGTATGCGGGCAGCTGATACTCTCTACACTTTTCAATGAGCTGGGCTATTGTAAATATACAATCTAAACATGATCTGCCCTTCCTGAAACCGTTTTGGGCCTCTGAAAGTATTGTCTCCGTTATCGCATTCAGCTGTGTTCTTAATATAGATCCATATAATTTATATGAAGTATTAAGAAGGCTGACTCCTCTGTAGTTCCTGCAGTCATTACGATCAGCTTTTCTAAATATGGGAATTACCTTAGTCGATACATGTTTCTAATACTGACAGTTCTCCTCTACTGTTATTGTAATTTCCTATGTGAAGGCTTCAAATTGCTCTGATCAAGCGTAATAATGGGCTCCTTCTTGGAACTCTCAGTATGTATAATAAGGATTAAAATAAAATATGGCTTACCGACATAATCAGGTGTTCCGAGAATTTCTCTAACTTCTACACCGTTTTGTATAACACGTGAGATACCAAAATCGCAGAGTTTGATGTCGGTGTCCGGGTTGTCTGTGGACAGCAACATGTTCTGCGGCTGAAATCAAAACACAAAACCATTAGTGATAGAAAGCTTAACAAAACTTAGCCTTTAATGATTAAAAGAAAAGTGATCCATACCATGAGCACAAGATTTCTTGGTGCGATGGTAGACTCTGAACCAAATGAAAATTGTTTAAAGAACCCCCTGTCAACTTTCTAACATTTCCTTTCTTACAAAGAATCTAAATCATTGAAATAAACAATAATGGTAATACCGGTATTACCGTAGAAATCATGTTGTGTGAGGTACTCATTTTTGTTCCAATGTTCTAAAGTGAGGGTACAACAGAATGTATATAAATATAATAAAAAGTATGTGTACTCCTCTCTCTCTTAATGAGTTTTAAACAGCATCTCTCCATCCCCGAGCAGCACCTACATCATCCACCACTTCCATGCTCACTTGCACACTGCCATTCCAAGATCTCCAAGCTCTCTTTCCCTCTTTGTCTTTCACATCCACTTGAATATTTACTTCAGCCATTATTCATCTCCATTCTCATTACATAACTAAAGAACTGCAACCTCCTTTTTTAAAATGAGTTACTGTTGTCTCTCCATTTGCAAAAATTACATTACAGATTGTTAAAGAACAAGTATATGTAGTATTTATTATTGGTTTAATATATATAGTATAGTTGTATTTATAGTTGTAGTGTGTTGATGTTTAATCTTCAATCACTTCTGCCCCAAATTGGGTTCGTCAACTTGTTATAGAACCAGTAATACTAGTATATATTTAGTGATGTGTAGTGTGCTTGCAGATACGCTCCGGTATCTGCTGTGATGTTGTTTTTCTAAAAACTGCTCCAATTGTAATTATTAGGAGTTATTAATGTGATTGTATAATCTGTATAAGTGTCTCTGAATAATTCACTCTTTTAATTTAAATAGGCTTCGCGCACTTTTGTTGTATGCCTCCCTCACTTACCATAAGTATCCGTTTAAGTCCTGTTCTGTGACGGTTGTTGCTGAAATACATACACTTAAAATGCACACAAATATTGAATTTGAATATTCAAAACAGTTAGTACACACAATATGAATGAATTAGCACATATAGATAATACTTTAAATTACTCTCTGTTTGAATTCTTCCGCCACCTTTAGTATATAACTGATTTGAAAGAAATAATTTAATTTATATTTGAAATGATACTCTTGTTCATAGGTAAATAAGTGAAGGTTTATTAACAATTTTAAAATAGCAAATTTCAAAAATAATTAACAATCATTTGGGCTAATAACCCTTTAAACAATAATTACAATTGATTAATTTTAACATAAAACTCTATCCAGGCTCAATGCTGGTAGTCCTGTCTTTGGTACAATAATTTGAACTTAATAGGTTATGTTTTCTTGTCAATGTATTATCAGGTTGTTAGGTTCTTTGAGGATACATGATATCAGTGTCAAGATGTAATATTACTAGAATTAAGAAAATTGAACAATGGTTAATAAATAACAAATAAATTTCAAAAATAAAAGTTGGTACCATATATCTGAGAATTATGGTACTGCTGTACTTGGGAATGCGCACGCACCTTATTATTTGTTAGCTAGCGTTAAACTCGTGGCTTGTACAGTTTCAATGTATCGTTTTATTTTCAACAATTAGTTTGCAAAATATATATTGTCAAGAGAAAAATTAATAAAATAAAAAAAAACTCTTGATATGAATTCCATTTGGTTTGGAAATTATTTGAGAACAGATGCAACAGTTAAATTAACAAGCTACCGATACTATTTTGAGGTTAGCTATCACAGGTAATGTTATTATGGTAAATGATTTCTATTTGGTTAACATTTCTTAACTTATATTTCTGAACATATTATTAGTAACATTTTGACATGTTACTATTAGAATTGCTTTTATACTTTTGTATGAAAGTTAATATTATTTAATTCAAAACATCGAAATAATCGGAACAAAATAAATTGAGTCAAAAAAGTGACTAAATGTTAACTCTTGTAATTAATGACAATTACTTCAAACATAATTATTAAAAATATGAAAATTAATTAAAATATTTATCTAATATTTTAATAAGTATAAATTGACATTTCTTGGAATTCTAATAATTCCATAATAAGTTTAACCTTTCGCTAGTACATGACTCGCGTAGTATCCATATATGTCTATTTAAAATTATTATTTTTTAAAATCAAAGTTATTTAAATAAAATACTGTACTCCCTGTTTATTTATCACAACACACGCGAGTACGACCGGGATTATACACTATCGTACTTGTATCTCTCGATAATACCGCACATTCCACTCGGAAGTATTTTTGTTGTGTCAAGGTTATGTATGTTTATCAACTTTTGTTAATGGACGCGCACAAATTTGAAAATAATACTTTTCCATGGTGTAGAGATGCGTGGCCTGTCCGTCGGAAAGCTGATCGTAGACTGTTACATTTTGCCGGAGCGTCTCTTTCGAGTCTGACAAAATGCGTTGATTTGATTGGTTGTAAGCACTATAGTCTTCACCCCAAAAGCCTATGTTTTATTAAAATATTTGGTGTTTTACCAAATTTTGACTTTGGGTTGGAGTTTATGTGACGTAAGCACTAGTGTAAAAAATAATTGAAAAGTTAATAATTACAATAACTTCCTTATTGAACGTCCTATCGTTACATGAGTTATGTCATTGAATTATAGACATTTTCTTCTTTAATTTAAGTCTAAACAACATTATTTTATTTACATCGTTTCTCTTAATATAACGTTTTTATTAATTATCTTTGGTGTTTCTTATTTTTATAAGTCTTTGTCACCAGATTTAATTATTTTTAATAAAAACACTTTCTAAACAAACACTTGGAGT
Source organism: Magicicada septendecula (assembly GCA_034769895.1). Classification (NCBI taxonomy): domain Eukaryota; kingdom Metazoa; phylum Arthropoda; class Insecta; order Hemiptera; family Cicadidae; genus Magicicada; species Magicicada septendecula. The sequence continues at coordinate 31,544,577 of CM068374.1, forward strand.
CCATTTCTCACTTGGTTTAGTTTATTATTTGGAAATAATTATTTCCTTAACAATAGCTCATTATAGCGTCATTAGGCGTCCATCTTGGTTTTTATATAAATGTATTTAAAATGAATTTCCCTTATTTAATACAAGTAATCTTACAATCTAATAATACTAAAACGATTATTTACATGATTTCACACTAAAATATCTTTACATGATTGTATTAAATATAATATACATACTTTCTTATTTCTCTTCTACCTGTTTCATACAATTGTCAACATAATTTTAGTCTTTTCTATGTAAATTATATTATGTATTAAATATCATTAGTGTACATATGTTGTACTTAATGCATTACATATAGTGGTCAGCTTCTAGCTAGTTTAGAATCCTTCAATTCTTTAATAATGGGTTTGTTCCTATGGTGTCTCATCATAGTGGTCATTTATTTTTCATAAAAACAATAATTAAACTGTTATTGTTACATTCTGTTTGTGTTTCTATATTGGTATTAGACATTACTCCTACTTCTGGTAATGTTCTCAGTTACTCTTAGACAAATTTATAGGTCATATTTTCCTAAGTAACTTACTTAACATGTTTTGTTTACATTTGATTTCTGTCACTATGGTCAGTTGGTTTCTAATTATTTGCATATATACTGACTGTTTTTATAGTTCTAATCTGTTCTCAAAGTTGTATTGATTTTCCCTCTAACTACTGGTAATATTGTGAACAATCTGTGTTTAATCTTTAATACACTATTTTCCTTAACTAATGGGCCATACAGTGGTCCATCTTACATCTGATTGTTTGTACATGGTTAGTTAGTTTACATTATTTTGTTTATAATAATGTTGTTATTATGTTAATGATCTGTTCTCAAACCATTACCAGATATTGATCTTTCTACTGGTAATATTGTTATTCACTTTAGCATTGGTTTAGATATTGCACTTTGCCTAATTGAATTGGCATATTTGTTGCATCTTTGCTATCTCTGTTTGCCATTGCATTTGATTGGTTTTATTTACTTGGTTGCATCTTAATGCATTGTCTATTAGGATGTATTGTTATTTATAACAATTCCTTAATTGATAACATTGTTGATAATCATTTATTTTTCTTGATATGTTTGGTTTTCTGTTTAACAGGTACCTTCTCTATGGGTTATGTAACAATGTACCATCTGTTTTAATGCAGTATGTCTCTACTACTTACATGGTATCAGCATGGTATTCCACAATAATATTTTACTTATTCTGTTACACATGTTTATACATTCCTTCTTAAACACTAATACATATCTTATTGTACTATTTATTATATTTTTCTAGTCATAGGTTGCATTCAATTCAATCCATTTTGTTTGATACAAGGGTTTTTTATTTGTTGTCAGTTCTTTACCAAAAAAAAAACATAATTATATTGTTCTTTTTGTTTTATTTTGGTGGACTTATGATTATCTGTGTTTATCACAACTTTATTAAATGCGTCACACTCATTGTTCGTGTCTATTTGACTTATTTAACATCTTGTTGTTTTCATCATGGAATTAACATATTTTCATATACTTATAAACTTCCTCACTATAATTGTTCGTGTGGTTTTATCAGTAGAAATAGTTAGTTATTCACATGTTTCACATCTATTAAGTACGCACTGTTATTGTTTGTGTTTCCTTAAATACTAAACACCGGTTTTCTTCCTCACATTTTATAATCATCATTTCCCTTGTCACTTATATAGTCTTTGGTACACGTGGTTTTATATTGATTACTGGTATGATTTATTCATCTTCTTCTCTCTTCTGAGTCAGCTTTCTTGTCCTTCTTCTTTCTTCTTCCTCGTTATTTTCATCGTAGTCATTATTTCTTAATTGTTCCTCTCGCTGTTTGAGTTTGTTAATTCTTATTTCGTCGTTTCCCCTCACTTTTGGATCCTATTAATTCTTATTTCATCGTTTCCCCTCACTTTTGGATCCTATTGATTCTTATTTCGTCGTTTCCCCTCACTTTTGGATCCTATTGGGTCTAGTTACTGGGATTTTGTTTTGGCTCATGTCATTTTCTTTCTTATGTTTCGTAGTTGATGTCACTAGGTTGATATTATCTTATTCATAGTTGGATTTTCATATTAACACATTTGTAGATACACACTTTATATACACGGATTTACTTATCTAGATTTACATTCATATTTTTCTCTTACTTGCCGTCCTTTAAGCTCATTTTATGTAACTGCCATATTTGGTTATGTTACAAGATACATAATTTGTATGAAAATTCAACACACTGAACCTCACTTACGTACATAGAATGTAAGAGAGATAACAGTAAAGTACCAACACAGGTGGTTGACCACACCCACATCTGGTAGGAGGTTGATGGTGTTTACCTGTGAGGTTGTTTTCGTTTCTGATCTGAAGAGAAGGAGCTGAAAGGCTTGAAAGCAAATTGGGAGTTGTCTATTATCGTGGTGTGCAACAGTCTAATTTTCCTCTTTGCGTATATAATACCCGCTAACAAAACTTTATTATTTAAATTTCCAATCTATAACAGGTGGTTAACTCAGCCCATGTGCGGTAAGAACTTGATGACAAGGCTGTTTACCTGCGTGGTTGTTTATGAAAATGTGTACACCCTTGCTGGGAGAGTAGGTACGGGAGTATATGGGTATTTTCTTATTGTTATTACTGTATGTTTCTGAACTGAAAGGCCAGGAAGGCGCTAATCGCGAGTTGTTTATATACTGGTCTGCAACAGTTTTACTTTTTCTGTTAGTTATTTAGTTAATTTCTGTGTAAGGGGTGGAGAAAGCAACTGGAGGAAGAGGAGATTTGAATTAATTGTCTTTTATGTTGTTGTGGTCTGATTCTCTCTATGGCTTCATAAAACCATCACTGTGCCATAATGCCAAGATCAATACTTTAGTAATACTTCAGCACCATGCCTGTACATAATATGGGTAGCGTTAAGTAGCGCAGCGGACCGAGCCTGTATATCGTACTGGTGCTCAGTTTCATGTGCTTAAACGCATTTACCCGTACACTGCCTGTTCAAAGTCTGTAGCATGTGGCGAATGCATTTGTTACACAGCTTGCTATTATAATTTAGTTTGAAATTTTGCCAGTAGATGTGTCTCACAAACCAGTGAAGTTCCATGTGTCAGGTGCATAGTGTTTCTGACATACACAAAATGGCAAAAACACATGGTTTTGTACTCGATGAATCAATACTGATGAAAATTCTGATGAATCTGATTCAGTAATTGATGACATAAGCATGTAAAAATTGATGGATAAGAATGCACCCTACGAACCTGATAAATCTTCCAAAGATGAAATGGAAATACACTTTCATTCACATAACCTAAATAGTACTAAAATGATTATAAACCAGGCTTTTAGGCGTGGTCAGTTGCTATTTACTAGCGACATCGTCGGCAACGTTTTGAATCCCACCCTCAGGGATCTTACCCACCCAACGGTAAGGGGAGGAAATCGTAACATTGGTGTTGATACTGATTGCACTCATAATGCTATCCAGCCAACGTATTTGAACTCTCTCTGTGTTTGAACATGAATGTGCTGTAATAGTGTTAATTGACAAAAATTCTTCAGAATCTGATTGTATTTCATTATGTATTGGTAAAAACTAATTAAATTAGCTATTACAGTGTAAACATATTCACCTTAAGTTTAAATAATGAACATGATTTTTTTTTACAATGAAAAAGTATGTTTAAGCTAACTCATTAAAATTTACATATATGCGATCAGAATACTAAGAATGCATGTAAAATCCGCATGAAAGAACTTAAAAGTCGATATAGTGTAAGTATTATTTTGTTGAAAGCTAAATTTGTTACAACTTTTTGTAGTACTGCTAAAAATGGTGGTTCAGCAGGGAATGACATGGGGAAAAGTGACGTTGAAAGCGTTAACAGATCATGTTCATACCTTAAGATCGAGGTGTGCGATGTTTCTGCTGTGCAAGAATTGTAGCGCCTGCAGTATGTGCTTCATAACTCTGATCGCCTGAAGTTCAGGTAAGCCGTCCTGTAGTTCCACTAATCTCTGCAGCTCACCGCCCAATGCTCTGCGTCAAACAAATACAACACCTTATCAACTGTACTGTCAAATAGTTTAGATGCCTTTTTAAACTTACTACCTTGCAATAATTTAAATAATAACCAAATATGAAGCAATTCTTTTGTAAAAGACATCACATGTAGAAAATTTTGTTTTGAAATAACAAAGTCTATAAATAAGAAATCTGTTTTGAAATAACAAAATCTATAAATAAGATGTCCAGTACTTTATTGCCAACAACAAAGTTCTCTTACTGATTTTACTGTTTTGAGAATTTCATATTTGCAGGTGACAAAGTTTAAATTTTATAAAAAATTTTAAGAGTCAAGGGAATTTGGAGAGGGCTGACTGGGCACTGGTCATCACAAGTTCCCAGGGTTAGATGAAGTGATGTTAGCTCCCAAAGGGGCCCTTAGCCTCTCTCCAGCCAAAAGTGTACTGCCATATGCTACAAGTAGTGAACTGTCATATCCTACAAGAGGCGGAGAAAAGTACGGATCTAGACCGGAAGGTCCTGATGGAGGGCAGCAGTAGCAAGTTAGTCCATAAGGGAAATGATCCTGGGCTGGCTTATCTTTGGATTATTACAGGCGGGAATCTAGTTGAATTTAGTCAGATCTAATACTGTGTCCTATTGTTATAGGATTATATTTAGTTACTGGCTTGCAGTTGGGTAATCAAAAGCTAGGGGAAGACAACCTTGAATTTAAATTACCGGAAGTCATGGTCCGTAAGAGGGCAGCCCCTCCACACGACTATAGGTTGGTTAGGTTAGGTTAGGTTGGTACCTATAATAGGGAAATTAATTTAATTTACTCGCAACTTCAAAAGAACACTAGCTGTGTTCTTTCAATATCACAGCTAGACGGAGATAATGGTTTAAAAGGTGTTCTAAACTTGACCTATAAAGAATGAGGCCATAAGAGAAGAGTTACAAGTTTTTAATTTGAATGAAAAATTAAAAGATTACAAACAATGGTACAAAGAAGACTCAGAAACAATGTCAGATTCCAGACTGGCCAAAAAAAAGTCTGGAAATACAATCATATAGGACACAGGCGTATGGGTAGACCCAGGAAGAAAATGCCAAGAGGATCTTTGAAAGCGGAACAGACAGCACCTTGCTTATCCCATGTTGTGATAATGATGATGATGAAAAACTTTAACATCTGTAACGGGACAAGAAAGTCATTTACCTTCTTGAATATCTAAATTGTAACTTAAAACTTGTTAATTCTTTATGAATACTGGTTTATACCTACTTTTTACTGTGTAGCCAAGAGGATGCATTTTCTAATTATATATTTACCTCTCTTTTTAATTTATTTTAATTTAAGAAACAAAAATAAAATATTGATATAACTGCCATGGCAAAGATAGTGTTTCTACAAGAAATTACATACATGTTTCTCATTAGCTCAAGAAATAACACAGCACAGACCAGTCATCAGGAAATTTTTACACGGGGGGGGGGAGGGGGGGGGAGTGATACAAAAATCAGTATGTAACTAAAAGGAAAACTAAGAATACAAACAATAACTCAGTGAATCTAAGTGTTTCAACAAAAATGTTTGATGAATACAAAACTAGAATGAATTGTCATTTTAATTTTTCATTGTCAGTGTTACAATACACTGTTTTTGATAATTTAAAACTACAAAAATGATTTAGTACGTAGGCTTTCACGGCCGGTGTCACTATAAATACTTAAAACTTCCGGGCTGAAAGGCCGTGGTCGAATGCTTGATGTTGTGTAGCTAGACGTTTCGGCCACACCACCAGTGGCCATCTTCAGTAGCAAAAATGTTCGAAATAGGTGGTATGCCGAACAAGTCGCCCAGTGAACTGGGAACAAGCACTTGTTCGGCATACCACCTATTTCGAACATTTTTGCTACTGAAGATGGCCACCGGTGGTGTGGCGGAAACGTCTAGCTACACAACATCAAGCATTCGATCACGGCCTTTCAGCCCGGACGTTTTAAGTATTTACAAAAATGTTTACTTTGTGGACCAGGTACTACAGGTTCAACGTGGGGGGCCAGGATCCCTAGTGTAGACAATATCCACTGATATTTTTTTTAAACTGATATACTTCTTCTTCTGAAGCTCTACAGACTGGGATGACCCTTGGCTTCAGTCCCCACTCGTGTCCAGTTCTCTCTCTCTGTTGCAACGTTCCTCCAGTTTTGCATGGCCATTCTTCTTAAGTCTTCCTCCACCTCATGTATCCACCGTCTTCTTCTTGTTCCTTCCATGTTTCCATTTAGCACTTAATTGGGCAGTCTCTCCTATGGCATTGTCTCCACATGTCCCAGCCAACTTTATCCGCCTTCCCTTTATGAAGTGCATTATATCTTCCCGCTGCAATATTTCATCAATTTCAGCATCTCAAAGGCATCTTCACTCTCATGCTTCCATTATCACGCCCTGTATATCTTTCTCACTATTTTCTTTCAAATAGTCTCAACAAAATTTACTTATACAGCCATGAGTGACCATGCTTCAACTTCATACGTCACAACTGCTCTGAGCAAGCTTTTGTTGATTTTTATTTTGGTTTTACGAGACATAAGCTTGGACTTGAGAATCAGCCATGATTCTTCTATTTATTTCTTGTGAGATTTATTTCTCTGCAAGATTCTGTTCTCCTCATAGAGTTCTGTTCCAAGATATACAAACCTATCTACATGGCTAAAAGTGTAATTATCCAGCTCCAAGTTATGGGGCTCCCTTCTTGCCTGTGCTGCTGTCAAACTGATATACTGAAAGATTACAGAATCTCTGTGTGCAAGACAACAGGTATCTGAATCATAACAGACAAGAGAAATAATTATAATTGAGAAATAAGGATGCTGGTGTCATTGTGGTAGGATGGTAGGAGTAACACTTGAGCCTCTTCACTGGTTGGATGATATGCAATTTGATTCATAGTATGCAGTTCATTAGAGGTTATACACAGGAAACGATTAGATGGCGCTTCGCTCGCTCTCTCTCTCTCTCTCTCTCTCTCTCTCTCTCTCTCTCTCTCTCTCTCTCTCTCTCTCTCTCTCTCTCTCTCTCTCTCTCTCTACTGACAAAAATTAATCTCTGCAAACATTAGTTTCCTTCACAATGGATTACACGAGGAAACAATTTATATTTAAATTCTGTCTGAGGCTTTTACAGCCGGCTTCAATGTTATGACAACTTTGGTTTGCTGGGCTTGGTGCCTTTGACGGCAATTTTAAGTGCAGAAGGCACTATGAAACGCAGCATCCATGTTGATGAACACAGCCACTACTGTCATTTGAGGCAGCCAGAAAAGTCTGCTATAGCAGAGCATGCACTCGCCAATGCTGACCATTGCATGCTCGTTGAAGAGACAAGGCTTCTGCCGTCGATGAGTGCGTATTTCCCTCGCCTTAATATGGAGTCTGTCCAGATTCAGAAAGATGCATCTATTCAATAAATCGGTGGGATGAGTCGCTCTCAGTCAGTACTGTTTGGACGTGAGTTATGGCGAACCAATAAGAATTTGACTTTCTTCTGATTGGCTGGTGGAGTCAGACAACAACTTCGTGTCGTACTCACAGCTACTAGCCTTAACCACAGTTCAGTGGTCACTGACTGCGAAACCTGGGTCAGTGTTTTGCAGCCTTCTGCACTGAAGATGACTGTCGAAGGCACGGCCAAAATGTTTGCACCGAACAACCTTGGACCACGGGCTTACACCCCGGTAAGCCAAAGTTCTCATAACAATTTACATTTAATTTACACATGAGAATTATTTCAATTTTTGACTGAGGTGAAGTGCACAAAAAATTTTAATTAATATTACAAGGGCAAGCACAAGATTATGGATGTGATTTAGTTTCAGGGCAGCAGGTCCAACTAAACAAAGTCTACATACCAGACAAAAGCTCTGATAACCTAATCTACACAACTCGCTGCTGCTATGCTTCCTCTCTTCAGATTTAATGTTAACTGAGCACAGTAATAATAAGAACCAGTAGCATAAATACAAGGCGTTCAGAGGGACCCCCACCCCCACCCCGAGTTATTAAAATTTTTAGTGACAATCAGTTAACACTACTTAACATAGCGGCCAATTACTAAACCAGCTGCATGTTTTAAAATACACATAAATAATTGAATGGGAAGAATCTGAAATATGTCGTTTGTCCTGAGGAAAATGGGGGTCCAATCTTCAAGCTAGTCTCATCCCCAAGTTATTCACATTAAAAGGTAATAAATCTGATGTCAAGAATCACATTATAAAGTATTGTAAACTTTATAATTTGCATTATAAAATTATAAATCTTATTAAAATGAGTCTTTCTGAAGATATTTAAAAAAAAAAACACGGATTTATTTATCCTTTAGCACTTTAACTTAAAGCTGTTGTATCAAGAATGTTTCAATTAAACACACTCTAGTGGTTAAATCTAATTTTTACCACCTGAAGGTTGTGTTCCATCTGAAGATGAGCCGAGAGGCTTTAAAGGGCTTATGGAAAGTATAACTGCGTGTTAGTGGTTGTAATACACGTTTAGTAAGAGTGTTTCAAGCAACTTATAGTTTGTGTTAAAGTACGTTATTTTTACATAAACTTCTGCAATAAATAATCCGAATTAAAGTCAGGGAGCTGCTAGTTTACCTATGCAAAGACGACGGGTTATACCATAGAGATACTTGACTAGAGGAGTCATGACATACACAATCCTGTAAGGAGAAGTGTGTCTAAGCGAAAAAGATAACGGTAGATTAACTGGCACTGGCTTCGTTTTCTGACGCAAGCCTTCGTTTCAAATACGTATGTTATTTACCAAATGTTGGATGACTGTTATTATTGAGAACTCTTTTAATAATTTACAAAATAGTGTGGCACTTGTTATTTTTACAATGATTTATAAGCGTTATTTTAATATACGCAACTGCCTTAAAAACTGATCCACGTTAAGTGATTACGGATTTTCGCTGACCATTTTAATGTAGCTATGGGGGGGGGGGTGATCCTCCCCGTAATTACGCCACTGGTGTATGGACTGTAACAAACAAAAATACAAACCAAAGTACTTACAATTCCAGGACTAGAGCCATTTCGGTGTTGGTCTCGTAGACTTCGTGCAGTTTGACGATACGTCCGCTATCGTCGGAGAGCAGCAGTACGGCTACTTCGTGCAGGATGTCCTGCCGCTGGTCCATGGAGCGTCGCCGCTTGCGTATGAACTTGGCCGCGTACGCTATGCCGCTCACCTTGTGCGTGCACCGTCGCACTGCCGCGAACTTGCCCCTGCAACACACACAAATATGTACCTTGAACTGAAGCTAGAAAACAAAGTCTAATCAATGTGGCATAGTACTCAGGTGTCGTAAGCATGTTTAAGGTGACTAGAGGTGTGCTAAACTAGTATTTGAAAATAACAGGTACAAACTAACCGTTCCAAAAAAATAACACACACAAATACCTGTTACTATATACCTATTATACATATACCTGGTATTGTATAATTTGTTGTAAGAAATAAATTGAAACTAAAAGTATTAACAGCGTTGCTTTACACTGTAACTTTATTAAGCTGTTACTGTTTAAAATAAAATAAGAAACAAGAGAATTTATAGGCCTATCTCCCTTTGGGAATACTAATTTACTTATTCACTAGGAGGAAACAAACTGACATAGATTTTATATTGGGCCTGTCAATTATAATATTATTGTTAAATATAATGTAATATTATTACTAAGAATTTAATATTTAATTTTTAAATTATTGATGCCATTTTGGTTGACAAATCAGTTGCGAAACTCAGGCAATGGAATCTAGAATGCACGTAGTAGCACAACAAATAATGTCAAAAAACCGTAACAGTGAGCAACAAGAGTAAATGAGAATAAAAACAATTTTACAAACAAAAATCATCTCCGAAATCACATTAACAAAAAGTAGTATATGGCGTATCAGGCACTCTGAACTCTGTAGGTTATAACACAATATAATTACCTTTTTCAAAATTTACCAAGTTGGTGACTAGTATAATATATAATTTGTTATTATCATCTGTATTATGTATATGCATAACACACGAGAATAAATGTAACATCAGTATGAATTTTTTTTATTTATTAAAACAGCTTCGTCTCTTTGGCATAGAGATATTCTGAACCTCGCTGTTTTGCTTCGTTTCGTACTTGTATGGCAATCGGCACATGCGAATAACTGTTCACCAATAACCAATAACCAATAACTGTGACTCTGTACTCGTAGTAGGCTACTCATGTTTGTTAGTTGCGTAGGGGACTCGGAACCGCGAGGCGGGGAGTAATCGGAACAGATATTTCGACTTTTCAGTTATCGTTGAATCGGAACAGGTATGTCAACTTTTCAGTCACTGTTATTTCCGTTCCACAAAAATAATCGTTCCAAAATACCTGTTATAAGTATATCGGCCCACCTCTAAATTAGTACGATTTGTACCTTACTTAGTCTCTAGTAGAGGTGGGCCGATATACCTGTAACAGGTATTTTGGAACGATATTTTTGTGGAACGGACGTAACAGTGACTGAAAAATTGAAATACCTGTTATTCGCGGCGACGCTGTTCCGAGTCGAGACACGCCGCCCTCGCTGTTCCGAGTCGAGGCACACCCCCTACACACCTACACAGACACACACACACGCACAAAGTACGCAAGATCACGTAAACGAATACGCCAAGGTCAAATACTAGGCGTACAAAAATATCGCTGGAACGCAAGGAACAGCCAGTAACGCGTATTTAAAATACTAGGGGTATCACCGTTACACAAAATACTAAGCGTATCAGAGGAACAGTAGTATTTTAGGAACACCTAGTATTTTAGGAACAGGTAGTATCAAGCATATTTCGAGTAGGGACTACAGTACGAGCCACTTTTTCGTCCTGTATACTTCATTCTGCGCAAAGAGACGAAGCTGTTTTTAATAAAGGAAATAATTCATCCTGCTGTTACATTTATTCTCGTGTGATATGCAGATATATAATACAGATTATATGCTAATAAATTATATATTATACTAGTCACCAACTTGTAACTAAAATCGGTTGGTAAAACTTTGTTTTTACTCGAAAAAACTTTGTTTTCCGAGTCGTTAGTGAAATAGTTGTATTTAATTATATTGAGTTATAACCTATAGTGGCTGATGTTGATAAGCTATATTATACTTTTTATTAATATGATTTTAACTTCACTACATATCTCACGTAAATCATGAGATTGTTGTAATGGACATTTATGCACTTTATCTAGTCCTGTTCCTTAAATATCTGTAATGCATTTAATTTACTTTTTTGTTGCTTATTATTTATAAGTTTTTATTTATGTATTTATATTTATTTTATTACAGTTTGTTTTTTATTTTTATTTGTAAAATTTTGTTTATTCTCATTCACTCTTGTGGCTTACTGTTATGTTTTTATTATACGTTTCTGATGTTTTTTCACATTATTTTTTGTGGTATTACGTGTAGGCCTACTCTAAATTATTTAATTGCCCCGAGTTTCGCAACTGATTTGTCTAACCAATGTTAGTTTGTTTACTACTAGTGAAAACTTAAATTGGTATTCCCAAAGGGAGATAGGCCTACAAATTCTCTTGTTTCTTACTACTGTTCATACTTTTAGTTTCAATTTATTTCTTATAACAAATTATATAGTATAGGTTATATAATATCTTCAAATAAATACACAGCAAGTAGGTTTATTAATATATTAATAGGTTTACCTAGGTGAAAATAAACCTACTTGCAGTGTATTTATTTGAAGATATTACATAGGAGACCTGCAGGAACCTCAAAACGAGTTACTTACAAAGGATAATATAGGTTATGTATATATAGTATATAATAACAGGTATCTGTACCTGTTATTTTTTTGGAACGGTATTTTCATACCTAGTATTTTAAAATAACAGTTTAGCCCACCTCTACTCTCTAGAACTGAAGCTAGAAAACATACTCTAATCAATGTGGCAGAGTAATCAGGTGTGGTAAGCGTGTTTAAGGTGATTATTTTGCATTCAAAGAGTGGTCAGACAATGAAGAGGTGCTAAAAAAGAGAAAACTAGAATAAAACAATCTTGAATAAATGTTGTTAAATTGAGTTCCCGGGGTGTTTGACCGTGGTCAATCCAGTGCTGAAATCCATAGCAAACGTTTTGGCCGTGCCATCGACGGCCATCTTCAGTGCGAAATTTGAGTTGATGCCGTTACCACAGTACTGTGGTCTCTAATGTTAGCGCAAACTCAAAATTTTGCACTGAAGATTGCCGTAACGTTTGTTATGGATTTCAGCACTGGACCGCGGCCAAACAGCCCGGGAACTCGATTTAACAACATGGGCTCCGGCCGTGCAAAGCCTACAAAATAATCTTGGATAAAGTTCGTCACAGGAAAGCAAACTAGATGGGACAGATCCTCGATTCGGAACAAGAAGAATTCAACAGTTACACAAATTTAAAGGAGAAAAATAAACACTGAGAAGATATGAAGGACGAAGCTAACGACAAAGCAAAAAGAATCGATAATGATAATAAAAACTGTAATAATAACTAGTATGCTACCTCGCTCACTATTCTGACCGAAGTACATTTATGATTAGGCTACATATATTTATTATATATATTAACACACAATTATTTCGATTGTTTATGATTTACTTACAAACCTCTGATGCTGCTGATATTTTTCAGTGAAACGTGAGACAGATATTGAAACGACAAAAACGCAATACACTACTTGGAGAAGAAACTATATACTGAACAATATCACAATATCATATAGCCTATTTCGTTATTAGGTGATTTTTCCATTATGGGAAAATTACAAAAATCCCGATTATTTCTATTTCTTCGGTAATCACACAATCATACAATAAACATTAAGAATTCGAAACATTCGGATTCAGGTTAGAATTATTCCTTTTAGTGTGACGCCTTGCTAGATTTTCACAAATTTTTTCTAATTTTTTAATCTATTTTTTGGGGCTCTAGGGTCCCACAATTTTGACATTTCCAAAACTTAACACTACATTCTGATTTTAGCTAAAATTATCTTTAATTTGATACTCAACTTACACTTTTGCGTTTTTATTAAAATTTTCACCCACTTTAACGCCCGAAAGTTTAGAAAATTTCAAAAACGAACACTATACACCAGACTGTGGTTAAAATTCCCATCAACTTGATATCCCATATGGCCTTTTGCGATTTTTTCGCAATTTCGACCCCCCCCCTTTCTGCCTCCCTCCCATTTTAGGATCGATCTAAAAGACAATAGGGTTCTGTAAGGTAAAAGTCTGGATACGCATGCAAAATTTTAAGAAAATCGGTTGATGCGTTCAAAAGTTATTGTTAGACATATCCCAAAGAGACAGACAAACGCTAAACAGTCCAGTTACAACTGAGAACTCGCTTCGCTCGTTCAATTTACGTTTCGAACTTTGTCTATTCCGCTTTTTCATTGCATTATGGAATGCTCTAATAAACCATTACTTAATTATTATAAAACTATTTTTAACAGAGGATTTTAAAAAGGAAAGTACAGTAGTATGTAGGGTGTTACAATTTACACTGACAGTATTCATGGCCGGAGAGGCATTCACGCAGTTTTGAAAGAGTGACGAAAAATCAAATAGTTTCGAAATCATTGCTCTATTTTTCAGTATTATCATATAAACGACTATATACTTTTACGCACGCACGCACACACCAAACTAAATAGCAAAAAACAACTTTTACGTAATTAAAAAAATATAAATGATACAGGGAAGATGATACATTTATAATTTCAAACATACATAATTTCTATGATACTTTTATAATTCATCATCATCATCATCACCACTCCTTAGACATGTTCCGGAACCCAGGTCCTCCTCGGTCTACCGACATCTCTCTTCCCAGTAGGGTGATAACCCAAGGCAGCCACAGGTAGACGGATATCAGGCATGCGATTCAAGTTTTCACATCTTTCTGTTGTCTTCAATCTTCTGGTGCAATGATACAATGTTTAAATCGCGTCTAATATCCTCGTTCCGTCTCCGATCCAAGAGAGAACTACCTTGCGTCCCTCTTAGAAATTTCATTTCGGCTCCCTGAATCCTCTGCACGTCCTTTTTACCAAGAGTCCATGTGTCACTAGCATACAGGAATGTGGTGACAGTCACAGTTTTATAAAATTTCATTCGGGTATCCTTCCGTGTTTTATTTTAACATTATTTATAATAAACAAATTCTAATAGACAGAAATATACGCAGCTAGATTTACAGTCAAAACATCCAAACAGCTGATAACATAAACAAACACTCAAGCGGTAAAAATAATCTGAAATTGTAATCCACATCGAGTATTCGTTGATAAACTATCTATCAAGCATCTGATGACGCAGAACATTATTGCATAAAACCTGCTACAGTCACATGAGTACAAAAACAATTGTGTTTATAATCTTTACGACTGCCACATGCTTGAGAGGAAAGCGCGCGTACACAGACGTATGCGTGACAATATTTTTGTATGACTTAAAAGTATAAAATGTCTTACTTTTTGTAGTTAGTAACATTCTAATGTGGTAATTCTGATTATTCTACGTTTTGTTAACAGTCGCGTAACTAGAAGCTGCTCGGGGGGGGGGGGGAGATGACACTAACCTGAAGGTTGGACTGCCCATTTCCCTCAGCAGAAACGAGATATCAAGATTCTCTCCATATAATTATTTATACAATTTACCATCATCATCATCATCATCTTCACATCAGCCGCCTGTTTCGCTTTCAAAGATCCTTCAGCCATCTCTTCCTGGAAATACCCACACACCTGTGTCCTTTACGTTTGTATGTCAAGACTTTTTGGCCAGTCTTGACTTGACATTCCTTCTACGTTTCGTTGTTAATATGGTTCAGTCTTTCATTCACGTTAAAAACTCGTAACTCTTCTCTTATGTTCTCACTCTTTACACGATTAAGCCTTATTCTTTAAATAATTATTTCATCGTCATCACCACTCCGAGGACTAGGCCTGTTCCGGAACCCGTCTCCTCCTCGGCCGACCGACATCTCTCTTCCCAGTAGGGTGACGATAACCCTAGGAAGCCGGATATCAGGCATGCGATTCAAGTGTTCAAACTGTCTCCTTCTGTGGTCTTCAATCTTCTGACGCAATGATACAATGTTTAAATCGCGGCTAATATCCTAGTTCCTCCTCCGATCCAAGAGAGAACAACCTCGCGTCCCTCTTAGAAATTTTATTTCGGCTGCCTGAATCCTCTGCACGTCCCTTTTACCAAGAGTCCATGTCTCACTAGCATACAGGAATGTGGGGACAGCCACAGTTTTATAAAATTTAATTAAAATATCCTTCCGTGTTTTATTTTTCAGGTACCTATGAATATACAATTATTTATAAACTTTATTTCAATTCACAAACTGGCTTACACGTTAAGTGACAATTGAATTTCACTGAAATTTATAATAGCTTTGGGGATAGATCGAGCCTCCTCTTGTGACCCCCCCCCCCCCCAAATAGTTACGCCAGTGTTATGTTATGATACGATCATATGTCAACGTAAACTGTGTGAAAATACATAACCTAAACTATTTCTTTTTACGTAAGCCGCAAACTGGTGACCGAGATCCAACAAATTGCTTAGTTTAGTTACGATGACAATAACTACACTGTATCAGTAATTGCAATAATAAACAAGGAGCAACGATAACGGGGCATTTAAATATTTGCAATAAATACTGCCATTAGTTGGAGCAGCAGCGGGCGATAAGCGCGTTATCACCTCACGATAGTGCTGCAGCGGCGGACATTAGGGTGGTGCACTGATAACACACCCAACCCAGTCCTTATCACAACACACGCGAGCGAGGGCTTTTAATTCTGCATTTCAGTAAAGTCACTATAAAACCGTGTTTTCAATAATACATTTTAGTACTGGGTATGTTGTTTAACAGACGCTAGTGGTGGATACGGAGAGGAACTTCTGGGTTGACACAGATTACGAAAGCGAGTAACATTTTCACATAAATTACAGATTTTTATTGTTCTCGAACGGCTTTTTTCGAATATTCTAAAAACAAAACTAGTAACATAACTAACAATGTATGAAGAACATAAAATACATCTGAATCGCAACCGTTATCTATTGAATGTGGCAAAAATGAACTGGATTTCTAACCATAGGCACCTGAAAAATAAAACACAGAAGGATACCCGAATGAAATGTTATAAAACTGTTGCTGTCCTCACATTCCTGTATGCTAGTGAGACATGGACTCTTGGTAAAAGGGACGTGCAGAGGATTCTGGCAGCCGAAATAAAATTTTTAAGAGGGACGCGAGGTTGTTCTCTCTTGGATCGGAGAAGGAACGAGGATATTATACGCGATTTAACCATTGTATATCATTGCACCAAAAGACTGAAGACCACAGAAGGAGATGGTGTGAACACTTGAATTCCATCCCTGATATCCGTCTATCTGTGGCTGCCTTGAGTTATCACCCTACTGCGAAGAGAGGTGTCGGTAGACCGAGGAGGAGATGGGTTCCGGAATTGGTCTAAGGCCTAGTCCTTGGAGTGGCGATGATGATGATGATGGTGAAAAAAAGATTAAGCAACTAATTGATTTAATTAAGTTTGTAGCTTTTTCTAACTGAAATTTAGTCAGATAAGATTAAAAATAAAATCAAATATTGTACAGCATAAGTGGGAAAGGAGGAGGAGGAGGAGAAGGAGAAGGAGAGAAGTACAAACAGACGCACCAAAGAAAAGAAAGACGAAGAAGACGACGAAGAAATAAGTACAGGAAGAAAGACAAAAGAGGGACAGGAAAGGAAGGAGGTGGGGAGGAAGAAAAAGAAGAAGAAGGAAGGTGAACGAGACGAGCAAAGGAAGGTGAACGAGAAGGAGGAGATGGAGGAGGAAGAAGACAAGAATTACAAGCTGCAGAAGACGAGAGAGAGAGAGAGAGAGAGAGAGAGAGAGAGAGAGAGAGAGAGAGAGAGAGAGAGAGAGAGAGTTTTATAATAGTTTTTCTCTTGAAACAGTATACAGGTTCTGAAGATGACAATAAATATTGTCGAAACGTCGAAACAAATAATTTGTGTTATACTTTTTTGACTGATCCTCGCAAACACTTCGTCGTTAAAATCCAATGATTGACGGTCACTATGTCGTCTTTATTGTTACACAACTCTGTTAAATTTTACACGTGTGTTAATGTAATTCTTACGTTTTTGTCGTTTCTGCTTTCTTAATTACAACAAAATAAATATAGAAAATAAGTCTTCTTTTTAATTTTTATAGTTTACCCCCCCCCCCCCCCCAGAAGGCAGTTTTGGCTATGCTGCTGTGCAAGCGATGGACAATACTGTAACTGAAAGTCTAGTTTTTTCAAGAGCATACGAATAGCAGAAGCGGAAATGTTGAAGTAATCGGACATATAGAGAACCTCTTGTCTACACATACTAGTTGATGACCACGAGTGCTTGCCTGTCGGTACCAAGTGCGTATTATATTAAGTTATTTACTAGCGATAAGATATAGGAACTATCGCCTATACTGTGTATTATTTTATTATTGTTTTTTACGTGAAGTGGAAACGTGTTGAGAGGAAGGGGGCACTACAAAAGACGAAAGATAATATACAATGTCAAGTAGAAGAGAGCGTGGAGAATAAACAATGTAGTCTATAAACTTACAGTTTACCGAGAAATGCGGCCGATCTTTAAGACACTGTAAAGAGAGGCAATAAGCTGCCTATGCAAAGAAATCAATTAGCGCTAAAGAGGAATGCGGAGGCTGCAAGATGACTGAACAGTTACCACGTAAAACAAATTAAAATTGTCTCCGATTGGCGTATTGTCTCCGGACCAAACGCCGTTACCACGGTCAACGACAGTTTAATTGTATCTTAAAAATAAAGAAAAAAGAAAAACTATGAAACTCGCGATTACTCTATTTTCAGTAAAAAAATATCGGTATGGAGAACCACACATGACTTCCATGTTCTAAGATTTATATTTAAAATCATTTTCGAAATGTAATATTTCCATAGAAACTACTTCTTTCTTCAGAAGTATACTGTGGTCACTAACGTATACCACCTCACGCAAACAGCCCGGGAAGGAATTTTAACAACAAACTACCGGTACTTCTTTGTTGGCGATAACGTAGTACACATAAAAAATTATCCCTTCCCCCCTTCAACTATCATTTTCATTTATAGAAAATTACCCCTTTCCCCTTCAACTACCCTTTACATTTATAGATATTTCATCTACCTTTCTACAGTGGATTATTATGACCTTCTTTTCAGGATACTTTATTTATCAAAATTAAACAATTTACTCTTGTTAAAACATAAAACGTCGGAGGTAAACTACCCCTTCCCCTTAACCGATCTTCACCAAAATCAATAGGCCTAGAGTCTTCTACAACTCACGCACACATGCAAAAAATTATTCGATCTGTTTAAATTTGCGGCAGTTATCGTTCGCCATAGAAAAAATTCCACACACACAGAGAAAAATACGAAATGGAAGGTCAGAACTGAGAACTCGCTTGGCTTTTTCAAATAATACGATAGTTGTAAAATGTTAAGTACAATATAAGTAGAAACTAGAAGCTCCATGAGCTATAAAACCCACTTACTATTTTGAAGAAATACTTTTACTTCATAAATTTTAATATTAGATAATCTTTCAGTTATCAGAAAAATTATGAAATACCCGGTAACTCTACTATTTTTTTTTTTTTTTCAGTAAAATAACAATTGTAAAGCAGACAATCAAGGAACAGACACTAAAAATTCCGACCTACTGGATTTTTCTTTGAATTTTAAATTTATACCCAAAACGCGTAAATAACAAATAGTTTAGTAGTAGTTTTAAGTTTATGTAGTTTCAATAGATGACTATAGTTCTATCTCTAATACTTTTCATAATCATAACATCACTAAATTCTTTAAAAACATGTAAAGATTTCTTCTGCAGAATTTTTGAAGGCAGTTCAAATTTCCAACATTTAATGAAAATACGTACCATTAACCAATTTCACAATAAATTTTGGACGATGTGGACGTTGGCACAGCAAAAGATTTCGAAAGCCGTGACTTCAGTGACTGTTGGGCCGCGGTTATCTTCCTTATGTTAATGCAGTTTGTTCTCGGATTTGCGAGACTGTCCATCGTTTAGGAATATTTGGCAAACGCGAGTCACAAACGCGCATAATAATGAAAGTCGATTATCAATTCTGAAGTCGTCGGCGTCGACTGCAACCTGATGCAAATCTACAGACAGTTTGTCTGTCCCCGATTGAGTCAGAGCGATGTATCGAATCGCTGAATGAACAGCGGTCGCAGTGACGCAACCCACTGGCGGTTTTTTGTGCATGAACCTTATAAACCAGGTGTCTCGCCTCCTAGTACGCTCCTCCCCGAGCTGCAGAGCTCGCTCACTATATTCAACGAGTACATTTATTACTGGATAAATTTCGGTATTAGATAATTTTTCAATTAGGCTTATCAGAAAAATTACAAGAGTTCCCATTATCCTACAACTTTCGTTTACCAACTTTGTCGTGTTTATTTGCTGAACTACTACTTGTCATGTTCCGGACGAGGCCTTTCAGTGTTTCCACCATTTTCCAAGTCCTAAACACGACAAAATTGGAATTACGGAGACTGGTAATTCAAATAACAAGATGAACTTTCGTTTAGTAAAATAACATTTGTAGAGCAATTATACAATAAACGCTAAATATTCCAAACAAAGGGATTTGTGTTAAAATTTCTTTTAGTCTGACTCCCGGCTAGATTTTAACATTTTTTTGTCAAATTTGTGAACTCATTTTGGTCAAAGAATTTTTAAATTTTAAAAACTATACACTATATTCAGATTTTGGTTAAAATTCTCTTTAATTTGATATCCCACACGGTATTTGCAATTTTATAAAACTTTCTTCTCACTTTTTGGACCGTGGCGTCCGAAGACTATCAGATTTTAGTTAAAATTCCTTTTTATTTGCTATGCCACATCCATTTCTGCTATTTCATCAAAATTTCCACCCCATTTTTGGCCCCCTGTGTCAAATAATTTTGGAATTTAAAAAAAAGACGACTGATCTTATTTTAGTTAAAATTTCCTTTAATTTAACACCCTACACGGGCTTGTGCGATTGTCATCAAATTTCTGACCCCTTACATTGTTGCCTCCCGACCCTCTATTATTTGGGGGATCGATCTCAGAAATAATAGGGTTCTGTAGGGCGACAGTGTGAACACACACGGTAAGTTTTAAAAATCGGTTGATGTGTTCAACAGTTAAAGTGGGACATATCAAATGCCAAAAGGTCGAGTTAAAACTGAGAAATCGCGACGCCCGTCCAAATATACGGTAATTAAAACCTGTGAATACAGAAGAACGTAATTCTAGTGTCAACTACAATCCTACCAAGATTGCATTCACTTGTATTGTTTCACGAAACGAAACATCCATGTAGCTAATTTGTTCTGTCCTTTTGTACGAACGTAATACGTCGGTGAATTTAGAATGTACGCTTTACACAGACTCTTACTTATCACAAAAAGATGTGGTGTGACAATTGGGGGCGTATTTATGGGGGGGGGGCATACATTTTTTTTAAACAGTTTTATTTTTTTTTCAGACGTTTACGTTTTAAAATATACAAACATGTTTATTACACAGCATTAGGGTTGGGGTATACGTTTGAAATATGAGAGATAGGAAAACCAATTCAGTCAATAAGTATCTTGTAAACAGTGTTTCAATAACGCGTATTGTTATTGTGTTAATGTATACCATTAAAGTATACCTTTGACTTTAATGGAACTGATTTCAGGATGTTATCACACGTTTTTCAGCCATTTAAAGACAGCAATATTGATTAGTCTTAACTTGTTTTTTCGTTTGTATGAAGCCGACCCAACCCCAGACCGCCCCCGCAAAGCCAAATTCTAGATACGCACACGCACAACTGGTGACAAAGCGTTGACATTTTCAGGGTTGCAACAGGTGACGCAGAATTGAAGTGTTCGATACCGACCGCCTTACTGTTTCAAAGGCAAGCAAGCGTCCTTGTGTGACCGTCAACTGATAAACGCTACCTTGATTGACACTACGGATTACCACTGTACAGCGTGTGTTTACTCATCGTTCGCGAATGTTCGTACATTATTTTCAAGCGTTGCTTGTACTGCACTATTTAATCTTCTAGAAGGTTCCATTCTCCTTGACAGGGCACGGCCGCTCTCGTATCAGTTTGATTGAGTTTCTTATCTATAAAACTATTTTATTTTATTGTTGTATTCGAGTGTTAGTGGTCTCAAATATTTCTACTAGTAATTTTATACAAACCACTATGTTGTCTTTGGTATTGACGATCGTTGGTATTGACGAGCGCTTTCGGCAGTCAAGGCATCTTCAGGTCATTTACCTTGGTACCAGTAAAAAACTATTTTACTATCTGTTCAACTAGAAACCACACCTGACAATCGTTAAGGTATTAACGTTAATCTTGTACAGCAGATTAGTTGGTTAGCAACATCTAAGTTCGCGATAGAGAGACATAAGTGGGCACACAGAAGTGGTGTCTTAAAATGAATTTAAAGACAACGGAAAACTTATGTGAAGGGGAAAAGCAAATAACATCGTGCTAGACGTGGAATTATATGATACTGGCATGAATATAAATATCTGGGGAGCATAATTAGCCAAGAGGGAAGTTGAGATAAAGACAGTAACTATAGATTCACTCAAGGAGTCAAGCTAAACTCTTTACTCTGGTTATCAAGAACTTGAATGGTTGTTAAAAAAAGTACTTCCTTCTTTAACTTTCTAGGACTCTGTCCTGTTCTATAACAACGATCCTACACGCCGTCACTCCACCTCTTCCTTGGCCGACCAATGCTCCTCTTGGTGTTTGGTTGTGGCTATCTCTTGTCTTTTTCACTAGTCCTGCATCATCCATTCTTGATACGTGTGTTCATTCCATATCCTTCCTGCCTGAAATCGGAACGAGCAAACTGTCTACGCCAAAGTTGGATACGATGTTGATGTAAATGAAGCCCGTAAACGGAGTGATGTAACTTCTCATCGCTGTTTTGAACTATCACCTGAAAATAACGTAGTGGTATTTGATCGGCAGAAAGTAGGTATTGGTATCGGATCGTCGGCACCTGACTGGTGATGACTGAATTATTGCCAGTACCCAACCGCTAAACGACTTTGGTCTCTCGCCGTAATTGCGACACACACACACACACACACACACACACACACACACACACACACACACACACACACACACACGACAGGGGCCTCTACAGTGTAGTACGGGGGTCGTTGTACACGCGTGGTATATACGACTTTAGCCGGCTGGATATGGTCCAGCAATCCCATTACTGTACTCACAAAGTTCACAGCAACCACGTTTTATGTCAGCTGTGTGACATGCCTCTGCCTGCCTATTTGTGTACTGTTGTACATCTCAATTTGTGGTACTGCAGTAATGCTAACTATCTCTTTCACATACTGAAACTTTATTGTGCTTTTAACATCACATAAAAATACTCTTTGAAGTAAACGGCGTTTGTTTTTCAATCTATGAAAAAATTACTACTAATTGTGTGTACAATTCATAATAACTTGAAAAAAAAATTAATATTTCTGGGTCTGATAATTGGCCTTTAACTAGCCAGTCGTATCCAAGCGGCTGAATTGAGATTTCTCAGGCAAGTGGCAGGGTAAGGCGATCGGCTCGGATTTCTCCGTATTAATCGCCATCGTCCATTTCCTTAGCCATTCCGGAAGCATGGCGAGCTGGTATGATACATGGCGTCATCCACATAGAACAAAAGAGTGACTCCAGGCTGTACAGGTCGATCGTTCGTGTACACAAGGTGCAGAATGGGGCCGAGGACAGAACGTTGAAAAACACCTGCGGCGATCGGTGGGAAGAATGAGTACGACCCATCGACGCATACCCTAAAAAACCGGTCGCAAAGATACGATGGCAGAAGATGAACGAAACAGGCGGAAAAGGGTGACAACAAAGCAAGTTTGTTGAGAAGGCCTTCGTGCCAGACTGAAGGAAGCAGATTTCAAGAAGGCTCCATTTCAAATATACAGGGCGCTTCAAGAGGAAAGGACACTATTTCACAGAGCTAAAGATAATAAAAAAAGTCAACAACGTAGGTCCGGAATTGCTTTGTTGTCAAGTTACGGTCTGTTGAAAATGTTTCCGTTCGGAAGGCGACATAATGCAATACGAAAAATTTCTGGAACACAGATTACGGGGAAAATTTAGTAGTTCCATACGTTGTTGACCTGAAAGAGAAATAAAAAACAACAAACCAAAAAAAAAGATCGCAAAACTGTATCACTAGTAATATTCAAGAAAATTGCTTAGAGGTGAAAAAAACTGGGGTCAAAAAACATAATTTTTTACGTCCGACGAACATAATTTTGTTGAATTGCTAATGAACAAAGAAAAATTTCAAGCAAAATGCTAGAGCATATAACTCCGCTCTAGAGAATTTATGGAAATAACGTTAATTTAAAAGGATACAAACATCAGAAAATTTCACGGCACAAAATGTTAATTACTACAGTGATTTGGAGCCGGTTTTTAATCATGACAATGGCGGGAATCTCTACAGAGAAATAGTTTGCCAACTGTCTATCACACAACCACAAACGTAATCTCTCACGCAGCAAGGTTATCATACAAATCAATTATACACGAATAATTTGTCACGGCCTTCGAGACTTCTTTCCAGAAACCGGATACCCTGTTAGTATTCCGCGTTGTCGGTTGAACAGTTAACAACCAAAACAAAAACTTTTATTGGGCTCCTCTAGTGGCGTAGTGGTTGGGTCAGACGGGGGGGGGGGGTGCGAATTTCACCGCGGCCGGCCGAATCCTCAAAGGTAGCTGATGTCCTCAAAGCTAGGAAAGGCGGGCTAGCACGGTATAGACTTTAAATAACGTAGCATATTGGTATTAAACCTGTTCAGGATATAAAAGAGAGGTACCTCTAACAAAACGTAAAGTGGCAAATATACAAAGATCTGATTAAGAAAAAGTGAAGTTAATTAAATATAATTATTTCACTACGACTCGGAACACAAAACTTTTTATGGGTAAGAACGTAAACGTTTTACCTTATAACCTGAACCGGTTTTCACTTTTAAAAAGCTTCTTCAGAGGTTGCCGCTGGTAGCACTGTCCGACTTGTTGTTGGCGACGGAATCGATTTTCGAAAGATCGATGTTGTGTGTGTGGGGTGTGATACGTTCGAATAATGCGTGATTTGAATTGTGCCTGTTCGTTTAGGATGTCGTTTTTATTTGTTTTCGTGTGTTACTAATAAGTCAAATGATCGATGTTGTGTGTGTGTGTGGGGTGTGATATGTTCGAATAATGCCTGTGATTTGAACTGTTCTGTTCGTTTAGGATGTCGTTTTTATTTGTTTTCGTGTGTTACTAGTAAGTCAAATGATCGATGTTGTGTGTGTGGGGGGGGGGGTGATATGTTCGAATAATGCGTGTGATTTGAATTGTGTATGTTCGTTTAGGATGTCGTTTTTATTTGCTTTTGTGTGTTACTAATAAGTCAAATGATCGATGTTGTGTGTGTGTGGGGTGTGATATGTTCGAATAATGCGTGTGATCTGAATTGTGTCTGTTCGTTTAGGATGTCGTTTTTATTTGTTTTCGTGTGTTACTAATAAGTCAAATGATCGATGTTGTGTGTGTGTGGGGGGTGTGATATGTTCGAATAATGCCTGTGATTTGAACTGTGTCTGTTCGTTTAGGATGTCGTTTTTATTTGTTTTCGTGTGTTACTAGTAAGTCAAATGATCGATGTTGTGTGTGGGGGGGGGTGATATGTTCGAATAATGCGTGCGATTTGAATTGTGTATGTTCGTTTAGGATGTCGTTTATATTTGCTTTTGTGTGTTACTAATAAGTCAAATGATCGATGTTGTCTGTGTGTGGGGTGTGATATGTTCGAATAATGCGTGTGATCTGAATTGTGTCTGTTCGTTTAGGATGTCGTTTTTATTTGTTGTCGTGTGTTACACAATTCAAATCACACGCATTATTCGAACATATCACACCCCACACACACAACATCGATGTTTCGAAAATCGATTCCGTCGCCAACAACAAGTCGGACAGTGCTACCAGCGGCAACCTCTGAAGAAGCTTTTTAAAAGTGAAAACCGGTTCAGGTTATAAGGTAAAACTTTTACGTTTTTACCATAAAAAGTTCTGTGTTCCGAGTCGTACTGAAATAATTATATTTAGTTAAGTAACGGACACGTCATGGACAACGAAATCCATGAAGTTAATTCTAAAATGGCGAGTAGGGGATGAGACAAAAATGGAGACTACGGAGGGAGATGCGCCGACAACGTGTCTGTGTGTAAAACGGGTAAACATTATATAATCAAGATCTGTGAACTAGAATTCCGCGGACTTTCGGACAGGGCCGCAACTAGGGGGTGGAAGTACGCCCCGGGCGCCGTGTTTGGAGGGCGCGAAAATGACAAATTTACGTGCTGAACGATTTTGCATCTTGGCGCTTATAACAATTCTCCCAGCTTGTAATAAATAATTTAATATGAATGTAATATATTTTTATATTGTGTAATATAATGTCACACAGATACAGATATGACATAAATCTTCTTCTTCTTCACCTTACGGATTAAGTAATATAAACCTGTTCCGGCAAACATCTCATCCTCGGACGATCCACGTCTCTTCCAAACCTTACTCCGAGGCTGCTTTGGGCACGACAAGTATTATAAAGTTTTACATGAACACGTTACTGGCCTGTTGCACAACCCCCCACAAGGAGGACCAGAGACTCTCCTGTCAGGGTTACCATACCTTATCCGAAAGGCCTCTGTTTTGGGGCGCAGGAGAATCGCCCTCACCCTACTCTTTCTGAGATAGAATTTGATGGCTTTGTATCAGTAATTCTGATACTGAACGTTTCTTAGTATTTCCAGTGCTCAACTATCGGCATCAGTGAGCACTATAAGGCCCTAAGCCACCCAAAATTAAGAAATTAGAATGAAAAGAGGAAGACACCCTATCCCTCGAGTACTCTAATAGCGTCGGAGTCAGAAAAGAACAAGAGGCAGTCAAGAAAGACTAGACAGGAAAGATAAAGGAAGGGATCCCACCCAAGACAAGTTGAAGCAAAGTGAGAATCCAGCTAGGGGACACCGGGATTGCCAAACCCGTATCCACAAGATGTGGACCTCTGATGTTATGACAAATAAAAAAGAAACTTGAAGAAGTGGTAAGTTGAAACACCATGCCTTAGCAGTTGGTGATATTTAATGAAAAAACCACGCCTATATTGGGGGGGGGGGTAATACTGTCGAGACTAATTTACAAACACAAACTTGAAGAAGCATACTCAACTTAACTACAGCATTAAGGTTATTTTTAACTTCAGTTGAAAGAAATCTCAGTAAGTTAAAAATTATTAAAACTTACTCGAGAAGCGGCTTGGGGCACGATCTATTTTAAATTCGAGTATTATTTCAGTTCATCACAGGACACTATTTGACTCATCAAAATCTTCTATAAAAAATTCTCGCAAGTCGAATCTATGAAAGACACGCATGAATCATTCAGTCGACTAATTTTCATAATAAGCAATGTTGAAGATGATAATCGCGGAATCGATTGCGATTTTACGTGACTAAGTAGTTACTAATAAGTAGGTTAATGTTGCAAGATATTATACGGTCCACTTTGTCAGTCGTTCCTAAGCCAAAAAATCTGTCATACACAAAATTAAATTACATAGTTGTAAGTTAGATTAAAATTTTGTAGATTGAAAATTTTTAAGCAAGTCATTACTGACAATTTTTTGTAGCTGAAGTTGTTCAATTTAAAAAAAGGACAGACAGACTTGAAATCAGTTTTATTAATTTAGTAAGTAATTAAATTAGCCTAATAAAAATTTGCAAGCATCTCTCATGCTGCTGGGCGGGGGGGCGAAAACCATGTTTGCCCCGGTTACACAGACCTTAGTTGTGGCTCTGCTTTCGGATCCAGGGGTAATCCTATCACGGAACACCTTACACTTTTCTGTCTGCGGACAGGTCTACAATGATTTTCCAATAATTCAGTTTAGTTCAAAACATTTCCGCAGTTACAAGAAAGCCAACGTTACAATGATCGTTAACGTCGTTATCTTGAGCCCGATAGCAACGCAACAATGTTGCAGCATCTGTATTGTTACGTAACAGAGCAATGTTAAGGACTTGGACGAGCTGTGAACATTACGTAACAAGAGAGTCATTACGGAATAACAATAACATTAATTATAATACAACAATAACACATGAATAACATAATACTGTGAAACACGGTTCGCGTAAACACACAAACCTCTCCTCGCATACAGTGCATTTATTTTTCTTGTGGTATTGAAGGATTATACTATTTGCAGTGTACTATTCACAGGTATTATACTATTTGCAGTGTACTATTCACAGGTATTCTAAACTACTGGAGAAATGTTTCTAGTATCCGCCTTTGAGTTCTGAAATAAAAATAAATAAAGAAAAGCGGTATGGCCATCCGGAGCGAATGTTGCAAAGTGGGACTGAAATTGCACGCCGAAAGGAAGAAGACAATCATCTTCACCCTTAATTGGCAGTGCCGGATTAAGGGGGGCCCCCATGCCCGACCATTTAAAAATTCTCATTTTCGAACGAATAAATACAATATTCCGAGCAAGCGAAATATTAAAAACATTGGATTTGGATGCTGTGATAGCAGAGTTTGCCGAAAAGAAGTGCGAAAAAAATATTTCAATTAAATTATTTTGCATTCTCTAATTTATTTGTACTGTTGATTGTTGTAAAAAGATGTGCGAAATAAAATAACAGTAAACAGTTTCAGCATCTGTTTGATCAGTATAAAATAAAAAAAATCTGAGTAAAAATACGGTTTAAGAACAATATACTGTTTATTATATTTATTAAATGATCGTCTGAATAAAGTAAAGTATTGTGAAAAACGCGGAAATTTCATACATGCGCACCTCTCTTAAATAGCCCCCCCCCCAATAGCCTTAATCCGGCCATGGGCATAGGTAAAGTGCTGCCTGTTCCGCCTTCAAAGATGCTCCAGCCATCTTTTCCCGGGTCTACCCACACATCTGTGTCCTATAGGTTTGTATTTCCAGACTTCTTTTGCCAGTCTGCAATCTAACATTCTTTTTACGTGTTTTTTTCACCGTTGTTTATAACCTTTTAATCTTTCATTCAACTTAAAAACTTGTAATTCTTCTCTTATGGCGTCATTCTTTATACGTTCAAGTTTAGAACACCTTTTTAACTCCTCTTAAGAATGGCATTTCCGAGGTCTGTACGTTACTTTCTTGTTTCTTGGCTATTGTCTATAATCTTGTTTCTTGGATATTGTCTATAATCTTGTTTCTTGGCTATTGTCTATAAGCTTGTTTCTTGGATATTGTCTATAATCTTGTTTCTTGGCTATTGTCTATAATCTTGTTTCTCGGATATTGTCTATAATCTTGTTTCTTGGCTATTGTCTATATCTTGTTTCTTGGATATTGTCTATAATCTTGTTTCTTGGATGTTGTCTACAATCTTGTTTCTTGTCTTCTGTAATCTTGTTTCTTGTCTTCTGTAATCTTGTTTCTTGGCTATTGTCTATAATCTTGTTTCTTGGCTATTGTCTATATCTTGGATATTGTCTATAATCTTATTTCTTGGATATTGTCTATAATCTTGTTTCTTGGCTATTGTCTATAATCTTGTTTCTTGGCTATTGTCTATAATCTTGTTTCTTGGCTATTGTCTATAATTTCTATCCATAGAACAGTGCCGGGACCGCCATAACTTTTTGTAAAGCTTTAATTTTGTATCTCGACGTAGCTTTTATCTAAAAATACGGCTGATTGTCGCAAAGATCATATGGACATTCCCTAACGTAAGATCAATATCATAATTCTTATTATAGCAATATCATTTTCCAGATAGTTAAAATAGCTCACTTATTGTACAATTTTATCGTTAATTAAAATTTTTGTTCTTATTGGTGCGTCGAAATGCCATAACTTTGTTTTTGTAGTGGAATTTTTATATTGTATTGTTTGAAAATCTGATGAAGCTTAAAACAGATTTTTGTGAAATTCTGTATTTTGAATTACAACCAAGTCGACAGTAAACAACACCCCGTTCAAATATCCGACTAGTGATATCTTATTGCCACGGTTCACTAGATGTTTCCATTTCATCCTAGTGATGTGATACGGAAACGTTCAATATTCAATATGACAAGATTGTGGTATTCAATCATTACCAACTCAATTTATAATTGTGGAAATTTTATTATGTTCGTATGGATGTGAATAAAATTTGCAAATAAAGACAAAAACTTAGTTTTAAAAGTTTCTGCAGATGAATGAGTTTCAGTAATAATTTTTTTTACGTTTACTTATGCAATCTGTTAATACACAATAATAAGCATAACTGAGTAATAAAATAAGTAAAAATTATTACAAAAATACGTATAGGTTATGTATAAGGCAAAAGTTATTTATTGTTTATAAGGCCTTATTTATTTAGTTATTAATCTACACACGCGCGCGCTACAACAAACCACAACTTTGTTAGTTACTGAATCGTAACTTAGTAATGGCAAAAGATTTGAAATAATTAAAACTGGCCTACTAAATAATGAAGAAAACATAACATTGCAGTTATATCGTTTGCGATAAACAATACGTAAGTTATATAGATTAACAATCTGGCAGCTGAGAGCAAGACTTGCTGCATTTGAAGGAAGCACCGTCCGCGTCGTCTATCTATCACGGCTAGCTTTATCTCGTGTGCGTACGCCGAGGTCAGATACTTCCGCCATGGACTCGATCTTGCAGCAACACAATACCACCGCACTGCAGTTCCTAATTGCGGTTACAACACCACACACACATGTATCGTGTTCTATCTGAAACGCCTCATTTTTCCACAGATTGTCTTCACAACTCGTGACTATTATGGTACGAATTATTATTTTTTTATTTTAAATTTCCTCATCGTCTTATGAGAACGCACCGTTAAGTCCGTCCCGACTACAGTAATGAACGTTAAGCAGCCGTCGATTGCCACACTATCATTACCATGGTATTTTCCATCTGTCAGGTCTGCAGACAACATTTCTGTTTCCATTCGTATCTGTTGCAGGTTTCAGCCTCCATATCTTCATACAACAACCCGCATCCAGGAGCTTCGTTCTGCTTCACCACTTCCACTGTGTCCTCAGAAATGTTGTTAGATATTTATACTAGTCCGTGAACTGCAGAACTTGCTGGATTTTCACTATTTTGTTTTCAAATTTTCTGATCCATTTTTGGAGCCTGTGCGTATGACCATGTAATATTGTGATGAAATGAAGATTAAAAAAAAAAATTCAATATTTCCACCACGCACACCAACAATTATTTATCCACTGTGTTACAGAAATGTGGGGCGAAAGTGTAATGGGAAAAGTCAAAATGGATGGGCGAGAAAGTCTCTATAATGTCATTTAAAATCATGCGCCGCTCTGGTAAAAAATCCGCGTGGATGCGGTACTGCAGAGAGCCGTGGGTCCGTAGCGTGACTTAGCGGCAGCGGAAATTACCGTATACGGTTTCAGATTTATCTGTGTACTTGGTAACATTTCACTCTAGTTTCAATATCCAACGCAAAGTCAGACAGGTATTTTCCATAAGAAGGCAATGAAGAGAGCGAAATTCCAGTAAAGACTGGTTACAATACAGGCGTCTGGGAGAGGGCTACACTCGTTGTGGCCAGCCTGAGTCTACCACTGACTTAGGCTGTTGCGGCCGCTTGAATTTTCTATACCATATGTTGCGGCCTCTTTCCATTTTTTGTTGTTGTGGGATTTTCTACAAAGAACTTATTATAAATTCTGTTCCTTTGGGAGCGTGATTGCCCCAGATGGAGGTTATTCGAAAGTAACGTAACGTCTGTTCTGTTCTACGAACGTGAGACTCGGAAAGTGACTAAGCAGCTCACCAATAAGCTGTAGAATTCATTAATCGATCCTCGCGGACCATCCTGTGAATATGGTTGTCAAACGTCATCTACAGAGCTACGCTGTGGGGAAGGACCAAGTTCTAGAAGCTCACTGACTTAGAAATAAGGAAGAGAAGATAGCGATGGTTGGGACGCACGCTGAGGCGGCCGGATGACTCGACTGGAACTCCCAAGAGAGAAGGATACGAGGTAGATCCACAATAACTTGGTGGCGGACAACAGCAGGCAAACGCCTGAAAGGGGGGGGGGCATCAAAGCTCTAGCTAGAAGCACGACAAGAAAGCGATCATGTGTTGCGGCCCTATGAAGGAGTTAGACAGGAAATACGTTAAGTAAGTCATACAGTTTAATGGCAGCTCGAAACGGGTAAAACGAGAGATGTTAATAAGCAGGATTGTCAAAATTCCTGTTCTACAGAATGTTAATAAGCAGGGATTACTGTTCTACAGTCAGAAATCTGAAGACAGATTTTTTTACCTCTACTTGTATACTCAAGATTATGGACCAAGTCCAGCATTTCAATTACTTGGGATGTTACGTTACATATATGGGACAGAAATTGATCTGGATTAAAAATTAAACAAGTTTAGGAATATCTGTGGAACAATTCACAGATACCTTAAAAATAAGACATAGAAGGTAATAAGGATAACGTTTTTTTTAAACTCATGTTCTCTGGTATCCGAGTCACGATTCAATACAGATTAAAATTAATTTACCTTTTTTTCATCCGTCGTGTGACTTCTTATTGTATTTAATTAAATAACGCGTTTCGAGGCTCAAGGCCTCATCTTCAGATTTCAGTCCAGTGTGGACATCGTTAACACATTAAAACTAAACTACTACACATTAAAATAAAACACACTAGACAAGTTAACCGATGTCTGGGTGCGCACCCTTTGTCGTCTCGCGACGCACTACCTGCAACTCCTCTACGGTCTCGTCACAACGCCCCACCATCGATTGCTGTCTATTCCTGCTGAATATGAATTTGTCCACAACCAAAACGTATAGCTGATGTGATTTAAAATTCAGCTGGTCATTTAGCATGTTGCTAGGATTGCACTTAAACGCCCGGTATATTTCAAATTCTTCGGCTGCGTTCATGTATCGTCCCTTATTGCAGAGATGTAATGGCTTGCAGTTGTTGTCAAAGTCAGTATAATTATGGTTATGCACCATTAAGTGTTCGGCATATTTTGATTTACAGGCTTTTAAGTTATTTTTAGGTAGATGTTCTTTAAACCTCTGTCTAAATGCCCTGACTGTCTGAACGATATACACCATATCGCAATCATTACAAACCATTTTGTAAACACCTGTTTTTTTTTAACACTGTAGCGGTACCAGTTCTGATGTACGGAGATGAAGCAAAGTTATGACAGTAACTGAAGTTATGACAGTAAGAGGCAAAGCAAAGGTTCAGTCAGCGGAGATGAAGTTTATGAGGCATTACTCTGGGCTGTAGCCTACCGTTCTCGACAGAAAGAAGAATGTGGATATAAAGACGGAACTGGGAGTCGACCCACTCTTGGAACAGCTAAGGAGCAACAAAAGAAGGTGGTGTAAACATTTGGAAAGAATGTCGGGTAAGAGAAATCCAGTGCTGGCAATGGAATATAGACCGGTGGGGAAAAGAGATGTAGGACGGCCCCACTATGATGATCACTTGTATACTGTGGGGAAAAGAGATGTAGGACGGCCCCACCATGATGATCACTTGTATACTGTGGGGAAAAGAGATGTAGGACGGCCCCACTATGATGATCACTTGTATACTGTGGGGAAAAGAGATGTAGGACGGACCCACTATGATGATCACTTGTATACTGTGGGGAAAAGAGATGTAGGACGGCCCCACCATGATGATCACTTGTATACTAACAGAATTGTAAGAGACGTAATACGTACCCGTAGGTATTATCACTATTATAGGCAGCGTTTAACATCACTGTTTATGAAGTGATGTATAATCTTCATATGAAACCATACGAGTTTTGTCCATCGTCCATGACGTATCCGACATTTACACAAATATAACGTGATTATACACACATCAGATTCAAATCCGATAACTAAAAGAGTTTGACAAGCTGAAAGTAAACGCGTACTATACAGCGTAGTATAAGGTCAATGTTGGATGAGCGATTTGCGCGGAACGAAGGTCATACGATCGATAACTGTACAATCGATACACTATTACAGACAAAACAAAACGCAACGCTAATAGAATTTATTGCGCGACCATTCGGTCACGGTTCAGCGGACATAACCGCTGCGATGTCACGGCCGTTACAATCAAAACACGGAACAAGGAAGCGGCTATTAATGTGTGACGTGGCGATCGAACGCGCGCGACCGGAAAAACAAACACAGCCGCCGCCGCCGCCTCATTGATTTAGATCCAGTAAACGGTGGAAACGATCTCGAAGGCGCGCACGTGCGAAACCAACCTTAACCGAATCGATGATGATGAATCGACAAAATTTTTTCCGTGTCACGGGTTCGCCGGTTACACAGTTCGCGCGGCGCGTCTAATTTTAAAACACTTTTTACCCAAGTTCATGGAAACATTCCGCGTTTCTAGGTCAGCCAGCCTCGTCTGTCGAATCAGATAAAACGATTTACGGCTTGCACAGCTAATTTTAACTTCCTCCACGAACTTTATACGAGACATTCTTCTGTCAAAACATATATTTATTGCGCACTTTATGTATTTGTGTATCGACATTATTTTCTGTATATTTAGTGATACACAAATATCTGTAAATTACGAACGTATGAATAGCATAAATCGTTGTAACTGAAATGTTCTCATCTATTCCCGCTCCAATATGCATTATGCGTTCGCTTTAATCGGCCAAGTTATAAAAGGAAATGTAAGATTACAACTCTTACGGGAAAATGGTTAATCATCTAACTGACGCATGGATGAATGGATGGACGAATGGAGAAAGAGAGGAAGAAGTAGTACTAGAATGAAGAGGAGGAGGAGGAGGAGGAGAGGAAGAAGGACTAGTAGAAGGAAGGGAGGAAATAGTAATAGTAGTAGGATGAGTGGAAGCAGCAGTAGTAGCAAAATGAGAAGAGGAGAGGAAGAAGTATCAACAGAAGCAGGAGGAGGAGAGACAGAACCAGTAGTAGCAGAAGAGTAATAACAGTTCTGTACAATTCTTACGGAAGAATTGATGGATGGATGAACGGATGGACGAATAGAGGTGAAGAAGTAGCAGGAGAGAAAGAAGCAGTGGTAGTATTAGAAGGAGGGGGAAGAGAGTAAGATCAGTAGAAGTAGAATGAGGGTGAGGAGAGTAGGAAGCAGTAGTAGAAGTAGAAAGAAAAGAGGAAGAAGCAGCAGCAGTAGTAGGAGGAGAGGAGAGTAAGAAGCAGTAGTAATAGTAGAAGGAGAAGAGGAAGAAGCAACAGTAGTATTAGAAGGAGGGGCGGAGAGGAAGAAGCAGTAGTAGTAGTAGTAGTAGAAGGAGCGGTAGGAGAGTAAAAATCAGTAGTAGTTCTAGGAGGGGAGGAGAGGAAGAAGCTGTAGTAATGGAAGGAGCAGGAGGAGAGTAAGGAGCAGTAGTAGTTCTAGGAGGGGGACGTGAGGAAGATGCAGTAGTAATAGAAGGAGCAGGAGGAGAGTATGGAGCATTAGTAGTTCTAGGAAGCGGAGGAGAGGAAGAAGCAGTAGTAGTAGAAGTATAGGTATGCAACATTATCCGTTTTACACCTGACAGCGAATGTAGGCCAGGCTACAATACAACAGCTGTACGATTTATAGGCATGACAATGTAGCACCTACTACGCCTATACCAGGCATCTGACTATCCACGTATCCATTGGGTTGTGTCGTGAAACAGGTCCCACCGCGATATGGATTCGAATTCAAAACGAGCGAGCGCTCAACACCACCCTTCTCTTTTATTCGACCCAATTTTGTTGTGAATTATAGCAGAGAACACACATGTTAAAAATAATAAATTTTCAAGTTTACACTGTACAAACGAGATAATAGATGCTTAATTTTTTGTTTACCGCGGCGACGACACCCACACACACACCAAATGGAATGGTCTCATTGCCAACATGTGTCGCACACACATTTTACACATAACAACCCCGCGACACAAGAAGCGCCGCGGCGGGCGTCCGTCACATAACTCAAGCCGACTACAACATTATTACATAACCTTCAACAAACTGGGCTAGAATTTTAAATATAATAAACGTTGCCATTTTTTATTTTTTTTTTATTTTTACGAGACAAGTCGTTATCAACGTCGTCCAAATCCATTTTCAGCACGTGTCGTCGACAATTTATACGAGACACAGAACAACTAAACGTTACATCACACCCAACAACCTCTTTGTCACAGAGCGATTTTCTGCCAATGCAAAACGTTGCGAAATTAAAGTAACGAATGTCAAGTGGCCAAAAAATCTGTTAAAGCACTTCGAGTCTGCCGCTCTCTGACCAGATCGCCTTGAATAAAATTTTCCCAAGTTAGCCAAATTTAAGTTTCCATTAGCCCGATAATCTTCCATCAGCCTGTGTCCACTGTGATAATATAGTAAAACCTCATTTTAACAGACTTGTGTTTTACGAACAGTTTTTTTTTCTTAATATTAATATGAAGTAAATATGTTCTTAATATATTACAAGAAGTACTGTTTCCTATCCATAGGGATACGGTTGGCGGAAGGGATTTGTTCTGATGGATGGAGGGGCTAGAAGGATTGCCCCAAAACCAAACAAAACATTTCTTTATCATCATCATCATCATCATCTTTACAGATTAAACCAAGGATGGTTTGTTCCGGTCTCAAACAGGCAAAGATTAGAGCTGGTCACTCCAGCGCTTCCCCAGACGTCCCACACCTCTCCGTCCCCTCAGCTAATAGTTCCAGAGTTGTTTGGGGATGCGACAGTCATCCATTCGGCAGAGATGTTCCCACCAATTCAGCCGATACTGGGCGATCCTGTCGAGTATACTCATAATATTCAGTTTCTGCCGTATATCTGTGTTTCTTCTATGATCATGGAGAGTATACCCTGCTACGTGCCTGAGAAATCTCATTTCAGCCGCTTAGATGCGATTGGCCTGCCCTTTCGTTAAAGTCCAATTCTCATACCCATAAAGAAGTGTGGCAAGAGTCATCACCTTGTAGAATTTTAGGCGTGTTCCTTTACTGGCTTATTTAAGGGTTCGCCTGATGGTCCCGCACATAAGGTTGAACTTATGCAACTTATTCACAACGTCGTTGCTTGCATTATAAAACACACTGTAGCCCAGGTATTCAAAATTGCTGACTTGTTTCAGGACAGTACCGTCTATAACAATTTTTCCCCGTACGGGATCAGTTCCACGAAAACCCACCACCTTGGTCTTACGTGTGGATATCTGCAATCCAGAGTCTTTACAGATTCTAATTATAGTTAATATTACCTCGTGTATCCGGGTACTGGTGTCGCTCGCGAGGTCCGATACGATGCGCATCGTGTAGTGGTGTAATTGTATACACGCGGTACTGCGACTTTACGTGCTAGATTGATGTGCGAGTGAACGTTTTTATTTGTACTTTATTAATTTGACGTACTCCATGTGAGTTAATTTCGTTTTTTACCAACCTGATGATGGGACCATGAGTCCCGAAACGCGTAGTTGTTAAAAATCAATGAAGTTGCAAGGAGGAGCACCAGTGTACCCGGATACGCGAGGTAATATTAACTATAATTAGTTATATGCAACTTGGAGACCACAACACAATATGTTTACAGATTCGATTTAACAAATGTATCCCCATCTGCAATCTGTTTTCAGAGTCCGAAAATTTCTTTATGTAACTATATTTCAGTACCTAATTATGTAGTGTAAAAGGTGTCCTCACTATACATGTTCGAATTCTATGCATCAATATAGAAACACATGTTTCTATAAACATAGGTACTAGACAGTCTCGTTTTCCATCTAGCCGCTATTTTGTGTTTTTTTTTTAACTTTATATATTAAGAACGACTTGTGATATCGTTCTGAAATTTTGTGCACGCGTTTACGTTAATGTTCTTTAACAAATAACAAAAAAAATCGCGGTAATTTTTCGATATTAAATTTCAAAATGGCCAACAC
Organism: Magicicada septendecula; assembly: GCA_034769895.1. Lineage (NCBI taxonomy): Eukaryota > Metazoa > Arthropoda > Insecta > Hemiptera > Cicadidae > Magicicada > Magicicada septendecula. The sequence goes on from CM068374.1 coordinate 31,581,933, forward strand.
CAACCTTCTCCAATGACTCCTATCCATTGCCCTCTCAGTGTAACAACCCCTCACATCCATTCGTCTTAGATCTTCCAACACATCCAACCATCTTATCCCTAGGTCGCCCTCTCTTTCTGCTCTTATACACCTACGCTCTCAGGGTTTTCTTTGACATGCGCTGATCATCCATATTAAATTTCAAAATGGCCAACACCAACCTTCTCCAATGACTCCTATCCATTGCCCTCTCAGTGTAACAACCCCTCACATCCATTCGTCTTAGATCTTCCAACACATCCAACCATCTTATCCCTAGGTCGCCCTCTCTTTCTGCTCTTATACACCTACGCTCTCAGGGTTTTCTTTGACATGCGCTGATCATCCATATTAAATTTTAAAATGGCCAACACCAACCTTCTCCAATGACTCCTATCCATTGCCCTCTCAGTGTAACAACCCCTCACATCCATTCGTCTTAGATCTTCCAACACATCCAACCATCTTATCCCTAGGTCGCCCTCTCTTTCTGCTCTTATACACCTACGCTCTCAGAATTGTCTTTGACATGCGCTGATCATCCATCCGTTCTAGGGTACCTAGCCATTGTATTCGTTGATCCTTTATGAATCTTACAGTGTCCTCACGCTTCAACATGTATCTCCTGGTTATTTCTTATTCTCCATTCGTCATCTTTTATGACCGGGCCATAAATAGGTTTTTTTGTTTTACAATCTTTCTTTCAAACTTTCTTAGTGTTTCTTGTTCTTTTTCTGTTAATGCCCATGTCCCGCCTCCATATCTGTTATTGCCCATGTCCCGCCTCCATATCTGTTAATGGCCATGTCCCGCCTCCATAAGTAATAACTGGTCTAATAACTGTCTTACATATTTTTATTTTTGCGTAACGAGAGAGAGAGAGAGAGAGAGAGAGAGAGAGAGAGAGAGAGAGAGAGAGAGAGAGAGAGAGAGAGAGAGAGAGAGAGAGAGAGAGAGAGAGAGAGAGAGAGAGAGAGAGCTTAAGCTGTCAAAGCGGGCGTCAACGTTGTTCAAATCATCTATAGCCGGGCTTTAGGCCGCGGTCGACAGTTGTTAATGACAAACGTTTCGGCCTCACCGTCGGAGACCACCCTCAGCGCCAGCGATAGTTATTAGACTAGCTGAGCTCCACCTCCTCAGTACTGGGATGAGTCGGCGAACAACTGTCAAACTACCGCTGACACTGAAGATGGCCCTCCGACGGTGGGGCAGAAACGTTTGTCAGTAACAACTGTCGACCACGGCCTAAAGCCCGGCTACAGATAATTTGAACATAAAGAGAGGCCTGTTGAAAAATACATTATTCACTTGTTAATCGTGGTGTAGCCTCCTATAGACCAGTGCGTGACGTTAGATTTGCTATGTATGCTTTTCCTTCCATTTCTCTTCCAGTCGTGCAATTGTTCTTTGCATCCCTGTAAGTCCACCATAACTTGAGAGTCTTACCCTTCTGGATTCCACACTCCATGGTCTTCTGATTCTTTCTACTCGTTTCCTGTATTAATTACCAAACCTTAAGAGAACGCGAGCGTATTCTCTTGTAATGCATTCTGTATTTCAATATTCAATAGACATTTTTGAACCATACTTATTGGAATAGTAGTTCTCCACTAGGAAGCGCTGTTACCTCTTGCCAACATTGACATAAACATTCTCAATGACGTCACTGCACACTTTATGCGCACTAGGAATGCAACGTACGTTTATACCTACGACGACTGTTCCAACAGAACACGCGTGATTGCTACGCAAACAAGGAAAACTCACAAACTCATAAATTCATGATTTACGTGGAAAACTTACAAACCACATGGTTATATTCCCAGTTGTAACGTCACGAGACCCAACAATGAATGCGTTTTCGTGATTACACAAGCGTACAATTTCCATCATTATAGTTTACAATCAAACCCTTACGTCGATTAACAAAGAAACGTTTCTTGGAACCGTAAGGTGCAATATTTTTTTGCTTCTAAAAAAATCCATTAACACACTAGCGTTTAACGGATAAAAGCATTTTATTTAGTTTGGTTTAAACCAACATTTACTTGTCAACGAAAATTACTCACTGAATTTCTAAAAATTAACAATCAGAAACGCCCTCTCATTATTATTATTATGTATAATATCGAAAAACATACGCTAACTTGGAAAAATAATGCAAAAATAATGTTTTTTACTCACCTACAATTTTCTCCTTTTCTTTCGTTTAGCTCTTTTAAGAGTAATCTTATCAAAATTCCGATTTCCCATCGCCTACTACAGGTGCCGGAGTAAGGGGGCTAGGGGGCTAAAGACCCGGGCCCTGCTTGTCGGGGGGCCCCATGCCCGACCATTTAAAAATTCTCACTTTCGAACGAATAAATAAAATATTCCTAGCAAGCGAAATATTAAAAACCGCTTTTAAAGTACTACGGGTTTAAATGTCTGGCCCAGAGAGCCTCGCACACTTTTACAGGTCTTGATATTTTATGATTATGAATCAAAACACGGTTTGAGGTACAACAAGTTTATTTGTGATGGTGACAGCAGAGCCTACAAAGCTGTCATTGAAATGAAGCCATATGGGGACACAGAAATAACAAAATTAGAGTGCATTGGACATATTCAGAAAAGGATGGGTAGCAGGCTAAGAAAATTAAAAAATGATATGAAGGGAAAAAACTTGATGATGGAAGGGGCTTATCAGGAAAAGGTTGTCTTACTGACAAACAGATAGATTCTCTGCATTTATTATGGAAAAGCCATCAGGTATAATGTTAATAATTTAGATAACATGAAGAAAGCAGTATGGGCCACTTTCCTGCATAAAGCTTCATCCGATGATCACCCGCAAGATTTCTTGTGTCCCAAAGGAGAAAATACATGGTGTCAATACAACAAGAGCCAGCTAGAAGAAACCCAATACAAACACAAAATGTACTTCTATTAGCAGTAACTGAGCTATAAAACCCACTTATAAAGATCTTTTTAGTCCAGAGCTTCTTAAAAAGTGTTTGTATGGAAAAACTAAAAATGTAAATGACGCGTTGAATGCAATGATTTGGGAGCGATGCCCCAAGACACATTTTGTATCCAGATCTATTGTTGAAACAGCTGTAAAAGATGCAGTAGCTTGTTTCAATGATGGCAGTATTACAAGGAGTAAAGTCCTAAGCAAGTTGTAAGTTGTTCCTGGACCTTGGTGTATGACCACACTGCAGAAGCTCGATAAAGCCAGGATTCAATAAGCAGATTTCAGGGCTAAAAGCAGTGTCCAACAAGACAGAATACTTAAAAGAAGAGCAGCTAAGAGTAAACATGATGAAGAAAAACAAAAGGAAGCTGATTATGAAGAAGGAGAGTACTAACATTACAATAAAACAGAACTATGTTACAATTATGCAGCATTTTTGTTTTTTGTCGTTTTCCGCAAACTTCATTTTTATTAATTCAATGTACCTTTCCTCATAAACTATTCAACCTAATGATAGGCTACGCAATTTTTTGTGGTTAATTTTCATACATGTTAAAACAATCTGAATCATTTAGAAATGTCTTATTGAGTCACGTATTTATTAAAAAAATTATAAGACAGAAATATTGAAAAATTTTATTCATTAATTGAAATTTTTTCATTTTATAATATAACATGCTATCAAATATCTGATTGATTCAGTTTGTTACTACAGTTCTTGTCTACAAAAATTACAAATGTCAGGGTAATATGATGACAATTTAATGAGGCAAGGTAAATTGTTCATGCTAATGTATTAAATTATTTATAACAATATATAAGCATTTATGGAGACCAAATATTGAAAAAAGTGTTCTTTTTTGTGTGATCTTCTAAGATCAGAATATACTAAGCATGTGTACCAACTTTCATTAGGCTAGCATTAAAATCATATTTTTTAGACAAATTAAAAAACCAGTGTAATTTTACGACGCTGTATGTTAATGCCCCTTTAAATGAAACTTGGGGACACGTTTAGGTACATAAGGTTATGGTAAAAGCCGAAGCAGTAAAGTTTAACGCTCAAAATTTCCCCAGTTATAAGCTATCACAACTGTTTTATGATGATTTTTGGAGAAGGCTCGAGAAGATGTAGAACATGTACCGATCAAAAATGCGTTATAGCCGCTTAACTACTTTAGCAAGATTAACTATTGAAACAGAATTATTAAAAACATTGGATTTGGATGATTTGATAGCAGAGTTTGGCGAAAAGAAGAGCAAAAAGAAATATTTCAATTAAATTATTTTGTATTCTATAATGTATTTGTACCGTTGATTATTGTAAAAAGATCTGCGAAATAAAATAATAGTAAACAGTTTCAGCATCTATTTAATCAGTATAAAATAAAAAACATGTGAGTAAAAATACGGTTTAAGAACAATGTTTTGTTTATTATATTATTAAATGATCGTCTGAATAAAGTAAAGTATTGTGCAAAACGTAAATATTTCATACATGGGCCCCCTGCTCTTAAATAGCCCTGGGCTCACGTAGCATTAATCCGATCATGCTACTTCGAGTTAAATCCCTCTCCTTCACTACTTAAGCAGTGTACGACGCGCACGACAGAAGGGATTTTCTGCGAGCGCTAGGAGTACCAAGGAGGAAGAGGAGGAATAAATTAAATTAAATATCAATTTTCCGTATCTGATCTTATCCATCGGAACTGGGTTCGCAACGCATTCTTAATAATCCGCCTAAAGAACGATGAACTGACTGCTCAAGGGCATAGGATGGTGAAGGCAACGGAAAACCACTCCATGAAAGATCTAACAGGATATCCCTTGTTTAAGAGGAGTATCTTGAAGCTTCTGATACATGGTGCTGGAGGAGGGTCTTACGAATACGGTGGACAGAAAGAGTGCCTACTGATGAGATACTGAAGACGGTGGATGAAAGAAGGACACTGGTTGGTCATCCGGTACGCAATCCAAACCGGTCTACCACCCTGATCGAGGTACTGGCTGGAGGCCCAGACAAGATTATATGGATGAAAGCAAGGGAGACAGAAAATATGTAGAGATTAAGAGATTGTCTTCGGACGGGAAGAAATTGCAAGCTCACCAAATACTGAGATAAGGTGAAAAGGCGATTAGAGTGGATTTTACAGCATTTTTTCGTGTTGTTTTCAAATGGTTTAAAACCATGAATAAATATTCATTACTTTTCAACACCGTGCTCTCTGTCTCCCCAAAATTGGCTTTCTGCAACTGACCAATACGAATACAAGATTTCTTTTGTATTTAATATGGCGTCTGTTTTCACTGTTGCATAAGGTCACTTTTACAAGAGAGTTTAATCCAATTATTGAGGTCGCTGTTAGTTTACGGAAAGTTAGGTTAAACAACTTGTGTGTGCAATTATTATATACATTTATACAGCAACTTTACAAAGCAAACTATAATACTAACCTTTTTAAAGTAGTTTAGTACATCACTAAAAATTCTAAACCAGTTTTGTAAAGCTGATACTCAATTACTAAGGTAGCCAAAAACCAGCAATCATTGTACAGGCGAACGAAGAAGAGAAGAAGACAAGGAGGGAGGGAAAGTGAAGATAAAGGAGGAGAAAGAGAGGATGAGGAAAAGGGAGACGGAATAAAACGGAGAAAAAAGAAGAAGATGACGACTAAGAAAAAGAGGAGGAGGAGGAGGAAGCAAAAGAAAGAATAATGAAAGGAAACTGAAATTTATAACGGAAGCAAGTTAGGAAGGAGGGAGGCCAAGATTGTAGACTACAGGCCTATTGAAAATATGGCTACCAAAGTGGAGAACCACACCAGAAATAAAACGGTTCGCCCAAGACAGAAAGAAGTGAAGGACTCGAACGCTTGACGGCAACACGAGAAGAGGAAGCAGAAGGAGGGGAAGGGGAGGAAGGGGAGGGAGAGGGAGAGGGAGAAGGAGAAGAAGAAGAAGCGAAGTCTCTGTGAGTAATTGTAGTATGTACTGTAGTAAAAAAACAACCTTGGAGCACAAAAATAAAAAAAAAATTATAAAACTAAATACGAATAGTATTCACTATTAGTCTTTCAATCTATGATGATGATGGTGATAGAGAAACGTTGTGTTCCGCTGCCGGCGGCAGGAAGAAGACGCAAAGCCGCAAACACACCGGTTGCTCTTTCCTGGGGGCAAACCCTGCCCTGTGACCCACTTTACACACACACACACACACACGTTAACAACTCCAATTTACTAGCCAGTATAAATATATAGCATAGGATGCCACAAGTACGATAAATTTTATGCAAGATAGACTTAAAAATAAAAAATTACAGACAGATCATAAAGGCTATGACAGGTTTACAGAAGATATAGAATTCATCAGTAGTAGAGGCCGCACGTCTGTGAATATACTTTATATGCGTACAAATACTATATAAAAACAAATATTTGTAGACAATCCAGTGGCGATTCTAATCCGGAGCCGGGGCCATCGGGAATGCAAAATTTTAGGACACCGGAGCTCAGAAAAAAGCGGGTAAAAATTTTGAAGAAACTGTAATAACCCGTGCAAGATATCACATTAAAGGGAATTCCAAGCCACATCTGAATGTAGCGTAGGCTTATACTCTGAAAATGTTGTAACTCTATGGGCGCCATGGGCCACAAATGAATTTCAAAATTTTAAGAAAATTGTAACCCATCTATGTGAAACATCAAATTATGGGAAATTTTCTCCAAAGTACAAACTCCGTATCTTTAACAATTTGACAAAACTGATTTCTCTGAACACTCCTTTCAAATTTTCAACCCCTTTCAAAACGTTTGTAAGCCAAATACGGAAAAAAAATTTTATCAGATGCATATGCTTGATAAAAGTAACACACACACACACACACACACACACACACACACACACACACACACACACACACACACACACACACACACACACACACACACACACAAGCAAGCAATAGTATAGTTTTTGGAAACGTACATAAACTTAAAAACTAGCACTAAATATTGCCATTTATGGACTATGGTTATTCAACAATGAAATACGAAGAAGAATATATCTCGCAAATAAAACATATTATGGATTAACAAAGCACCTGGCATAGAGAGCTTCGTCTCAAGAAGCACGAAATGCAAAATCTACAAAACACTTATCAAGCCAGTGCTGGCATATGCTTCAGAAACCTGGACAATGACAGAAATTAGCAAGAGACTTCTAGGTTGCTGTGAAAGACGGATTCTAAGAACAATATTTATAGGAGTACAAGGAAATGGAATGTGGCGCAGGCGTTATAATTATGAACTATACTATCTTTACAAAGAGCCGGACATTGTCAGGACAAGCAAAATATACAGGCTAAGGTGGGCTGGACAGATAGAGAGAATGGAGGAAGGACAGCCTACGAAATATATTTTCTACCACAAAATGGGTAGTAGAAGAAGGGGAAGACCTCGAAATAGATTCAAGGCCAGATAGAGGAGGACCTCGGAAAGCTGAACATAAGGAACTGGAAAGCCAGGGCATGCAATATGGAGGAATGGAATCGACTCTTGGAGCAGGCCAAGACCCACCAAGGGTTGTAGAGCCACGGCTGATGATGATGATGATGATGATGCATTATGATTATAAATTTAACTAGTATGCTACCTGACCTGCAGAGCGCGTTCACTATTTTGAAAAGAGTACATTTTTTATTGGAAATTATTGGAATTTTTTTATTGGAATAAATTTTGGTATTAATTAGCTTTTTATAAAAATTACGAAAATATTATTAGTACAGTATAATAATTGTTACTTTGACGCTAAAAATTTAAACTTCCCTTAGGTTTGAACCCTGGCTATATTTTTACAATTAAAAACTTTTTGATCTTATTTTTGGCCCCTGGCGTCAAAAAAGTTTGAAATTTAAAACTTTACACTATTTTCACGTTTTGGTTAAAACTGTACACTACATTCATGTTTTGGCTAAAATTCTCTTTAGTTTAATGACCCACGTTGAGTATGCGATTAAAAAAAAAAAAAAAAAAAAAAACTTTTGTCCCACATTTTGGGCCTCGGCGTCCTTAAATTTTCATAAATCAACGCTGAATTCATATTTTGGCCAAAACGTTCACAATTTTTAAAAAAGTCTAACCATCACCTCACGCTACCTACTTTTTGGCGGTCAGTTTCTAAAACAATAGCATTCCGTAGGGTGAAAGTACGAACACGCGTGATAAGGTTTACGAAACTCGAGTGACGCGTTAAAAAGTTATCGTGGGACACACCAGACAGTCGGACGGAGAAATGTCAAACGGTCGAGTAAAAACTGAGAACTGATTTTGCTCGTTCAACTAAAAGGGAAAAAACAATCCAATAGTTCGAAATTGTTAGTGTTTATTGTATGATTGTCTCTGATCTACAATAGATTTTTCTGCTAGGTCTTATCGCAGAATGATCAAATGTAACTTATCTGATAAACGTATAAATGTATTTCGTTGAAAATTAGTGAGCAGTAAGTTCTGCAGCTCAAGGAGGTTACTACTAATACTAATGGTATGATTTATGTAATGTACACAGATTATCAGATAGCGTACAGGTACACGTGTCCGTTTGGCCGCTTTGTGTTGGGCCGACACGCTAGGTGTGTACAAACCCATTACACTAATGGAGCGCCGTCAGACACAATTAGTGTTGCTGCTGCCCGCGCACGCTCCCACCCGTCAACTGACAACCAACGTCCGTCGTGTTTCTCATTTATACGAATTTCATGTTTACTTCGTGATATCCGGGCGAGACCCGGACTGTTGTGGGGATAAGCTCCCGTCATCCAGTGGGTGGTGTCGGTGCGGACGTCAGTGCGAGAAGAAGGTGGTAGCATTGAGGGGGAAAACTTAGTGCTGCGTTGTGTCCGCGGCTTGGTTGCAGCTTCCGGCGGGTGGGTCCGATGACTGTCAGAGGAAGACACGTACCTATGACTGGAAAGTTCATCTTGTAATTTGAATTAGCAGTCTCTGAAAAATATCCCGCTGGAACCCGTATATAGTATACCCGTGAATCCGCCTTCAAGGCAGGTCAATTCATAAACAAGTCCAACAGGGTAGTGACAAGTATAGACTACCAGAGTAGTAGTAGAGTAGAGGGTAGTAAACTAGAATACGCGTTCCAGAGGAATATTTTTTGTCGTGGTTTAGGACTTGAAAATGGTGGAAACACTGAAAGGCCTCGTCCGGAACATGACAAGTAGCAGTTCAGCAAATAAACACGACAAAGTTGGAATGATCGGAAAGGATGACACTAAAAAGCGATGGCGCTGGCAATGGACTTAATGCGGTGGCACTGCATCTATTGGCAGGTGCAGGCGACGGCCTTCAAAGGGGCTAATCAGACGAAGGTTATGTGGATGACTTTATCTAGGATCGACCGAGGGCGTTTGACCAAAACGGGGGGGGGGGAGGTTGGGAGGTTCTGTTGTGTGCTAACGGCTCTAAGGTAGGGGAAGGCAGATTTGGTATAGGCCTATGTCTCTCGATAACGTTTTAATGCATCAACACTAATTTTCATAAAACTTAAAATGAGTTTCCATACTTTTACCGTATAGAATTGTTTTGCTTTATAGATTGGTGCCTCCCCCCCAAATAGGGGAGTGGGAGGCTCAAATGAGAGGGGCTTCAAATTAAATGGAATTTAAACCACAATCTGCATATAATGATCAGTTTTAAAATTTCAAAATGTTTGCTCGTTGGGTGACAATTTTGATAAAATCGGAAAAACTCTTGTGGCATATTCAATAAAACGCAATTTTAATTAATATTTGAATGTAGTATTAAGCTTTGGAAATTTTAAAATTGTGGGACCCCAGGGCCAAAAAAAAGAGGTACAAAATTTGAAAATAATTGTGAAAATCCAGCAGGGCATCCGACTAAAAGGAATTGTATCACAAATCTGAATTTGTCGAATTTTTAGTGTTTATTGTATGAACGTGTGCTCTGTAATTGTTATATTACTAAAGAAATGGTAGAAAAATCGGTATTTCTGTAATTTTCCCATAAATGAAACATTATTTATTATGGGAATTTACGTAATAATAAATGTTTATGATTAATCCGGCTGTACAATGGTTACATTTTCCGGAACCAAAAATTACAGAAGTGACTGAATTCTCATCTTCCACTGCTGCTTGGCCATCCAAAGATCTTCAGTTTCAAGTTCCCTCAATATAATCCGAATAATTTCTCCTATCCAGGTAGTCTTCCCCTTTTCCTTCTTCCCGGTGGGGTCCATTCCATAACTCTCTTTGGCGATCTTTCCTGTGCCATTCTTTTCGTATTTACCATACCATCGTAATTTTTTTGTTTGGATAAAATAAACAATTGAATTTTTCACATCCATTCTGTCCTTTATGACTTAATTTCTAATTTTCTCACGTCTGAATACTCATGCCGAACGTCTCCAAAAGTCTATCTCTGCTGCCATTAAGTTTGTTCTTGTGGTTTATTAGTAGTCCAAACGTCTAAGCCGTAAGTCATGATACTTCTAACAATGGTTTTAAATATTTCGGTTTTAATAATAAATGTACTTCGCTAAAAATAGTGAGAGTTGTGCAGATCAGGGAGCTTACTAGTTTCCTTTATAAACGAGTGGATTGTAAATTTCTAACGTTACACAAAAAGAAGAAAGTACGGTTACTCTGAAGACGAATCTGAGCGTTGATCAAACTAACAGATTACAATTTAGAGAAACGTTATCTAGAGAAGACAATAAATAGTTAAGTGGGTTAATCATGGGATTAAGCGGGCGCCGCTAATCGCCCGAGGTCGCAGCACAGATGCCGATTAGAAAGTTTCGTTAAAAACCGGTTGGAAAAAATGACACGCACAGGCACGTACACGCAGAGCTATAATTACGCGGCACTAACGAGCGAGCAGGGTAGTATGATATGATACGGGCCGGCCGTTGCCGTGGTAACCTACTGAGCGCAGGTACCGTTGTTCCTATCTTGCCTGTGACCAGTTTTATATATACTGTACTAATACGTTCGATTAAAATTAAAATTTTTTTAGATGTAACAGATGGGACATACGAGGATTGTTCAATAGAAACACGTTTGATCTGCGCAGCCGTGACTTCGTCGCCATGGCAACGGAATTCATTTGTTTATATCGTCTGCTTAAGTACTAGTGACGCGTCTGTGAAAAATATTTGCAGTTTGCTCTTTTCTAAGCGTTGTGACGGGGTTGAAAAATGGCATCTATGATAGAAAATCCGTCCAAAGACAATCTGGGTGCCGTTATTCAGTTTTTGGCGTCAGCCAACGGAAATTTATACGAGAATGAAAGGTGTATATGGTGACTATAGTTATTTTCATACGGCAGTGGTTGAATGGTGGAATAAATTTCGACAAAGAAGAGAATCCACTAAAGATTTGGCCCGTCCCGGACCTGCACGTGTTGGAGCATCAGATGAAAATGTGAGACAGCTGGAAACTGCTTTACGCGCAACTTTCTCAAATGTTGAACATCAGCGTGGGAACTGTTCACTCCATCATTCATAGTCTTGGTTATCACAAAGTTACTGCTCAGTGCATTCCACGAATGCTTACTGATGAGCAGAAAAATTTGCATTCAGCCTTATCATTACAGCATTTGATGCGCTATCAACAACAAGGTAATACCTTTCTACACCAAATTGTTGCCGGTGATGAGTCTTGGTGTTAACACTACGAACCAGAATCCAAACGTCAGAGTATGCAGTGGAAGCATGCACAATCTCCAAAGGCGAGAAACTGTCGGTACCAACCTTCGGCAGGAAAAGTAATGGTGACCGTATTTTTTATTATCAGGGTGTGCTGCTCTTAGATTTTAAAGAACCTGGTGTCAACATCAACGCTGAGCGATATGGAGGTAGCTTAAAACGCTTGCGGATCAGCTTCAAGAATAAACGTCCCGGGAAGCTCATAAATGGTGTCATTCTTCTGCATGATAGCCACCATTTATGTACCCCATGTAGTCCAGACGATTCGGAAGATCTGCTTGGTCGTATAAAGTCTTACAACATCCATCTTACAGTCCCGACTTGTCCTCGTGCGATTATCATGTTTTTAAGCCATTAAAGAAATCACTAAATGGACGGCGGTTTAAATCGGACCGCTGAGGTAAAGAGTTTGCTGTTAGCGAATGGTTCTGCAAACACCCGAAGAATTTTACCAGCAGGGAATCTACAGATTAGTACAACAGTGGGACTCATGCCTTAATGTCAATGGAGACTTATTTTAAAATCGTTGAATAAAAAATGGTTTACAGCCTCTAAACGTGTTTCTATTGAACATCCTCGTACTTGAAAATAAAGGTATAGTTCAGGACATAAAGAGTTTATATAGACACACCGCGATAATCATAGTCGATGGAAAAGAATTTATCTCGATTGGACCCCCTCCCCGCAAACAAAACAAAATTTTAGGTAGAGCCCTCTTTCGATGATAACGACCGGAAAGTTATAAATTGACGGAGAGTCGGATAAAGCAAGTGTCGCGCTGTGGCAATCTGAAGCGGGCGGGCGGAAGGCGCGTACGTGTCGCGTGGTAGCAACAGCACGAGGAGGAAGCGACGCATTACGGGCGACACGTGTAGGCGATGCGACGTGATGACCGCACTTCCCGTGGATATGCAACTCCGTACCGGGTCAACTCTCCGCATCTTGTGATACGCTGCTACTCAAACGGCGCATGCGACAAGTTAACATCACGTTTATCAGTTAAGAATATGACATATTCTAGTATGCTGTAGTAGTGCTGGTCAGTTTTTTCTTGTATTGCGGGGAGCCTACGACATTCGTCGCATCCCGCATCTCAACCCCCCCCCCCCCAGTAATCTGTGTTCTCCGATTCAATATCCTGTAAATTCTTGCTTCTCATCATGTCTCCAAGTTCATCGTATCTTTTTTCCCACCTACCTTTTGGTAGCTGATATTCTAGAATTCTTCTAGGCCATCTTCCATTGCTTATTCACTGTGTGTCCGTATGACATATGTATGTGTAAGGTCACCGTACAAACAGGCTCATGGTAAGATGAGCGGGAAAAGGGTCAAGCAATCTCTGACCTCTGAGATGGACAAAAGCGCCTCTAAAAGCGGATGATCCGTTAACTTGGTATCCGCTAATATTATTTCATACAAGTTTGAGTAAACACCTGTAATTATTAAAACTGAAATTTTTATGACCATTTTTGAATAACTAGGCTTAAACAATTGTTCAAACAAATCATGTAAGAAAAAATAAACAACGTTAAGTCCAATCACATTCAACAGAATATGTATCGAGACGAATGGAACCGCCTCCCCCCCTCCCCCACGGTAGTAGTCCAGGTGTTGCCTCAGTCAAGTAGGTCCCAGATTCTCCCAAGAGCACACTTGAGATACACATAAGCATCAGCAATTAAGTAAGGACGGAAAGCTTCTATAACACGTGCGCTACGTACATAAGGGACAGAGGCTGGCTATGTGAATCAGTTACGTGAGCGATCTTCTTAGTGCGGATCGAGTGTTTGTTGAAGTATTGTAGCGAAGTGTTGTTGTGTTATAATTAGTGCGGAATTCTTTATAGTTGACATTATTATTGCGTGTGGACAAATTTAAGTTGAATTATTGTACGAGTTGATTACGAATTGTTATTTGTAATAAATTAAAGCCGGTTATTAGTGAGACCGTCGTCGCGATATCAGTTCACTGTTAATCTGCTTACCGTTAAAAATTGTGAAAATAAAGCAACACTGCCTGTTTTGAAATTAAACTGTCTTTATATCCGCGTATACAAGATATTACAAAATTAACGTGGGGAAGAGAATGTATTATTTTGAGTAAAAGGGGTACAGAAAATGTCACGTATCATTCAGAATGAAGGAGAATGCAACTTTGTACGTTTACTATTGGCTGACACTTCCAGACACACACAAGATTAACCTATTCGTTAGGCTGCCTTTTAATACACAAAAACGTACGACTTTTATACATTACCGAATACACTTGTAATAGTAATCGTTCACCTCTCTCTATGTGCATCTTCATTAATTACGAAGCTTACCTGTAGACAGAAAAATAAATTTAATTAAAAAAAGTAAAAATTTTATCGTTTAACAAACATGAGAGGCAATTTATTAACGTAAAGTTTTACTCTACAAAACATATTTATCATAATCAATACGAAAATTGAGCGACGAGTTTACTCGCATTTCGGCGTGTTTCACGAGAAGAGGAAGCGCTTCAGACCCTACTGGTGAAAATAAGGTGATTTTTCACAACGGAAAATTTTTAGTGACTCTGAAATATATCAGTTACATAGCATTATGAGCAATCCTTAAATTTGTAGTGACCGTCAATCAATGAATTTTACCGATGAAGGGTTTGCGAGGATCTCGGTCGTATAACACAAATTTTAAATTATTTGTGTCGACGTTTCGACAATATTTATTGTCGCCAACTCGTAACGACTCAGCAACAATTGTCCTGATGATGGCAATAAATATGGTCGGAAACGTCGACACAATTAATTTAAAATTTGTGTTATACTTTTCTGACCGAGATCCTCGCAAACCCTTCATCGGTACCTATACGTTATGAGTAATAAAAGTTATATTTCCATTTATTACCTTCGTGTAAAACAACAAATAAATTCGAATTTATTCAATTCTGTATTCTATTTTGAGTGTAACTGTGTGTTTATATCTGTGTGAACTGACGCTACGCATTATCCGGCCTACGACTCTGGGCCACGTATTGTGTCTCTGGGCATTTTTTTTTTTGTGGTACTCAGATTTCCAATGTTATCAAGTCGCACCGTACATTAATGTTTCTGTGTTTTTAAACTTACAAGATAAAAACATGATCCTCCACCTACTCATCCTCATAATGATGATGATCATCGTCATCATCATCAACAAGGATTAAATCAAAATTGGTTTGTTCCAGTCCGGAGCAGATAGACTAGAGCTGGTCAATTTATTACGTAGGCCATGAGTCATTGATAAAAGAATTTATATCCGGACTGTTTGGCCGTGGTAGACTGCATTGTTCTGTCATTGCCTAAACGTTTCGGACACCCAACGGCGGGCTTCTTCAGTAGAAAAAAGTTTAAAGTATTCGACAAAAGGGTGGAGAGCCGAAAGCAATTGCTTTTACCTCGGTTAGGGGTACGTTCGGCTCTCCAACACCCTTTTGTCGAACACTTTAAACTTTTTACTACTGAAGAAGGCCTCCGTCGGGCGGTCGAAACGTTCAGACAATGATAGAACAAACCAATCGACCACGGCCAAACAGCTGGTCACCGCAAAGCTTCTTCGGACGTCCCACACCTCTCCGTCCCTTTGGCTTATAATTCATTAGTTGTTTGGGGACGCGGCAGTCATTAGGGATTCCGTTAAGACGTTCCAACCGGTTTAGTCGATATTGGGCAATCCTGTGAAATATATTCGTAATATGTTAAAAGCTACCACTATCAGATACGTCCTACAAATACCTTGCAAGTTCCTGGACAGTTTTAAAACATCTAATGGCACACATGTACAGTAGATATAAAGAGTACAATGGCAGACGACAAGACAGCCATTTTTCAAAAACCCAAGTCTTCTGACATTAAGTTTTTCTCTGGAACTGAGAAAGCAATCTGATGGGGATCAAGGGGGTATGCGAGGCGATGGGGTGTTGTGCTGCGTATCCGAGTTTCTTATAGAGCTCTCGCCGTGGGGACTGAAATACTCTGGAGTTTTCGACGTGGCCTAGTACAGTTTCTTCTAAATCGAGCAACTCAAGTCTCTCACTTTCAGTATTCAACCTTGCTAATGAAGATAATCTGTCATCTTCCATGACTGAACTCAACATATCTTTAATGCGTTTTAATACAGAAAATGATCTTTCAGACTCGCAGTTAGCTATAGGAATCGTCAAAAATAGACGATAAGGAATGTATGAATTCGTAAATACACCAACCGTTTTACAATCAATAATCTAATTTAATGCTTTGAGCGGAGAAACTGTAGTATCATGGAATCTGGAATCTGTCATCTTCATTCGAACATAAAAAACGTAGCGGCGAACTCGTCGAAAAGTGTGCACACATCGTTTTCGATTATGGACTAAGGACATTTGTTTGTTTGGTTTCGCATTTATTATCTTTAAAAAGTTTTTAGGATTTAGGGCTGGTCGATGCCCTTTCTGACAGCTAAGACCCTGGTGCCCGACGCTGCAGCATACCCTAGCGTTATGGACAATCCGCCACTGAGTCCAGGAAGAAAGCAATTTATACGAAGTTTCATTTGACCGCTGTGACAGTGCGTTTCCTCGACGTAGATCTGGCCACTCACATCACGGAAGGTTTGCCGTTTTAAGAGATTTAATGCTCGTTCCTCCAAATTATCGGAGAGAACGCGGAGGAGGTATTTTCGGAGAGTTCACGGCAGGTCGTTTGGGATTTGCCACGGAACGCACGTGTTTTGTGGCGGGCGTATTAGCAAAAAGTACGATGACTGTACGCGCGCGCGCACACACACAAATTTTGTAAGAAAATCGCCCATCTGTTGTCAGTCAAATCTACAGACGTAGTACGGTAATCTCTCTCGCTCTCTCTGAGCAATGTTGGCAAAAAAATGTTGCGAAGAAAAACTCGCCGATCTTATCGAGTTTCTTCCGAACTAATTAATCATAAACGGCAGCGAGAAAAAATGAATGAATGAATAACTGGTTGATTAACGCTGGAACGTAATTAATGAACAAACAGCGCGGTGACGCTATCAGCAGATACGATCTCGCCGTCCTTAACCGTCAGTTGTGTTTTTTAATTGACGTAAACGTGTTAGAAAAACTGCGCTGTGGAATTTTGTCCCTTTAAACAAAATTCCCCTAAACAAACAAGAAACTGACAAAGAAAGAAATATAATATACCAAATTGGTTATGAAAATGGATACAATAAAAATACTATGATCAAAATAGAAAATAAAATCAAATACAAAATAAAAACTGAACAATTAAGAATTAATCAAACTGAACAACACATAAATAATAACAACAACAAAAAATGGGCCACATTCACATATATAAATAATAAAATGACAAAACTAACAAAACTATTTAAAAACACAGATATAAAAATAGCATACAAAACTAATAAAAATAAATTACAAAATCTAAATAGCTCACACAACAAAGATAATACAACAACTAACGGCATATACAAAATTGAATGCCAAGTTTGCAATAAATGTTACATAGGACAAACAAAAAAACACCTGAATAAACGTTATTTTGAACACCTAAATGCATACAAAAAACCAGAAATATATAAATCCAATTTAGCCACACACGCAATAAACACAGGACATGAATTCCCAGACATAACCAATGTAACACTAATAAAACATATACCACACAAAGGCACCATAATGAACATTTGGGAAAATTTACAAATATACAAACATAAAACAGAAAACAAACTAATACCTGAACAAATACAAATCAATACAAAACATGACACAATATTCAAAGCACTCAACATTGAAAATACACAAAAAACTAACACATACACCACAATCACACACAATAAAACCAATTTGAAATACCAGAAGCCAACAGGAAGCCACAATAATAATAGTCAACCAACAACACATATGTACTTCACCAGACAAAAAAACCGGAAGGCTGAGGATGGGTACAAGATAGTACCCGAAACATGTTCCTAATAAGGAAAAAAAGGTATATCTAGAAGTAAATTTATTTATAAATATTAAATGTAATATATTTATATATATATATATATGTGTGTGTGTGTGTGTGTGTGTGTGTGTGTATTGCAACGGAACATAGGATGATAAGCTATGTTATTTGTATCAGAGCACATGGATGACGAGCAGTTCCATGTTTAAATTGGTTTTACGTAATACTCTGTCTTTTAGCCGTAAGTTTTATATTTAGAAATGGAAAAGCATGTAGGGTATACCGAATTCTCCATAAAAAGATGTTCTTTATTGTCATGTATTTTTTTTTGAGTGAATTTGTGCGCGTGTGCGGGTGTGATAACGTGTGATCGCTATATCTTCCGCGGTAATTAACCGATCGACGTGAAACTCTGGCAATTAATTGTTTATGTAAATAGCTTCAATTTATGTGTATTCTATGGTTCATAACTATTTTAGAAATATGGTTTTTATGTACGAAAAACACAATGTGAAACACTTATCATTAACAGGGTCATAAAAATGTGTAGATAATTCAATGCAAGTTAGTGCATATTTATACAAACTCTTTATGGAAAAGTTATATCTGATGAAAGCATTAATCATGTGACTTGGGTTTAGCCAATCGGAATACACTAAATTCAGTAACATTCATTCTCTGTAGAGTAAAGATCGAGACAGTCTGTCTGTAGAAGTTGCAAGGTGAAGTTGTGCTCGTGCGTGATAAAGAGTTTTTCTCGAGCGAACATAGAAAAGTATAACTTAACATAATCCTTGGTATTCTGTACGAAGTTCTGCGTACAGAGCCGAGTGGGTCAATTATTTAGATAGAATTATTATATAGTAGAGTGCTTTTCGTGTAAATTAAGATATCCGCTTAGGAAATTTAAAGACACTTCAAGATTACGTGGAAGGTGTACGACTAATACACCTTATTAAATTGATACCCATATTCACCCTGAGATTGATAAAATTTACATATTAATTAATAATAAACTATTCTAGAGAAATTAATAAGCATTGTGTGTTTAACATATTTGACGAAGAGGACGACGGACGAAGAGGACGCCAGGACGGGAGCGGCAGTAGGAAGCGGAGGATTGCACGTACTGAGGTCGTAGCCTCAATCAAGTAAAACCGATATATTATCGAACATTATAAACTATTATTGCAAATTACAATACATGACAATTTATAATATAATATACCTCTTTAAAATTATATTTGTGTGTATAATAAACAATTTTTCATCTCCTCCATAATAGACGTGTTTGTGATTTTTACACACTCACCATATCCTTATTAGTATAATATAATTTGATCTGTTGCAATATATATATATATATATATATATATATATATATATATATATATATACACACATGACATAGTTCTTATTCAAGAAAATGATGATGATTTTCAAAGACCTATGTTTCAATTACAAGAAGTGGCAAGAGAGTATTCACTGACAATTTCAGTAAGAAAGACCAAAACCATGGCCTTTAAGCGTAAATATCAAGAAAGATCTAAGATAGTTATAAACAACAGCACTTCAGAACAAGTGAAGCGTTTTAAATATCTCAGCTGTGCAGTAAGCTATGAATATGAATATGATATAAGAGAGAAGATAAATAAAATTAGGAATATTTGTGGAACGATTCATAGAAATCTTAGAAATAAAACAAACCACAGAACAAGGATTACGTTTTATAAGACAATTGCAATACCCACGTTGATTTATGCTAGTGAGAAAAAAAGAAAGCAGCACAAGATTCAGAGTGCTGAAATGCAGTTTCTTCGAAATACTTTATTATACTTTGCAAGATAGAATAAGGATGAAGATATCAGAGCAGACCTCGAAGTAAAGGACTTAAATGAAATTATTTAAATACAAAGAAGACAATGGTGGGTTCATCTGCAAAGGATGACAGAGGTGCCGAAAGCGGCACTGAACTACGTATAAAGCCATTGTTAGAAAAGACGTGGGTCGTCCGAGGATGAGATGGGTGCCGGGACAGGTTTATATAACCTAATCCTTAAAGAGGAGAAGAAGAAGACGTATGTATTTGCAGCGTTAAAAAGAAATTCTTGCGCACGCGCAGAAAACTAAAGCAGAGCATATTAATCTACATTTACCTTTTCATCCTAGACCCAATTCTCCTTACAGGGTTGTCTATGTCATGACTTCTTCTTCTTCAGCACTACACCCCAACGTTGAGCCGTAGCTTCCAACAACAATCTTCTCCAAAGTCTCCTATCCATTGCCATCCCAGTGTCCCAGTGCCATCCTATCCTCACACCCAATGTTCTCAGATCTTCTAGCACATCATCCAAACAACTTATCCGAGATCGGCTCCTCGTTCTGCTTTTAGACTTCCGCCCTCAACATTTCCTTTGGGATACGCTGATCAATCATAGGTAAACTAGTCATTGTATTCGTTAAACCTATACGAATATTACGATGCCCTCACGCTTCAATAGCTCGGCTCTATCTCCTGGTTATTTCTTATTCTCCATTCATCAACTTCCTTAACCGGGCAATAAAAACGACGTACGATCTTCTTCTTCTTAAGTATAAGGCTCAAAGCCTATTACGTCGTCCGCTGCCATCTTTTCATCGACCCAGACTTCGTGTACCGTTACCTGTATATAATACGCGTATTTTGCACTTACGTGTGGTATTCTTCATGGGTCCATACGTTCTAAGTGACTAAACCATTTCTAAACCGCCCTCAACATTTCCTTTGGCATACGCTGATCACTCATCCGCTCTAGGTGACCTAACCATTGTATTCGTTGAGTCTTTATGAATCTTACAATGTCCTCATGATTCAATAAGCTCATCTATCTCCTGGTTTATTTCTTATTCTCCGTTCGTCATCTTCTTTAACCAGGCCATAAACACGTCTTTCGATCTTTCTTTCAAACCTTCTTATGTCGTAATTCCTCTAGTCTATTACCTCTATAGTTTGAGAACCGTCGAGGCGTTTCTGCACAGGTAAACTAGCAGTTTCTTGGCTTTCGTTCGGAAAAAAAAAGAGAAGATTTTATTGGCGAAGTTTACATTAAAATAACGTACTTTAACATGAACTATAAGTTGGTTAAAACATTCTTAAATTAAACTGCGAAGGGGTAATAAAACTGAGTTTTTCGAAAATCTTCAGACAGACTCACAATTTTCACAAGATCTATTAAGAATACAAAAATAGATCTTTCTATCGGTACCTCACGCTTTCGCAGCCTGCGTCAACTCTGTTGAAATTTGAGATAGTTATAATTTCCTTCTCCACCCGTGGCGGCCAATTTTTGTTTCGTGGGACAGCAGTTTTTAGCGATTTTTAGACGTTTACCGGGCAAATTCGATTCACTTACAGAGACGGTGCCGGCAAATTCCGCACTTTCAGGAACAGATTATTACGTCAAAGGCTCTTCCCACTGTCATCCTTTTGGCCGAGGCAGTTTTACCACGGGTACAGGGCACAACAGTTCACGCGTCTAATGTTTTAGGGAAGATAACATATCGAGGGGTTGGTAGTAAAACTACCCAAGTCCAAGTTTTAATGATGTTTCAAGATGTTACAAAAACAAAATTTTTTAATGGATTTCTCTTTTTCTTTGCATGTTTTTTAACACCTATAGGCCTATAATCAATAACATCTATTAATAATAAAAACTGACCTTGTAGTGAATGTCTGGCATTTACTTATATTCTAGACAAACTAGAAATATCGGAAAGACGAATTATTAGGAAAATATTAGGCCCACAAAAAGCTTCAGAAGGTTGGAAATTAAGAAGTAATGATGTAATATATCAAAGTATAGAAAACATAACGGAAATAGTGAGAAAAAGAAGACTATTATTTTTTGGACATTTATCTAGATTGGACGGCAACAGGTTACCAAAACAGATCTTCAAATATCTGTGGGGAAAGAAGTCAACATCAAGTTGGATTAAAGAAGTCAAAAAGGATTTAGAAAAAATAATATAAACGTAGAAGAAGCAATTAATTGAAAGAGAAGTTTTCCGGGCAAAAGTGTTAAAAATGGAATCCCCAGGAGGAAGGGACCAGGGTGGGAGAGAGAAAACCGCAGGTTAAAAGTGTACTGAAGAGACGTAGTGAAAAGATGAAAGAATATTGGAGAAAAAGAAAATAACAAAGAATAAAGAATTGTAATTGGCATGTGGTCCTCAGATGGCTGATACTAATAGAAAAAAAATTGACCTTGAAAATGAGTATTATGATTTATCATTGCATTGGAAAACCTTTAATTTCAGTTTTCCGTAAACTCACACGAGTGGACTTGGGAAGAGGTTTACCGCTAACCGTACGATATTAGGCCTAATACTTTAGGTTATCCCATAATAACGCTACAGAAGTTATGGCTCTGTATAATAATAATAAACTACGCGTTAAACGAGGACTGTGCTCTTTGGAAAGACGCCGCAGAAGCAAGACGACAGCAAACGGCGCGGCGCCAGTAAATGCGTTTCGGCCACATATAAAACATTCACTGCGGCGGTTTCCAGGAGTTTAATAATAGCGAGACAGTGTACACGTATGTAGATATTTACAAAACAGGGCTAACCGTACCGAATGACCTGTTTTACACAGAAGCCACCTTTGTTCGCCGGTTTCTCGGTAACGGCGAGAGAACCGTCCGTCAAACGGCGTCGGCCTATTTATATTTTCTTATCGCCGCGTTTTCGGTTACGACATACTTTTTTATCTGGCCATAGATATATCTGTGTGGCGTTTGCGATAATTTTAAACTCAATAATTAGGATATGACGTCAGGGCAACAATAAACAAAATACTGAAGAGTACGACACAGCTGAAGTTTATAAAGTTATGCCTTTGAGTCTGATCCAGAGAGGGGGCAATTGCCCCCCCCCGACAATCTTACTTGGTAAACAATGGCCCTATTTACACATAGTAAAGTTTTAGTAGGTTGGTAACCAACTAACCAAGTGCCTGTTTACACAAATAAAGACACTGTAACTTTATTTTATGCGTGATATCTTATAATGTTAAAATATTTTCTACACATATACAGTAGCCGACTTTGATTCTATTAAGTGGCTGATTCTAACGAGTGGTAATAATGCATTAAACGGCACAGGAATAAATCGGTACCAGTAACTGTGATCACATTAAGCGGGGGTCACTGTATTTGATTTTTATTATTTTTTTCAAATATGTTCCCACCGTCCATTTAATAGTAATTTCTTGTCTGTAAAATTTTAATATAGTACCGTTATAAAAAAACGACATTTCTTCTTTTATTAAATAGAACTTATTATGATTCATTCCATCCCATTCTATAGCTATTAAGTATGTCATACTTTATTTTATATAAAAACAGGTTTGAAGGTAATTACCAATTAAGCTATTACCGTGATCTACAAAATGAGTGCGAATTTACTGAAGAGTAATATTATGAAGATCAAACATATACTACACTCTTTGTGTAACACCTGCATTAGATAATACAGAAAAGTAATATATGTCATAAAAGTTTATAAAGTTTACGTTCACACATGATTTAATATGTATAAATAGACAATAAATTGTGCTTTTATGACTTATGTTTACCAAAAAATTTCGGGGGGGGGGAACCCCCGACCATCGGTTTGCCCCTCCCGACATTAACTTTTGGATCCGCCCCTGGTCTGATCTGGAATTGAATGCGTACGTTACATGTGTACTCGTATTTCATTAAAACGCCTGTTAATTTCCAAATCTGTCTGTCGATTTGTTCAGCGTCGTGCGTGTTCTGAAAAATAGACAAAAGCAAGATTGAAAAAGTCTAGAACAGCATTCGGCAACCCTGCGCCCGTCGATAAGCTTTGACACGCCCGCGAAGTAAATTGTAATTTTTTTCTTTTGAACGAAAGAACGCACCCGCATTGTAGCTGCTTCGAAGTACTGTAGGCTTATTATAAGATAGTACAACCCGTTTCAAATTTTACTTTTTCTAATACAACAATTACTGTAAGTTAGTGTTTTCAAGAAAAGGAACTGAAACCTTTATTTATGTTTTAAATGAGATTTTTCAAGTTTTACACTTCTGTGGACTTTATAAAAATAACCAATTTTTATTATTTATTTATTAAGTTCTTTATTTATTTATTATAAATTCGTCATTTAGTAAGTTCTTTAATTTATTCTTATTAAAATGTGTTCCTGTTTAACAATTTTTTTTAGTTTAAAGTTTTGTTAGTTTTAACGTGCGTGTGCAGGATGACAAATTGTTGATGGCCTACTCCTATTGTGAAAAATTTTTACAAACTTATATGAAAAATACTGCAAAGCTTTATTGATTCGGTATTCCACGTCGCTAAATATAAGCGCAAGAGTATTATAAGGCGACAGTTAATGTTTGTAACGTCCGGCTATTGACGACTGATGTCCAACGTCCAGCTCCGCACCTTTCTATTTTCCATTGATGGGGTGGGGAGGTGTGCGCCCATCGAACTGGTTCTCAGTTATATATGCGCCCCCATAAATTCAAAGATTGCCTATGACTGGTCTAGAACCACGCGAAATTCACAACGAAACAGTAAATGGGAGATGCTGCGACTTCAAAAACTATGGTTTGCAACTGGGCGCTCGAATTTAAACGTGCTAGTACGAGGACCGCCAGTGGACGTCCAAAAAATGAGGCAAATGCGGCACCTGCCTTGCACAAAGTTTTTTTTTTTTACAGCAAGTTCTTGATTTAAAGTATGATACACACGCTGAAGAGTTTAAATATTTGGGATGTTGGATGGCAGAAGATAATGAAGAAATAAATGAAATAAGGAAAAGGATACAGGCCGCAAATAGAGCATATGTTTCGTTGACAACTATATTCAAGACAAAGAATATCCATCGTCAGTGAGACTTTGGCTCTGAAACAAACGAGCCGCTAACATAGTCAATACCTTTGAAAGGAGAATTCTGAGGAGAATATATGGACCAATTCAAGTCTATGGAGTATGGAGAATGCATCACAATGAGGAACTATAAAAGCTATATAAAGACAATGATCTGGCCATCACCATCCGACTGCATAGATTGCAATGATGAGTAGGACACATCATCAACATAGAAAGCAACCGAATACCTAGGAAGGTCTGTTTAGTCAAAAGGAGGGTAGAAGGCCTGTCGGAAAACCCAAGCATCGCTGGATTGACGCAGTGGCGAGGGGTGCTGATACTTTCCTTAAAATAAAACGATGGATATCGATCGCCAAGGACAGGGAAAAATGGAGGCGGATGATTATGGAGGCTAAGGTTCGACTCCGAACTGTGACGTCATAGAAGAAGAAACGCTGAAGCGAAATGACTATGATATCAGCAATATCATCTACTCTCAATCGCAGGTCTGCCAACACCGTGTATAACATTTTTTAAATGATATCTGGAGTTGTAATCTTCGGGTGCCAAATGCGAGTATCATCTTCATTGATCGTACGACCAAGTTTAAACTCGAGTTGCCACTTGCAAACGATCGTTTCTGAAGGCACACCATCTCTTACCCTAACACATTTACCACTACTTTGTGAATTTCTATTGGCATCAGAGTTTATTTAACAACGAATTCAATCCACAGCACGACGTTTGATTCAGTCCAGTTTTCAAAAGAAGCTTGTTACGTAATTTCTACCAACGAATAATCAGTAAATAATTTGGCAGGTAGATTTGGAAATTAACAGTTGTTTACAAGAAATATGAACCTTATAACACACGAAAATTTTCAGTTCTACCGCTAAACTTCAGATGTCGCTCCGCGAGCTCTCGTAACCACCCGGAATACGTCGCGAATTCTCTTTGGCATTTATTTCTTCCGACAGATATTATCTCGACGTCGGATACGTAGACCCGCAGCTGGCACGAATCTGTGACCGAGTTCCACAAAATACGACCAACTCGTTTGTGGTTACGCGATCTTAACATGCATAACTAACGTACATATTTGCAGTATATGATGCGAAGGCGGGGAAAACCTAAAGATAACAGTAAAACAAAAATGCGTCATTTCCCTTTCAATCTGCATGTCTGCGATAAAGAAAACACAAGTAATGCATTAAATTAATAAGCAACACACACACACACACACACACACACACACACACACACACACACACACACACACACACACACACACACACACACTTATAGAACGGCAAAAGCCACTTAAACCAAGGCTACAGTAAAACGCAGAAGTGTTGGATTGGGGAATAAACAGTTTCTGTACGAGAACAGAGAGACAACGGTACGGGAAAGTCAAGGGCAGGAGCAGCGGTGACACAAAGAGTTAATTGTGGGCTGAGCGCGCGCGCGCACGCCCGCCGCTGGATAAAAATACGAAAATAAATCAGGCGAGTAGTACGAACAGTGGATACATACTCGGATAATGAATCAGACACAGAAACACGCGGCAAGGTGAGCGCGCTCTGTCGGCCAAATTAAATTAACACGTCTGTCGCCAACGAAGAAGAAGAAGAAGAAGAATGCGCGCTTGTTACCGGTGTGTTTCTGGACTTGACTCCGTGTAACATCTAGGTATTGGACCTATTTATATTTAAACTGTATATAATTAGACAGCAGAGAAAAAAAACGCATGTGCCAAAAGAGTTTAATTAATGACTTTCAATAAGTCACAAAAAATGACTAAATTTTCATTACGTTCCAAAGTGAATAAAAATTTGGATGCAGGACCGGGCACCAGCTGTCAGAGCGGGGACCATACAGCTGAAATGACTAAGCGAAGCAAAGCTTATGATCACATTACGGAATTGTTCGGTTTTCTTATGCAGTTATTAACCATGGAGAGTGTCGAGTTGGAAAATCAAGCAATGGCTCTTACAGACGTTTACTCGAGCGATCTGATAAACGATCTTCTAACAGAATTGAAGGACTTTGTGCTACAAGTAAAATTCCAAGAAAGAGTTTTTTTTCAAATCGTTCGAATGGAGACGATATATTCCATGGTACTACAGTTTGTCGGCTTAACGTATTAAACTGGATTATTGACTTTAAAATGACTGATGTATTTCCGAATATATACATTGCTTATCGTATGCTTTTGACAATTCCAATAGCTAACTGGGAATCTGAAAGCTCATTTTCTATATTAAAACGCGTTAAAGATATGTTTAGTTCAACTATGGGAGATGAGAAATTATCTTAGTTAGCAAGGTTGAATATTAAAAGCGAGATACTTGAATTGGTCGATTTACAAGAAATTATACAAGGACTTCGTTAAGGTAAAATCAAGAAAAAATGGACCGATTGGTATTTGCAAAGCTTAAATACTACTATGCTCAATGTAATCACTATTTAGCTAAATATTTGTTGTAATTTGAGAGTTTAATAAAATAACTGTTAACTTCAGAAATTGTGTATATGCCATTTGTCAGTGTAAATAATGGATAAAAGGTTGAATTTCGAATCGGGGGGGGGGGGCACCAGTCTGTTGACAGCATAGGGCACCAGGCGCGTCTAATCCGGCCCTGCATGCAGCTATTTGAGCAAGTTTTACATACCTGGAAACACATCTGAAGAATAAAAATCAGACAGTTGGAAACAGTATTGGCCGGACTGCGTTAGGACTTGGTCTAGAGTCTATGGCCGGGCTGTTAGACCGTGGTCTAGAGTCTATGCTGACAGGCGTTTCGGCCTCACCAGCGGAAGTGTCGGTGACAACTGAATTGGCGGACACGTCAATCCGATGGAGAGTCCGAAACGTCTGTCAGCATAGACTCTAGACCACGGTCTAAGGCCGTGAAAACCTTTGAAACAATAAAAACCAATGACAATGTGACGTATTTATAATATACACACACTTATTGCTTACTAACGGTACCTATAATCTCAATCTTCTATTGTGGTGTATAATTGTTCATAACCTAAAGATAACCATATTGTATCTTTAGGCGATGAACAATGAACACACCACAATAGAATATTGAGAATAAAAAACAGATATCAGAAGAAATCAACAAAAGGGCAACTGCCGGGAACCGAACAGATCATATAAATGAGAGCCTCTTCAGATCCTAAATAATTTTCTCCTATCTATTAAAATGAAGCTCTACAGAACTCCCATTAGGTCAGTGGTTAACATACGGATGAGAAGCTTGAATCCTTACAACGGCAGACGTTCCACTTTGAAAGTGTTTGAACGGAAAATAATATAAGGAATATTTATGGTCCTGTAAAGGAAGGCAAATCTGGTGACTGAGGAACAACTATGAGACAGATACCATAGTCGAAGAAGAAGATATAGCATGGCTAATCGAGTCCATCAGCATTGGCTGGTTAGGGCGTGCGGACAGAATGAATCGACACATCAAAAGATAATCCTGAATGGTAAAGTGGAAGGAGAGAGGCGGGTAGGAAGACTGAGAAGGTGATGGGTGCTGCAAGAAGCGGAAGCACGTTTGGGAATGATGGGGATCAGGATTTGGAGACGCTTGGCAGGAGGAAGAAGTGAATGGAGGTAGCCGAGGTCTATGCAGGGCTGTAGCGGGTTACAAGAAGAAGAAGAAGAAGAAGAAGAAGAAGAAGAAGAAGAAGAAGAAGAAGAAGAAGAAGAAGAAGAAGAAGAAGAAGAAGAAGAAGAAGAGGAGGAAGAACAAGAAGGCATCAGCGGTCCCTAAATTCCAACTTTGTCGTGCTTATTTGCTGAACTGCTACCTATCATGCTCCGGACGAGGCCTTTCAGTGTCTCCCATTATCTAGATCTCTGGAAGGCATCGTCCGGAGCATGATAGGTAGCGGTAAGCACGACGAAGTTAGCATTACAGAGACTGCTAATTCAAATAATAAAAAAGAGGTCCCTAAATTATGCTCTGCGAAGCGATTCACAATGAAAATTTGAATCTGATGCCCCCTAATCTAACCTAACGTATAGCTTTTACAAATGCATATTAACTTTCAACCAGTGGCAGCTCGTGGTTCTGACAGTTGGGGGTTCAGTGTCTGAATGTTTCTACTAAGATAAGAGCAATTATATTCCAAATAACGCACGGGGTGGGTCGCAACATGAAGACATAACTATTCACAACTTTCAGTAGGCCTAAAGTTAAGTTGTGTTTATGCTATTTGTAAATTATTCTAAAAATATATAGTTAAAATAAAAGGATAGTTAAATATTTGTTTAATACTTAAAACGGGAAGCGGCCTACCGAGTTCCTTAATTTTGCATTTATCCTTAATAGAGAGAATAAAAATTTGTTTTTAAAATAGATTGAACACTATTCATTTTACCAAATCAATGAACTAAACATAAAAATAAGAAATACCTGAACACTTAACACACTAACATACCAGCAAACACTTTGATGGTTATACACGCTTCGGTCAGCTTAACGTTACTATAATTATTTAATGACTACATTAAACACAGTTTATTTTCGGAATACAATTATTTCACTATTTTATTTTATTTTAAGACTTTACTGGACACATTTTCATTACATCCTAAACGAAATAGAGAAATCCGACACAAAACTGACAAATCATGTGGTAAAAATCATAATAATGGCGAATGGCGGTATTACGAAAATGTTGAAATTCCGGTCGGTAAGGTCGGCCCTTGTCAGAAATATATTCGTCTCTGTCGCTAACACTCGGGATTAGCGACTGTTGAATGTAATTTTGCGTATACTGATTTCCCTCTCCAAAGCTGTGTACACAGTCCAGGAGATGCTGAGAGCTGTTTTGCACCTTACAACAATGTGGGGTGTTATGCTATTACGCTACTGAATTAACTAATCTGTGATTGCCGAGCCCTACGTTCTTTGAGAGCCAAATACTACAACTGCCACGTGTTCGGCAGTCATTGAGCAATTATGCTAACAATAATGGATTAATTAATCTGTGATTGATTAATTATGTAAATATACTTATTGCATAATGAGCTCGTGTAATCAATTAGGTTGCTCATATCAACTAAACTGATTAAAATTAAATAACACGTTAATTACTTTACGTTAGCATAACTATTGCATGGAGACTCTAGTTGTTGTATTAATAAATAAAATAAAATAAACTACTATAAATCACTCAAATGCCATTACTTTCTCGTTCTGAGGTAATTTGACAATGATGAACGCATATGGATAAAATAAACACTTATTTATTAACATTATATCATTCATTAAATTCAATATATAAAATATGGATGATTCCCTGTAAATACATACATTCATAAACTCATGAAAAGAACATAAAAGAACACATGTTTATACATCAAATTACAAGGTGAATCCAATACGTTGTTTGCTGGAAAACATACACATACATATATAATGCAATCGATATATAGAAACACAAATATTCAAACAATAAATCCTATACTAAGGCGTTCATCGTATGCCTCAGATGGATGGCGTTAATTATGTTTGTCATGTTTAATTTAAATGCTCAAGGGGTGTTTCTTGAAAAGAGACAGGACAGTAGAGTTCCTTATGATAAGAATAGCATAAAGATTACTTGTTAGATGAATTATCCGATATTCCCATCGGCGTAACTCCTCTCTGGTGATCCATGTGTGGGAAGCTGTGCTGTCACTGACACTTAACACACGCGAAACAGATTCACTCGCGCTGTGTGTGTGTATTCTGTTGATTCTGCTGTTATTGTTCGAGTCATGAAATTATGTGTCGTGAAGATAAGTTCATCGTTAACTATGGTGTATATATATATGTCTGTCTATTGTTCAACTTCTGGTATGTTCATTACTGTTAGTGTTTTGATGCCGTGGTGTAATTGTTCCACATGATATTGTATCGTTCCGCCGCACTATATAATGTTATGATTTCGCCGTCCGGTATTACATCAACGATAGTTCTACGCGTCGATTATTGATGTAAGTGTGACTGGTTAGTTCAATTCTGAATTAGAGTATAATAAAGAATTCTATAATTGTTAAGCACTGGCGTATGTCGCATGTTTTTAGACACTGAAAGTACACTATTACCGGATACGCGCCAATATCGAAATGTCTAAGTCTCTTAGTTATATGTCGCGTGGCAAAATTTCAAAGTCCCACTGCCGTCCGTATGTTAATCGAACTTTGACGACCGACTGTTGAAAGTTATAAATAGACTGTTTTAAAAGTACGTGAAGACTGTTCAAAGTATCTGGTTGAAAATTTATGAGAGACTGTCCTACTGACTGACTGACTGACTGCTCAAAGTATATGAGTGAAAATTATAAAAGACTGTCCTCCCGCGTGCTCTGCAAACGGTTTTTATCAAACATCGGGTACCACAATGCACCCTACTGGAAAACACGCCTCAAGTTGAACATGATAGGACGGAAAAACTCCTACTCTTCTTTCAGACCATCGTTCTTCACTTCTCATTCGACGTTCCCGTTGCTATGCTGGCGACGGTCCTCTCCACCAGTTCTCTGGGTAGATGCTGGGTTGTGATTGGATATCCTGTCTCCCCACGGGTTCGCGTCGAAAGCCTCCGTACTCTTTTCCTAGAACAGGAGCAATTTCATGGACGTCTATCAAGCTATTGTCTAAGCGTACTCCGGATCTCACTGCAGTTCTCACGCAAACAATGTGTCGTATTTTGTTATTGTTCGCTGTGCATGACCCTTTTTCTCCTGAACGCTATCCTGGCGCAGCGTGACGTCGTTTCCAAAACGGCACACCTTCTGCCTGTCGTAAATATCCGTTGTCGCCAGTGAGACGTTCCCCTGCTGTTTACAAGTTCGATTCTATTATTTTAGGTATCGATGTCCGTCCTCGTATAGGGTATATACTATTGTGTGACTTACACCCTTTTATTCTTACTGGTACATTTCAAATTAACCGGCAGTGTGTCCGTCACAGTTTCTCCTCTAAATTGG
Source organism: Magicicada septendecula (assembly GCA_034769895.1). Taxonomy (NCBI): domain Eukaryota; kingdom Metazoa; phylum Arthropoda; class Insecta; order Hemiptera; family Cicadidae; genus Magicicada; species Magicicada septendecula. The sequence goes on from CM068374.1 coordinate 31,613,466, forward strand.
TACTTGACACAGTTTCCATTATCTTACATTTGCAGGCTGTAAATCTCGTGTTTGAGTCGAGTCTGTCACGGCCAACCTTGTTCCCTATTGTACAGCTATGTGAAACGTACTTGCATTGTCTGAAGTAAACGTTCACTTGACACTTCGACACACAGTTCTTTATTTATTGCTCGTGGCCTGAGTAGGTGTGTCATGCTGAATGTAACGTCTTTTCAGTCATACTAAAATTTTTTAAATTTTTGGTTGTTACAACCTCAAGCAATATTAGCGAACAATTCGCCTACTACGCGAATCCATTACTCTTCAGTCAACAAGATTAATCTCGCAAATCTTGTTATTTAAATATGAAACCATTATCTCAACAAATCCTTAAACACATTAAAATTATTTAGGGGGATTCACTAAACCACTGAACCTTATGAACGAGCCTCCACTGCTTTTAACTTACGTTATTTTATATTAAGTGCTATAGTTCCTTTTGTATTAATTAGTAAAAAAAGCACTGGTAAGATTTATTGTACCCCACACACACACACACAAATATGAAAGTAAATATAAATTTATACACACATTGTGAAATTACGAAAGAACGGATTCATCTGAACTTAGATAATTTCATTTTTAGAAGTAGGTAGTAGTAACTATAGCCGTACAGACGCGCTTGCTTGCTTGTATATCGTTTACTACAATTTACACTCTACATTCAGCTTCCTAACAAATTGCGCAGTTGAAAATATCAGAATACTGTGTGTTGTCAGTTTATCGTTTAAACGCCAGGTGGATGTTATCAAGCATTGCTCAAATAAACGCAATAGTCAAACGTTTTAGTCTATAACTGGACCGGAGCTCCTTGGCGTGAACGTTATGTCGCTGTAATCGACGCTGCGACGCTTTATTTCTTCTACAACTGTAACATTTGTGTATCTCTTTGGATTACTCGGTTGGCACATACCTCAGGGCGGTTGTTATGGTTCTCAGAACTTTGCTTTGGAAACGCTAGAATATTTGTAGACTAGTGTGGCGGGTCCCCACACCTGTATGCCTTCCGTCCAGACAGGTTTTATGTTTTTGTTAAATTAATTTTACCTATACAGTATTGATTCATGTTGCGTTGAAAAAGACGACAACCTTAACTTTTAGTAAAATTCGTAAGAAGAGAGCGAACATCACCACGAGTTGTGTCTGCTAAATACTTGTGATGAAGAAATATAATAACGGAGCTGTGGCATTCAAGTTGGTTGTCAACGCCAAATGTACCGCATTCGGTGGTTCGAAACTTCAACAGCTGACGCCCAAACTTCATATAAACCCATTACGCGTTTATATCATAATAATTTATATTACTTCCCAATTTGAATTTCAGTACAGGTTCTGAAATATTGTACAGCACGTTATTGAACGAGCTCAACAAGTCCTCAGTTTTAACTCGACCGTTTGTCATTTGTCTGTCTGTCTATTTATTTGTGGTATGCCTCACAATAACTTTTGAACGCATCAACTGATTTTTGTAAAACTTGGCACGGATGTTCACTCTGTGAATACAGTGTTAATTTTTGAAAACTTCAAAATTTTGGACATCAGGGCCTAAAAAGTAGGTGAACGAAACGTTGATAAAATAAAATTCTTGTGGGGTTTCAAATTAAAGAGAATTTTAATTAATATCTGAATGTAGTCTTAATTTTTGGAAAGTTTACGACCCCGCAGTTTATGTTTCAAATTTGTAGCATAGGCCTATATTGTATAACTGTCTGGTCTACAAAGAAAGAGTAGGGGATCGGGATTTTTGTAATTTCTCTCATAATTAAAAAATTATCTAACATCGAAATTTATGTAATAAATAATAAATGTACTTCGTTCAGAATCATGTGAGCGAGTTGTGCAGTTCATGGAACCCTTGGAGGGTTTAGTATACGTGGCTGGGGGTGGGGTGGTGGGTTAATGAACGCTGAAACGTGTACACAGGAAGAGGAGAAATATACTATAGCAATAAACAACGCAGACAATAAGTAAATATCGGTATGGAGAACCATACATGCCTTCCATGTTCTAAGATTTATATTTGAAATCATTTTGGAAATGAAATATTTCCATAGAAACTACTTCTCTTTCCAGCCTTAACCACAGTACTGTGGTCACTAACGTGTACCACCTCACGTTAGCGCACTCGATTTTCACTGACGATAGCAGTCGATGGCACTGCCGAAACGTTTGGTTTTGCAGAAAAAATTGGACCACAGCCAAACAGCCCGGGAAGGAATTTCAACGATAAACTACTTCTTTTTTGCCGATAACGTAGTACACATATAAAAAATTATCCACTCCCCCTTCAACCACCCTTTTCATTTATAGATATTTCATCTACCTTTCTACAGCGGATTATTACGACCTTCCTTTCACGATACTTTATCAAATTTAACTACTTTACTCTTGTTAAAACATAAAACGTTGCTGATAAACTAGCCTTTTCCCTTAACCGATGTTCACCAAAATCAATAGGCCTTGAGTCCTCTACAACTCAGGCACATATGCAAAAAATTATTTTATTCCGTTTGAATTTGCGGCAGTTATCGTTCGCCATAGAAAAAATCCACACACTTTTCGAAAAATGACTTTTCTTCATGTTTTTTTAGGATAGTATAATGAAAATCAGCCCTTATCTCGAACACGATTTTTTTTCGCCATCACCATACTTCCATTTCCTTATGGAACATGGAAGTAAAAACGATAACAAAAAAACGGTGAGGTATGCCTAACTCGAGGACGGACAAAAATAATTTCTGAAAAAAAAAAATTAGGTTAAAACAAGACGCCGAAAACTAAACATGTGACAGAAATAAAAGTACGCACTACAAGTTCCGTACAGGAAGAAAGCCGCTAATAACGGGGTCACCTATTTTAAACTAACAAACTGTCAGCAGAAAATAAAACACAAATTATGTAAAACACAATGAAAAATTGATTACTACGAACGAACTGAGTCACGGCAATTTGTACGCGTTATCTGTGCGTAGAGTATACGGGGGGTTAATTGGGTCGAAACGAAATGTCCCGGCCGCCGCCTAATAATAGGGAAACCAGTCTAGACACAACAATATTCGCAGACGTTTAAAAAAATGGTTTCGCACAAATTATCCAGCTCCTAGCTTCCTATACCGTTGTTTCTAGAGTGTAGACTCATTAGACGTGGCCCGACGTACCTATAACAGGACAGAAAGAAGAGACATAGTGAAAAGATGAAAGAATATTGGAGAAAAAGACAAGAATAAGGAATAAAGAACTGAAACTGGCATATGGTCCTCAGATGGCGGATACAAATATAAGAAATAATTTACTTCGTTCAAAATAGTGAGCGAGCTCTGCAGCTCAGGGAAGCATGTTCGGTATAATTTTTTCTCACGCACTTTTTTCTGTAAAGATTTCTAAACCAAGCTGTATGTGCTATTAGCAGCGTAATTCTTAAACAATGCAGTGATCAAAACAATCACGTAGATTCTTCTCAACGTGGAAACGTTATTGAGGACAACGCGCGCGCATCTGCGTGTCTCCCGACTATGATACGGTTTGAAAATAATTCACTAGTTGTCGTTGTAATGAAGCGTGAACATATTGAGATACTGTATATTTAAAGCGGACGCGCATACTTCTGACGGTGGTGGTCACTGGAATGTCTAATTAATATTACTGTGCTGCATCGTCATGTAACACCGGCTTTATTGCTGGTAACGGACAGGGCGACATTCTTCGCGTGATTAGTCTTCGCAATCGGTATGTTTATTAACGGCGCTAATGTGCAATAAAATGCAACGTTACGTGTACTGGGCATGTCGAAAATGTACCTGTTAAGAGGCGGGCCGATATACCTATAACAGGTATTTTTGAACGATTATTTTTGTGGAACGTATATAACAGTGATTGAAAAGTTGAAATACCTGTTCCGATTCAACGATAACTGAAAAGTCGAAATACCCGCGTTCCGAATCGGAACTTCCGATTACTCGGCCCTCCCTACCGAACTAACGAATAAACAAGTACAAAGTCACAGTTATTGATTCCGCACAAATTATCCACCTCCTAGCTTCCACGTTATTGTATATCCTATCGTTGTTTCTAGAGTGTAGACGCATTAAAGGTGTGCCGACATTCCTATAACAGGTATTTTTGAAAGATTATTTTTGTGGAACGGATATAACAGTGATTGAAAAGTTGAAATACCTGTTCCGATTCAACGATAACTGAAAAGTCGAAATACTCGCGTTCCGAATCGGAACTTCCGATTACTCGGCCCTCCCTACCGAACTAACGAATAAACAAGTACAAAGTCACAGTTATTGATTCCGCACAAATTATCCACCTCCTAGCTTCCACGTTATTGTATATCCTATCGTTGTTTCTAGAGTGTAGACGCATTAAAGGTGTGCCGACATTCCTATAACAGGTATTTTTGAACGATTATTTTTGTGGAACGTATATAACAGTGATTGAAAAGTTGAAATACCTGTTCCGATTCAACGATAACTGAAAAGTCGAAATACCCGCGTTCCGAATCGGAACTTCCGATTACTCGGCCCTCCCTACCGAACTAACGAATAAACAAGTACAAAGTCACAGTTATTGATTCCGCACAAATTATCCACCTCCTAGCTTCCACGTTATTGTATATCCTATCGTTGTTTCTAGAGTGTAGACGCATTAAAGGTGTGCCGACATTCCTATAACAGGTATTTTTGAAAGATTATTTTTGTGGAACGGATATAACAGTGATTGAAAAGTTGAAATACCTGTTCCGATTCAACGATAACTGAAAAGTCGAAATACCCGCGTTCCGAATCGGAACTTCCGATTACTCGGCCCTCCCTACCGAACTAACGAATAAACAAGTACAAAGTCACAGTTATTGATTCCGCACAAATTATCCACCTCCTAGCTTCCACGTTATTGTATATCCTATCGTTGTTTCTAGAGTGTAGACGCATTAAAGGTGTGCCGACATTCCTATAACAGGTATTTTTGAAAGATTATTTTTGTGGAACGGCTATAACAGTGATTGAAAAGTTGAAATACCTGTTCCGATTCAACGATAACTGAAAAGTCGAAATACTCGCGTTCCGAATCGGAACTTCCGATTACTCGGCCCTCCCTACCGAACTAACGAATAAACAAGTACAAAGTCACAGTTACTGATTCCGCACAAATTATCCACCTCCTAGCTTCCACGTTATTGTATATCCTATCGTTGTTTCTAGAGTGTAGACGCATTAAAGGTGTGCCGACATTCCTATAACAGGTATTTTGGAACGATTATTTTTGTGGAACGGATATAACAGTGACTGAAAAGTCGAAATACCTGTTCCGATTCAACGATAACTGAAAAGTCGAAGTACCCGCGTTCCGGATCGGAACTTCCGATTACTCGCGGGACCCCCCCCCCCCAACCGAACTAACGAATAAACGAGTACAAAGTCACAGTTATTGGTATCCTCTGTCAACTGATACCCCGACTCATACACAATGACGGCTGCTGTACCATAACGGTATACTGCACAACCACTAGCAGATGACGTAACTACGGGAGGGGAGGGAATCACCCTCCCCCCCCAGACCTATTAATAAGTTCAGTGAAATCCCATAATAATTTAACGTAGGCCTACTTCTAACAAGTCAGTCGCTCATAAATAATTGCATAAATAATTATACGGGAAGAATCTTAAATATCTTATTTGTTCTGAGGAATGGGGGGGGGGGGCGAGGTGGACGATTTACCTATAACAGGTATTTTGGAACGATTATTTTTGTGGAACGGATATAACTGTGACTGAAAAGTGGAAATACCTGTTCCGATTCAACGATACCCGAAAAGTCGAAATACCCGTTCCGATTACTCGAGGGACCCCCTTACGGAACTAACGAATCAACGAGTACAAAGTCACAGTTACTGGTGCTGAATACTTGATTCTGCGCATGTGACGATTGCCATACAAGTACGAAACGAAGCAGAACAGCGAGGTTCAGAATATCTCTATGGCAAAGAAACGAAGCTGTTTATAATAATACTGATGGACCCCCTTACGGAACTAACGAATAAACGAGCACAAAGTCACAGTTATTGGTGATGAATACTTGATTCTGCGCATGCGGTGATTGCCATATAAGTACGAAACGAAGCAGAACAGCGAGGTTCAGAATATCTCTATGCCAAAGAAACGAATCTGTTTATAATAATACTGATGTTACATTTATTCTCCTGTATTACGCAAATATATAATACAGATTATAACAAATTATATATTATACTAGTCAACAACTTTGTAAATTTTGAAAATGCGAATTATATTGTGTTATAACCTACAGAGTGGCTGATAGGCCATATAATACTTTATTGTTAATGTGATTTCGGATACGATTTTTGTTTGTAAAATTGTTTTTATTCTCACTCACTCTTGTGGCTTACTGTTACGTTTCTATTATACGTTTCTGATATTTTTTTTAGCATTATTTGTTGTGCTATTACGTGCACTCTAAATTTCATTGCCTGAGTTTCGCAACTGATTTGTCTAACCAAAATGGAATCAATAATTTAAAAATTATAGTACAATATTAAATTCTTAGTAATAATATTAAATTATATGTAACAATAATATTATAATTTATAGGCCTAATATAAAATCTATGTCAGTATAGATTCCTTAAATTAGTATTCCCAAAGGGAGGTAGGCCTATAAATTCTCTTATTTCTTTTTTTTTTTAAACGTAACAGCTTAATAAAGTTACGATGTAAAGTAACACTGTTAATACTTTTAGTTTCAATTTATTTCTTGTAACAAATTATATAATACATTTATATGTATAACAAGTAGATAATAACACGTATTTGTACGTGTTATTATTTTTTGGAACGGTTTCGTTCGTACCTGTTATTTTCATAAACTGTACTAGTTTAGCACACCTCTAAGACACATGCTACCAGCGGGCGTAAAAAGGTATTACTCCTGGTTGGGGAGAGGGTGAGACTACCTTGAACGTCAGGCTCCCCATTTTACTGAGGATAAATGAGAATTCCCTATTTTTTCCATATAATTATATAACATGTCTGTGTAAATATGTACGTTATTTCACAAGTGTTGAGTGATTGCCATTATTATGAAAAGTCTTTAACTTAATTTTATGAATTTACAAAATAATTTCTTTTTTTATTCGGGGTAAAAACATCCTACGACGTTATCCGATGCCTAATCTCCATTTTTGACTGTCGTTGCGGTTTTTTCGTCGTTTAGTCCTCTATCGCTCATTGATCTTCCTGTGATCTCTATCCATGTTTTCTTGGGTCTTACTTTCTTTCTGTGCTCTCTAGGTATCCATCACATTGTTTTCTTTGGTAGTCGGTCTTGTCCCGTTCTTTGTACGTGTCCATACCAAATTAGTTCGGACTAGTTTTGTTTTTCTTCAATGCAGTCGATGATTGTCTTTTGTATGCCCATTTTTTCTTTGATAGTTTCGTTTCGTATTCGCTCTAGCAGCTCGTCTCAAACCATCGATTTCTGTAGCTTCTAACTTCCTTCTTACCTGTGTAATGCCTTTTACTTCTACAAAATTATTTATAAGTCTCATTTTAAAACATGCGACCGGTTAAGAAATAGATCTACATTAATTGAGTATGGAATTCTGCTGACATTTTCAATAGCTCTGCGAGGGGGAGGATTGATTTGCGGCAGGTTACGTCTCAAGCATTGAAGGCGCCAACTGATTTTCGTAAAATTTAACACGTTGTCCATACTTTTACGATACACAATCCTACTGTTTTTGAGACCGATCCCCCCCCCCCAAATATGGGGCGGGAGATAAGAATGTGTGGGGTCAAAATTTTGAAAAATTCGCAAAAAGCCATTTGGTATATCAAATTAAACGGATTTTAAACAAAATATGAATTTAGTGTTAATTTTTGAAAATTTCAAAATTCTTGGATAATGGAGGCTAAAAAATCGGGTGAAAATCAAATCAAAAGGAATATTAACAAAATCTGGATGTAGTTTAACGTTTTAAATATTTCAAAAAAGTCTGATGAAACTACAAATTCCATGTGAATTAACAAACTAAAGACGAAAATGGGATCAACAAAATTCGAAAAATCTGTAAAAATGGATCCCGGTGTCATGTTAAAGAGAACTTTTATAAAATCCGAATGTTTGGGTCTTTTAGAGTTTATTAATGATTGCTCTACAACAACTGTTATTTTACTAAACAAAAATCAGTACGGAGAACCATACATGTTCTAATGTTCCATGTTCCAACTTCTAATTATAAAATTATTATTAATATGTACACTGAGAACGAAACTAAATATATCAGGATGCTTTTGGTAAAAACTCTGATAAAGATAATCAAAATACGAATTGTACATAGTTGTTAATATTTTAAAAATGGTAAATCATGAGTTAAATTCTTGAGTTTGACTCAATATAGCGTTGATTTTTGTTTCCATAGTAACGCAAAATGTAAATAGTGTCTTTTATACATTCACGCTTATTTATACCTCTATAATGTTTCTTTCCAATGTTGGTACACTTGTTAAACAGCTGAAAACGTGTACTACTGCAGAAATATTGTTTACTGTTATTGTTTTGATGTGTGAAGTTTTATATTACATTTTGAATTGTGTTTTCAGTAAGTAGATTGATACTTTGTTGAAAGTGGTTTCAAAATGCCAAAGTGTGCACAATTTCAAATTTTCATAATTTTGCAAAATTGACAATTTTCTTGATTTTTTTATTAAAATTGATTTTACATTTTCATCAATGGATTACTGTATTGTTGTCATCTGAGATACATAAGTGTGCAAAATTTTAAATTTTCACAATTTTGCAAAATTCACAATTTTCACAAAATTTTCAATGGATTATTGTATTGTCATCGGAGATACATAAGTGTGCCAAATTTCAAAGTTCTAGCTAGTCTGGAAGGTAGTTAAAAATCAATCGCAAGATTCCACCCGGACAGACACCACAGCGAGTGGAGAAAAACCTTTTTAAAAATAAGCCCCTTCCCCTCCAACTACCCGTTTAATTTATATATATTTCGTCTACCTTTCTACAGTGGATTATTATGACCTTCTTTTCAGGATACTTTAATTATCAAAATTAAATACTTTACTCTTGTTAAAACGTAAAACGTTGCAGGTAACCTACCTACCCTTAACCGATCTTCACCAAATCAATAGGTCTTGTAACGACCAAGAATTAAAAATTTTTTTAGTATGATCGAAAAGACGTTACATACAGCAAGACACCCCTACACAGGCCACGAGCAATAAATAAAGAACAGTGTAACGAGGTGTCAAGTGAACGTTTGCTTCGGACAATACAAATACGCTTCACATAGCTTTACAATGGGGAATAAGGTTGGCCGTGACAGACTCGACTCAACTGAGATTTACAGCCTGCAAAATGTAAGATAAAAGAAACTGTGTCAAGTACCAATTTAGAGAGAAACTGTGACGGACACTGCCGGGTTAATTTGAAGTGTACCAGTAGTAAGAAAAGGGTGTAATTACACAATGGTATTTACCCTGTATGAGAACTGACATCGACATCTGAAGAATAGAATCGAACTTGTGCACAGCGGGGAACGTCTTACTGGCGACAACTGATATTTACGACAGGGAGAAGGAGTGCCGTTTTGGAAACGACGACACGCTGCGCCAGGACAGCGATCGGAAAAGGGGTCGAGGACAGCGAAACAATAACGAAATACGACACATTGTTTGCGTGAGAACTGCAGCAGGGCCCGGAGTACGCTTAGACAAAGACCTGATGGACAACCAAGAAATTGCTCCTGTTCCAGGAAAAGAGTACGGAGGCTTTCGACGCAAACTCGTGGGGAGACAGGATACCCAATCACAACCCAGCATCTACCCAGAGAACAGGTGGAGAGGACCGTCGTCATCATGGCAACGGGAACGTCGAATGAGAAGTGAAGAACGATAGTCTGGCATAAGGGTAGGAGATCTTCTGTCCTATCATGTTCGACCTGAGGCGTGTCTTCCAGAAGAGTGCATTGTGGTAAACGATGCTTGATAAAAACTGTTTGCAGGGCACGCGGGAGGGCAGTCTTCACGTACTTTTAGACAGTCTACTTATAATTTTCGACCGTCTTTTGATAACTTTCAACAGTCGGTCGTCATACACTTTTAAGAGTCTTCATACAAAGTTCGATTAACATACGGACAGCAGTGGGACTTTGAAACTCTGCTACGCGGTATATAATTAAGTGACTTAGACATTTCGATATTGGCGTGTATCCGGTAATAGTGTACCTACAGCGACTAAATCATGCGACATACGCCAGTGCTTAATAATTATAGAGTTCTTTATTATACTCAAATTCAGAACTGAACTAACCAATCGCACTTTCATCAATAACCGACGCGTAGAACTATTGTTAATGTAATACCGGACAACGAAATCGTAACGTTGTACAGTACGGCGAAACGATACAATATAATTTGGAACAATTACACCACGGCATCAAAGACACTATACATTAATGTGCACACAAGAAGTTCAACAATAGACAGACAGATATATACACCATAGTTAATGATGAACTTACCCACACGACACATGATTTCATAACTCGAACAGTAACAGCCGAATCAACAGAAAACACACACAGCGCGAGTGAATCTGTTCCGCGTGTGTTGAGTGTCAGTGACATCACAGCTACGCAGCTTCCCACATATGGACCACCAACGAGAAGGACTTACTCCGATGGAAATATCGGGGAAATATCGGATAAATCGCTTTACAAGTAATCTTTATGCTATTCTTATCATAAGAACTCTACTGACCTGCCTCTTTTTCGAGAAACACCCCTTGAGTATTTAAATTAAATATGACAAAATAATTAACGCTATTCATCTGAGGCAAGCAATGAACGCATTAGTATAAGATTTATTGTTTGACTATTTGTGTTTCCTATATATCGATTGTATTATATATGTATGTGTATGTTTTCCAGCAAACAACGTATTGGATTCGCATTGTAATTTGATATATATACATGTGTTCTTTTATGTTCTTTTTATGAATGTATTTACAGGGAATCATCCATATTTTATATATTGAAGTCTCTTTATTTAATGATATGATGTTAAATAAATAAGTGTTTATTTTATCCAGAATATATGCGTTCATTATTGTCAAGTTACCTCAGAACAAGAAAGTAATGGCACTTGAATGATTTATAGTAGTTTTATTAATGTATACAACAATTAGAGTCTCCATGCAATAATTATGCTAACATAAAGGAACTAACGTGTCACTTAGCTTCAATCAGTTGATATGAGTAACCTAATTGAGTGATTACACGATCTCATTTTGCACATCAGTATATTTACATAATTAATTAATCACAGTTAGCATAATAATTAACCCCATTAACGTTGTATTTGGCTGCCCAACGCGTGGTATATCTTTGTATTTGACGCTCTAGAACACGGGGCGTAATAGGAATTAACTCCCACATCTTTGTAGTCTTGAGTCCTCTACAACTCGGACACACATGCAAAAAATTAATTGATTCTGTTTGAATTTGCGGCAGTTATCGTTCGCCATAGAAAAATTCTACACACACGACACTTTTCAGAAAATTACTTTTCTTCATGTTTTGAGGGTAGTACAATCAGAATCTGCCCTTATCTCTAACACGATTTTCTTCGCGATAGAGCGAACATGGAACATGTTTCGCGCGGAAAATGGAAGTAAAAAAATCCAAATGTTTGCGATTCTTAGCGTTTATTGGATGATTGTTTACAACTGTTAGGCTATTTTACTAAACAAATAATCGAGAGTTTTCCCGATAAGTAATTGTGTGCTTCGTTCAAGACAGCGAGCGAGTTCTGCAGCTCATGGAGTATCCTAGTGTAATGACAGTGGTTCGTTTATGTACCACCTACAGTATGTTGTTTAGGAGAGACAGACTTCGAAGGACAGAATGTGCCGTCGTTGGAAATTATTTGCCGCTGATTAAACAATGATTCGAAAACGATGAGGTGTAGCCGAAATACGTCATCAAAAAGTTAAGTAGCCTATACAGTGGTAGAGGCCTATAGCGAAAACATGTGTTACAAAAAAACGACAGGTACACTATACAAAACAAAACACCGATAGACAAAACAAAATCGGAGGAGCGCAAAGGTGAAAAAATGAGAGTAAATTACAGTATTTAAAAATGCGAAGAATGCGTGCGTGCGGTCAGTTTACTATAAATAAAGCAGTAGAGAGAGAGAGAGAGAGAGAGAGAGAGAGAGAGAGAGCAAACGCTGGGGAATGTGCGTACAGACAACATAAAAACGCCTACACAAAACCATTAAAATGTTTTCGCCGGAACTCTGCATGTCTGTGTGTTACGAAACCGGCGACTGGCGTTTGAATTATAATAAAACCAGGTTAACACACACACACACACACACAAGCTAATGGCCGGTAATGCAAAATTAAACACATACGGCGGGGCGAACATTCCTGGCGCGTAGTGTTGAGTACAGTTCAGTGCACCTGTGAGAGTATTTGTCAACGGCACGAGCGCGCGCGCACGGTCGCCTGTCACATGTTATACTACTTGATCACAGTAGCAGTAGCAGCGGTAGTGACGGTGAGTTAGGACATTTGTCAGCATCGGACACCGCTACCAGTTCGCTGACAGACGGGCACTTCAAGAATGAATTGTCCAAACACGCACGCGCGCACACACATACTCATCGTCGGCGTCGTGGCAACTAGATGACAAATGCATGCCTGGCAATATATTTAATAAACACATATATATAAAACGAAGAGAGAGTTTTCAGTAATTATTTCGTTCCAGGCGATGTGACTGATGGACGTGTGGCACTTAATTCTGGTTTCCAACTCGTTACCCACTGTCTGTCTGTCTGTCTATCACACGAATGATCTAATCACATTATGAACTAACTTTAAAAACCGGGGGGGGGGGGGCAACACAGATATAGACATGTAATCTTAAAGTCGACTGGCAGAAATGTGGTGATTTTAAGTCGACTCGAACATACGCACAGGTCGACTTTTTAAGACGTGCAGGTTAAGCGGCCTACATACAAAATAAGCGTGCACACACACACACACACACACACACACACACACACACACACACACACACACACACAATATGTATGTATAGTGTACCTAGCACTACGCCTCGACCATCCATTATTAGAACAGAATCTTATCCGGGGTACTCGTTTCCGCACGAGTTGGCTGAGCCGTACCGTGATTGTAGGGTTCGCCCGTGACTTCTGGACACAATATGTATGTAAAGTGTATCTAGCACTACGCCTCGACCATCCATTATTAGAACAGAATCTTATCCGGGGTACTCGTTTCCGCACGAGTTGGCTGAGCCGTACCGTGATTGTAGGGTTCGCCCGTGACTTCTGGACCTAATATGTATGTAGGCATATAGTGTACCTAGCACTACGCGTCGACCATCCATTATTAGAACAGAATCTTATCCGGGGTACTCGTTTCCGCACGAGTTGGCTGAGCCGTACCTGATTGTAGGGTTCGCCCGTGACGTCTGGACACAATATGTATGTAGGCCTATAGTGTACCTAACACTACGCCACGACCGTCCATTATTAGAACAGAATCTTATCCGGGGTACTCGTTTCCGCTCGAGTTGGCTGAGCCGTACCGTGATTGTAGGGTTGGCCCGTGACGTTTGGACAAAATATGTATGTATAGTGTATCTAGCACTACGCCTCGACCATTCATTATTAAAACAGAATCTTATCCGGGGTATTCGTTTCCGCACGAGTTGGCTGAGCCGTACCGTGATTGTAGGGTTCGCCCGTGACTTCTGGACACAATATGTATGTAGGCCTATAGTGTACCCAGCACTACGCCTCGACCATCCATTATTAGAACAGAATCTTATCCGGGGTACTCGTTTCCGCACGAGTTGGCTGAGCCGTACCGTGATTGTAGGGTTCGCCCGTGACTTCTGGACACAATATGTATGTATAGCCTAGTGTATCTAGCACTACGCCTCGACCATCCATTATTAGAACAGAATCTTATCCGGGGTACTCGTTTCCGCACGAGTCGGCTGAGCCGTACCGTGATTGTAGGGTTCGCCCGTGACTTCTGGACACAATATGTATGTATAGTGTATCTAGCACTACGCCACGACCATCCATTATTAGAACAGAATCTTATCCGGGGTACTCGTTTCCGCACGAGTCGGCTGAGCCGTACCGTGATTGTAGGGTTCGCCCGTAACTTATGGATCGGTATCCAGGTTTACTTAGCCACAGATAATCTCTTTACTTCATTATATTTTCCTCCGTTTTTAATCTCATCCATATTCCCTTCTCTTGGTTTTCCCATATTATTTGTACTTTCTTCAATTGTTGTAAGTGATTTCCTCCTTTCGCGCACTCTTGCCGGGACTTTCTCACTCGACAATCCTTCTGTCCGTGGTGTTTTCAACAATTTTCTCCATCACGATATCTGGAAGGCCTACATCAGGTTTTTTTCTGTTGTCCACGTTTCTCAGGCATTGTACGACGTATTTATTGCCCGGTTAAGGAAGACAATGACATCGTCAGATTCGTAAAAGCTCAACGAATACAATGGCTAGGTCACAGAACGGTGGATGGTCAGCGTATGCCAAAGAAAATCTTGAGGCACAGGTGTATAAAGATGGGTCGACCTAGTGCAAGGTGGTTGGATGATGTGATGGAAGATATCAGAACAATGTGAGGGGTTACGCTGAGATGGCAATGGACAGATTGGAGAAGATTGGTGTACGAAGCCAGGGCCCACGTTGTGCTGTAGTCCTAAGAAGAAAAAGAAGTTTCTCAGGCACAAGCGTGCTAATGCTCTAAACGAAACTTCAAATTAGATGTCAGTGCTTCAGAGAAGTACTTCTAGATGTTAACACACTTCTTGGGCAGTGGTCATGTCAAGAGCAAACAAACAGAAAAATTGTGTCTCTGTTCCAAAACATATTCACGCAATGAAAAAAGAAACAGAAAAGTAATATAATAGTAATAATAATAATAACGACAATAATGCGATCGCCGACCTTTGTCTACCCTTTCGAGTGTACAGGTCCTCAGCTACCGAGCTGACGTATGGTCCTTTATCCAGGTTTCTGTACTCACGAAATAGTTAGACATGAAACGGTTCGCACAGATCGTAGTGGGAGGGGGGATAGGGTAAACAGTGCATGAAGTGGAGTGTGAGGTGACCAACCAAGACATACAACCATGGAGCCGTTCTGGACACACGATGGTTGCCCGGAAAACAGTGCGTCAACGCACGTGCATTCACACACCCGTTTCATTTCTGATTATTTTAGGCTGGCTGCGCGTGACGTACGTGGACCCACGAACACTACATGGACGAATTGCTGAAAATACTACAATAACAACAACAGGAATAACAATAATGATTATCTCATAACACTGATCAGAGCACACAAAATACTACATAAAAATTAACGAACAGAAAAGGGTAGAAACAAAAAAAATATTGATCTCGTAAAAAAACAAAACTGAACTATACACGTTGTCATGGAGACCGTCAATACAATAACAAGAAATCTCTCTCTCTATTTATGCACCTAAGCATTGAAAGAATTTCGACGAAACCGAAACATCGAAGCATGATAATGTTTTTAGGCTTTTGAAACGTATAATGTGGATTACGTTTGGTGGATTATGTAAATCATTTCCAAACCACAGACGATCACAAACGGAGCATGTAAAACCAAATTTATTCTCACTAAAACGTTTGCTAAACTCAATGTCAGCAGCGATTATTTCTGTCTTGATGCGTTTACATATCACATTTCTAGACTGTGGGGAATCGAAAGTGTGGAAGCGTTACATTTTTTGTGGAATGACCCCCAGCCTAAAAAAATTTTCAAGTTAAAAGCAAAAACAGAAATCGTTAACAAAGTGAAAGAAAAAGTGGAAAGAGAAAGGCAATAAGTGACAACACTACAAGGACGAGCAGAATCAGGAGACGGTAGAAATGCAGGAGGTGAACGAGGTAGAAAAGGAAGTGGCAAAAGAGAAAAAGGGAAAGGAGGTAAGAGAAGAAGAAGAAGAAGAAGAAGAAGAAGAAGAAGAAGAAGAAGAAGAAGAAGAAGAAGAAGAAGAAGAAGAAGAAGAAGAAGAAGAAGTAGGAGGAGGAGGAGGAGGAGGTGATTGCCATGCTTACTTGCTACGTAAATTCGCATTCCCACTGCGGCGACAACGTACTGTCACGTAAATCACACAAATTATACGCGTGTACAGTGTAATCATATAAGCACGCGGTAATACAGGAAGCAGCGCGCGTTTACAAACTGTGACACGCACACGCACACGCACAGTAATTACTCGGGGTTACAAATTAAGTACAGTAATGGAGTACGGGTAATGTACGCTGTACAATGGGAGCTACGTCACGCTCTCCTCTGTCAACTGATATACCCCCGACACACACAATGACGGCTGCTGTGCCATAATGATACACTCACTGTACTGCAGAACCACCAGCAGATGACGCAACTACGGGAGCGGATCAATCATCCCGCCCCCACCCACAGAGCTATTGAAAATTTCAATAAAATCCCATAATCACTTAACGTAGGGTTATTTCTAACCCAGTGTGTTAATATAATGCTTATAAATAATTGTATAAATAATTAAACGAGAAGAAGCTTGAATATCTTATTTGTTGTGAGGAGTGTGGGGATTCGTTGAGGTGGGCCGATATACCTATAACAGGTATTTAGGAAAGGTTATTTTTATGGAACAGTGACTGAAAGCTGAAATACCTATTCCGAATCGGAACTTCTGATTACTCGAACCCCCTCCGAATTAACGAGTAAACGAGTACAATGTCACAGTTATTGTGCTGAATACTTGATTCTGCGCATGTGCCGATTGCCATACAAGTACGAAACGAAGCAAAACAACGAGGTTCAGAATGTCTCTATGCCAAAGAGACGAACCCGTTTTTAATAAATTCATACTGATGTTACATTTATTCTCGTGCGTTATACAGATATATAATACAGATTATAATAACAAAGTATATATTATACTAGTCGCCAACTTGGTAAATTTTGAAAAAGCGAAGTATATTGTGTTATAACCAACACACCTACACAGTGGCTGATAGCTCATATGGTACTTTTTGTTAATGTGATTTCGGAGATGATTTTTGTTTGTTAAATTGTTTTTATTCTCATTCACTCTTGTGGCTTAATTTTATGTTTTTATTACGTTTCTCACGTTTTTTTGACACTATTTGTTGTGCTACCACGTCCACTCTAAATTGAATTTCCCGAGTTTCGCAACTGATTTGTCTAACCAAAATGGAATCAATATTTTTATAGTATAATATTAAATTCTAAGTATAATATTAAATTCTATTATAGTCTATTACGTGAGGCATGAAAAAGGGCCTATCTGGCGATTTTGAGTTAGTGTCCATGTAATTTTTTGATTCCTTTTGCTATTCCTAAAAGGTTCTAGAACAAAGTTAAGGAAAGATTTTGGCCCGCTCTCACCCCTAAAGGGTTGAAAACTACCCCTAAAAGGTTGAAAATATGAAACGACGCGAGGATGCATTTTGAAGCCCTAAAATTAGGTACTTATAGGTGTTTGGGGGTGCTGATTACGATTCTGACATCCAAAATTATATTGGAAGCAAAGCGTAGTTTTTAAAGGGTTGAAGCAGACTATAATCAGGGGGTGTAAGTATTAAACTTCGCGAGAATGCTGCTCAAAGCCTCGAAAGTGAGTACCTATAGGTTTCTGGGGGTGCTGATTACGATTTTGATGTCAAGGAATACATCCGACGCAAGGGTTAGACTTGAAAGGGTTGAAAACCACCTCTAAAGGATTGAAAACGTGAAACAACGCGAGGATGCACTTTGAAGTCCTAAAATTGGGGTACATTCAAAATTCAATCGAAAAAATATATATTTCATCCATACTTATAAAATTTAACCAAAGAAAAGTTGAACCATAAACATTATATTATTTTATTAAATTAAATATTCGATTGATATAACGAACCAGCAGTACAGACAGTGACAAATTGCAACAGATATTGTTTTGTTTACAATAGACGTTAAAAAAATAAAAATAATACTTAATTCTATTGTCAATTTGAAAAAAAGTTTAGTTTAGTATAAATTAATAGGCTCTCAGGACCGCACCCGAGCATATAACGTACGATAACAAAATCTAACTGTTGGAGTGCGTCTACATTTTTAGTCATAACACGGTCAATATTTAAGAAACAAATTTCAATAAAAATGCATTTTGTAGGAAATTTAAAGAGCTACAACTATTGTCCTATGCGCTATAGTAAAAAACTATTCTACACTAGATATTTTGCCTAGAAGACAAAATGTTTTACACGATGTCGGCAAAATACACCTTTAAACTGCTTTAACTCATCGAGTTTTAGTCATAAGGGAATGAAATAAAATTTAAAAGTTTTCTTTTTCTATAAGCTTTATTTTTGATTCATAACCATTTTTCGATAATACACATCTTTACTGAGATATTTGATATAAAAGCCGAATTATGGCGAAAATCCAAAAACTTGAATTTTCTTACAAAGTTACGTGTTACTGTACAGCAATACATATATAGTTAAAAAAAATTGAGGACATTGCTAATATAATAGACAACCGAAAACTACAGTATCTCGGCTTAATGTGGATATCTGACCAAATGGCGGACGTCCCTTTTTAAATTTCTTGGAAAAAATTTGCAGAAATTATGATATTTTCCTACATAACTTCGAAATGTTTTAAGCTACACAAGTAATTAACCCTGGGGTCTTTGGAAATTAACAGAGCTTTCATTTGATACTAATCTGGTTAAGATCGAATAATTTTTCACCGAGATATGTCAGTTTTAAGCACGTAATTTGATACTATCTTGTTTTGGCTGTGTCTCAAGAACAATTTGGCATAAGGAAACCAAACAATGTGGAAAATGTTTGCCTGGTAACAGGCTTTAAGTTTGAGTTATACAAATATTTCGCAAAGTGGCGTCGTTTTAGAGTTATTTGCAGATTAATTTAAAAAAACGCGTTTCTTGTGCAAAACTTTGAACCCTTGTAACTTCCAAACAACGCATTTTTTCGAAAAAGAGTATGCCACCTTTTTGCTTAGAATTTAATTCTCTATCGGGCCCCGGGGTTAATTAAATTTTGTTTCTTTCAACTCCGAAAAAGGGGTGAAAACAACCCTTAAATTTAAGAGCGGGCCATAAAATTTTCTTAACTTTGTTTTATAACCCTTTATGAAGATTTGCAAAAAAAAATCAGAAGGATCCATGGACAATAACTCAAAAATCGGCAGAAAATTCTTCAGGTAAATAGACTGTTACATTATATTTTACAATAATATTATAATTTATAGGCATAATATAAAATCTATGTCAGTTTGTTTACTCCTAGTGAAACCTTAAATTAGTATTCCCAAAGGGATAGGAGGCCCATAAATTCTCTTGTTTCTTATTTTCATTTAAACAGTAACAGCTTAATAAAGTCACACTGTTAATACTTTTAGTTTCAATTTATTTCTTGTAACAAATTACATAATAGAGGTAAATGTATAACAGGTATATAATAACAGGTATTTGTACGTTTTTTTTGGAACGGTTTCGTTCGTACCTGTTATTTTCAATTAATAATTTAGCACACCTCTAACATACACAATGTCGTCTCTACCATAATGACATACTGCAGAGCCGGAGAACCACCAACCGGTGACGTAACTAAGGGAAGGGGAGGGGATCAATCTCCCCCACCACTACAGCTATTTAAAATTTCAGTGATATTCCATAATCACATAACGTAGGCCTATTTCTAACAAGCCAGTTGTGTGTGTGTAGACTTGGACGGGAAGAATCTTAAATATATAGGCCTAATTTGTTCTGAGGAATATGGGGAGTCCAGCCTTCAAGCTAGTCTCACCCCTCCCACATGAACGGCTCCTGCTTACGCCACTGCCAACTGTCCTCTTCCAAAATACACTACTGTATCCTGTGTATACATCTGGTTGACCGATGGGCCCGGGTCTACCTGCGGCAACGGTATAATCCCTTCCCGCCTCGGACTGGGCTGCAGCTGTCTCGGCAATGAGTCACCTACTGGTTATGTCCCTACGAGGCTACACTTTTTTTTACAAAGCATAAATATCGGTATGGAGAACCATACATGACTTCCATATTCTAAGATTTATATTTAAAATCATTTTCAGCCAAACAGCCAGGCTGTGTCTTACCTGCCTTTTTATTGCTGTATTAAATGAAAAATATTATATTACATTAAAATGAAAAAATTATAATTTTATTGCCTGGCAACAAAATTATTTTATTTTTAACAATTACCATTGTTTCAAAAAGTTTAAATAAATTTTCAAGTACTTTACTCTTGTTAAAACGTAAAAGGTTGCAGGTAAACTACCCCTTCCCCTTAACCGATCTTCACCAAAATCGAAAGTCATTGAGACCTCTACAATTCAGGGACGTATGCAAAAAATTATTTGATTCTGTTTGCATTTGCGGCTGTTATCGTTTGCCATAGAAAATACGCTTGATAAAAAAACGTTGCAGGTAAACTACCCCTTCCCCTTAACCGATCTTCACCAAAAACAATAGGTCTTGAGTACTCTACAAATCAGGGCTGTATGCAAAACATTATTTGATTCTGTTTGAATTTGCGGCTGTTATCGTTTGCCATAGAAAATAAAACGTAAAAGGTTGCAGGTAAACTACCCCTTCCCCTTAACCGATCTTCACCAAAAACAATAGGTCTTGAGTACTCTACAAATCAGGACTGTATGCAAAACATTATTTGATTCTGTTTGAATTTGCGGCTGTTATCGTTTGCCATATAAAATACCCTTGTTAAAAAAACGTTGCAGGTAAACTACCCCTTTCCCTCAACCGATCTTCACCAAAAACAATAGGTCTTGAGTACTCTACAAATCAGGGCTGTATGCGAAACATTATTTGATTCTGTTTGAATTTGCGGCTGTTATCGTTTGCCAAAAAAAAAAAAAATTTCCCTTGATAAAAAAACCGTTGCAGGTAAACTACCCCTTCCCCTCAACCGATCTTCACCAAAAACAATAGGTCGCGAGTACTCTACAAATCAGGGCTGTATGCAAAAAATTATTTGATTCTGTTTGAATTTGCGGCAGTTGTCGTTTGCCATAGAAAATACGCATGATAAAAAACGTTGCTGGTAAACTACCCCTTCCCCTCAACCGATCTTCACCAAAAACAATAGGTCTTGAGTACTCTACAAATCAGGGCTGTATGCAGAAAATTATTTGATTCTGTTTGAATTTGCGGCTGTTATCGTTTGCCATAGAAAATACCCTTGTTAAAAAAACGTTGTAGGTAAACTACCCCTTTCCCTTAACCGATCTTCACCAAAAACAAAAGGTATTGAGAACTCTACAATTTAGGGCTGTATGCAAATAATCTTTTCATTCTGTTTGAATTTGCGGCTGTTATCGTGTGCCATAGGAAATACCCTTGTTAAAACATAAAACGTTACAGGTAAACTACCCCTTTCCCTTAACCGATCTTCACCAAAAACAATAGGTCTTGAGAACTCTACAATTCAGGGCTGTATGCGAAACATTATTTGATTCTGTTTGAATTTGCGGCTGTTATCGTTTGCCAAACAAACAAAATTTCCCTTGCTAAAAAAAAACCGTTGCAGGTAAACTACCCCTTTCCCTCAACCGATCTTCACCAAAAACAATAGGTCGCGAGAACTCTGCAAAACCGGGCTGTATGCAAAAAATTATTTGATTCTGTTTGAATTTGCGGCAGTTATCGTTTGCCATAGAAAAAAAATCTACAGACAGACACACAGACACACAGACAGACAGACAGACAGACAGACACACAGACACTTTTCGGAAAACGACTTTTTTTCATGTTTTGAGTGTAGTAGAATCAGAATCTGCAATAATCTCGAACACGATTTTTTTTGCCATCACCATACTTCCATTCCTTAAGGAATATGGAAGTAATTACTTCCATGTTCCTTAAGGAAATGGAAGTATGGTGATGGCAAAAAAAATCGTGTTCGAGATTATTGCAGAATATGATTGTACTACACTCAAAACATGAAAAAAAGTCATTTTTCGAAAAGTGTCTGTGTGTGTGTCTGTCTGTCTGTAGATTTTTTTCTATGGCAAACGATAACTGCCGCAAATTCAAACAGAATCAAATAATTTTTTGCATACAGCCCTGATTTGTAGAGTACTCGCGACCTATTGTTTTTGATGAAGATCGGTTGAGGAAAAGGGGTAGTTTACCTGCAACGGTTTTTTTTTATCAAGGGAAATTTTTTTTTTTTGGCAAACGATAACAGCCGCAAATTCAAACAGAATCAAATAATGTTTCGCATACAGCCCTGAATTATAGAGTTCTCAAAACCTCTTGTTTTTGGTGAAGATCGGTTAAGGGAAAGGGGTAGTTTACCTGTAACGTTTTATGTTTTAACAAGGGTATTTCCTATGGCAAACGATAACAGCCGCAAATTCAAACAGAATCAAAAGATTATTTTCATACAGCCCTAAATTGTAGAGTTCTCAAGACCTATTGTTTTTGGTGAAGATCGGTTAAGGGGAAGGGGTAGTTTACCTGCAACGTTTTTTTTATCAAGCTTATTTTCTATGGCAAACGATAACGGCCGCAAATTCAAACAGAATCAAATAATTTTTTGCATACGTCCCTGAATTGTAGAGGTCTCAAGACGTGTCGTTTTTGGTGAAGATCGGTTAAGAGAAAGGGGTAGTTTACCTGCAACGGTTTTTTATCAAGGGTAATTTTTTTTTTTGGCAAACGATAACAGCCGCAAATTCAAACAGAATCAAATAATGTTTCGCATACAGCCCTGAATTATAGAGTTCTCAAAACCTATTGTTTTTGGTGAAGATCAGTTAATGGAAAGGGGTAGTTTACCTGTAACGTTTTATGTTTTAACAAGGGTATTTCCTATGGCAAACGATAACAGCCGCAAATTCAAACAGAATCAAAAGATTATTTGCATACAGCCCTAAATTGTAGAGTTCTCAAGACCTATTGTTTTTGGTGAAGATCGGTTAAGGGAAACGGGTAGTTTACCTACAACGTTTTTTTAACAAGGGTATTTTCTATGGCAAACGATAACAGCCGCAAGTTCAAACAGAATCAAATAATTTTTTGCATACAGCCCTGATTTGTAGAGTATTCAAGACCTATTGTTTTTGGTGAAGATCGGTTAAGGGGAAGGGGTAGTTTACCTGCAACGTTTTTTTATCAAGCGTATTTTCTATGGCAAACGATAACAGCCGCAAATTCAAACAGAATCAAATAATTTTTTGCATACGTCCCTGAATTGTAGAGGTCTCAAGACCTGTCGTTTTTGGTGAAGATCGGTTAAGAGAAAGGGGTAGTTTACCTGCAACGGTTTTTTATCAAGGGTAATTTTTTTCTATGGTAAACGATAACAGCCACAATTTCAAACAGAATCAAATGATGTTTTGCATACAGCCCTGTATTGTAGAGTTCTCAATACCTATTGTTGTTGGTGAAGATCGGTTAAGGGAATGGGGTAGTTTACCTGCAACGTTTTATGTTTTATAAGGGTATTTTCTATGGCAAACGATAAGAGCCGCAAATTCAAACAGAATCAAATACGTTTTTGCATACAGCCCTGTTTTGTTGAGTACTAAAGACCTATTGTTTTTGGTGAAGATCGGTTAAGGGAAACGGGTAGTTTACCGGACACGTTTTTTGTTTTATCAAGGGTATTTTCTATGGCAAACGATAACAGCCGCAAGTTCAAACAGAATCAAATAATTTTTTGCATACAGCCCTGATTTGTAGAGTACTAAAGACCTATTGTTTTTGGTGAAGATCGGTTAAGGGAAACGGGTAGTTTACCTGACACGTTTTTTGTTTTATCAAGGGTATTTTATATGGCAAATGATAACAGCCGCAAATTCAAACAGAATCATATAATATTTTGCATACAGCCGTGAAATGTACAGTTCTCAAGACCTGTTGGTTTTGTTGAAGATCGGTTAAGGGAAAGGGGTAGTTTACCTGCAACGTTTTATGTTTTAACAAGGGTATTTTTTCTATGACGAACGATAACTGCCGTAAATTCAAAGAGAATCAACTAATGTTTAGCATACAGCTCTGAATTGTAGAGTTCTCAAGACCTATTGTTTTTGGTGAAGATCGGTTAATGGAATAGGGTAGTTTACCAGCAACGTTTTATGTTGTATCAAGGGTGTTTTTATGGCAAACGATAAAAGCCGCAAATTCAAACTAAATCAAATAATTGTTTGCATACAGGCCTGAATTGTAGAGTACCTAAGACCTGTCGTTTTTGGTGAAGATCGGTTAAGGGAAAGGGGTAGTTTACCTGCAACGGTTTTTTATCAAGGGTAATTTTTACTTCCATATTCCTTAAGGAATGGAAGTATGGTGATGGCAAAAAAAATCGTGTTCGAGATTATTGCAGATTCTGATTCTACTACACTCAAAACATGAAAAAAAGTTGTTTTCCGAAAAGTGTCTGTGTGTGTGTCTGTCTGTGTCTATAGATTTTTTTTCTATGGCAAACGATAACTGCCGCAAATTCAAACAGAATCAAATAATTTTTTGCATACAGCCCTGATTTGTAGAGGACTCGCGACCTATTGTTTTTGGTGAAGATCGGTTGAGGGAAAGGGGTAGTTTACCTGCAACGGTTTTTTTTATCAAGGGAATTTTTTTTTTTTGGCAAACGATAACAGCCGCAAATTCAAACAGAATCAAATAATGTTTCGCATACAGCCCTGAATTGTAGAGTTCTCAAGACCTATTGTTTTTGATGAAGATCGGTTAAGGGAAAGGGGTAGTTTACCTGTAACGTTTTATGTTTTAACAAGGGTATTTCCTATGGCAAACGATAACAGCCGCAAATTCAAACAGAATCAAAAGATTATTTGCATACAGCCCTAAATTGTAGAGTTCTCAAGACGTATTGTTTTTGGTGAAGATCGGTTAAGGGAAAGGGGTAGTTTACCTACAACGTTTTTTTAACAAGGGTATTTTCTATGGCAAACGATAACAGCCGCAAATTCAAACAGAATCAAATAATTTTCTGCATACAGCCTTGATGTGTAGAGTACTCAAGACCTGTTGTTTTTGGTCAAGATCGGTTGAGGGGAAGGGGTAGTTTACCTGCAACGTTTTTTATCAAGCGTATTTTCTATGGCAAACGATAACTGCCACAAATTCAAACTGAATCAAATAATTTTTTGCATACAGCCCTGATTTGTAGAGTACTCGCGGCCTATTGTTTTTGGTGAAGATCGGTTGAGGGGAAGGGGTAGTTTACCTGCAACGGTTTTTTTTTTATCAAGGGAAATTTTTTCTTTTGGCAAACAATAACAGCCGCAAATTCAAACAGAATCAAATAATGTTTCGCATACAGCCCTGAATTGTAGTTCTCAAGACCTATTGTTTTTGGTGAAGATCAGTTAAGGGAAAGGGGTAGTTTACCTGCAACATTTTTTTAACAAGGGTATTTTCTATGGCAAACGATAACAGCCGCAAATTCAAACAGAATCAAATAATTTTCTGCATACAGCCCTGATTTGTAGAGTACTCAAGACCTATTGTTTTTGGTGAAGAGCGGTTGAGGGGAAGGGGTAGTTTACCTGCAACGTTTTTTATCAAGCGTATTTTCTATGGCAAACGATAACTGCCGCAAATTCAAACAGAATCAAATAATTTTTTGCATACGTCAGTGAATTGTAGAGGACTCAAGGCCTTTAGATTTTGGTGAAGATCGGTTAAGGGGAAGGGGTAGTTTACCTGCAACCTTTTACGTTTTAACAAGAGTAAAGTACTTGAAAATTCATTTAAACTTTTTCAAACAATGGTAATTGTTGAAAATAAAATAATTTTGTTGCCAGGCAATCTGAAAATTTCAGATTTTGTACCACAAAATCTGAAAAGATTATATGATAGTTTATGAAATGGTTAATAATACGTCAGTGGAAGGTGTAATGAGAAATTAGCAGAAATGGAAACCTGGGGAATGTTAACTGTTCTGTAGATACAATTTGTCAGAATGTTTGGAATTGATCATCAACATTGAAGAAAAAGTAAGCATATTAAGAAACATATGTAAGTACTTATTATAAAAAAATAATGTTTGTTTTTTGATAAAGTCATTTTGATTATAAAATATAAATATTTACAACAAGAAAAGAATTTTCAGTTTTCAAAATTTAAATATATTTTTATAAAACAATGGGTTCTTCATTGAGGTGGGGACCATGTCACTCACTCCATCTCAAGCCTCCTCTCCCATTTTGCAGAAAAAGAGGACCCTGTCAAGGCTGATACTTTGACGACAGTGACAGGGCTTTCCACCAAATTCAGCAGAGTGACAGGTAGGCCCAACTCTGATTGGCTCCTCAGATTTCCCCAGCGTTAGTAGGTTCTATGAAAATATTTTATTTCAAAAATGATTTTAAATATAAATCTTAGATATGTTTTATAAATCTCATGTTTTATGTTTTAACATGGGTAATTTTTTATATGACGAACCATAACTGCCGTAAATTCAAACAGAATCAAATAATTTTTTACATATGTGCCTGAGCTATAGAGAACTCAATGTCTGTTGATTTTGGTGAAGATCGGTTACGGGGAAAGGGCAGTTTACCTGAAACATTTTTTGTTGTAACATGAGTAAAGTACTTAATTTTGATAAAGTATCCTGATAAGATCTTAATAATCCACTGTAGAAACGTAGATGAAATATCTATAAATGAAGAGGCTAGTTGAACGGGCTGGGGGTAATTTTCTATAAATCAAAATTATAGTTGAAGGGGGAGGGGATATTTTTTATATGTGTACTACGTTATTGGCAAGAAAGAAGTATTTTTTTGTTAAAATTCCTTCCCTGGCTGTTTGGCTGAAAATGATTTTAAATATAAATCTTAGAATATGGAAGTCATGTATGGTTCTCCATACCGATATTTTTCTATAGTAAACGATAACAACCGCAAATTCTAACAGAATCAAATGATGTTTTGCATACAGCCCTGTATTGTAGAGTTCTCAATACATATTGGTGTTGGTGAAGATCGGTTGAGGGAAAGGGGTAGTTTACCAGCAACATTTTATGTTTTAACAAGGGTAATTTTTTATATGACGAACGATAACTACCGTAAATTCAAGCAGAATCAACTAGGTTTTTGCATACCTTTTTGAACTAAAGAGAACTCAAGGTCTGTTGATTTTGTTGAAGATCGGTTAAGGGAAGGGGTAGTTTATCAGCAACGTTTTATGTTTTAAAAACGGTAATTTTTTTATGACGAACGATAACTGCCGAAAATTCAATGAGAATCAAATAATTTTTTGCACCCCCTGAGTTGCAGAGAGCTCAAGGTCTATTGATTTTGGTGAAGATCGGTTAAGGGAAAGGGGTAGTTTACCTGCAACATTTTATGTTGTAACAAGAGAAATGTTTCCATGACGAACGATAACTGCCGCACATTCAAACAGAATCAAATATTTTTTTGCATGCTTCCCTGAATTGTAGAGGACGGAAGGTCTGTTGATTTTGGAGAAGGTCGGTTAAGAGAAAGGGGTAGTTTACCGGAAACATTTTATGTTTTAACAAGAGTAAAGTACTTTATTTTTATAAATAAAGTATCCTGATAAGAAGCTCATAGTAATCCACTGTAGAAACGTAGATGAAATATCTATAAATGAAGAAGTTAGGAGAACGGGGTGGGGGTAATTTTCTATTATTAAAAATTATAGTTGAAGGTGTAGGGGAGAATTTTTTATATGTGTACTACGTTATCGGCAACAAAGAAGTAGTTTTTTGTTAAAATTGCTTCCCGGGCTTTTAGCCGTAGTCGTATGTTTTCTGCAAAACCAGACTTTTCGGCAGTGCCATCGACTCCCATCATCGGTGAAAATCGAGTGCGAAAACGTGAGGTGGTGGTGGTATACGTTAGTGAGCACAGTACTGTGGTTAATGCTGAAGCAATAAGTAGAAAGACGTAGTTTCTATGGAAATATTTCATTTCAAATATGTTTTTAAATGTAAATCTTAGAACATGGAAGTCATGTATGGTTCTCCATACCGATATTTTTATATTTTTGACATGGAATCCATAGGTATGTAATGTCTTACTCGCACGTTTCGCGAAAATCGACCGTTATGTTTCAAATGTACTTTCGGCATACCACTATCTCATGAACCGCTCAACCAATCCCAGCAAACCAGGTGTCAGGTGATCGAGTCACTCGGCCCCCTTCCACCAATAGTACTGAGAATTTTGACAACTGACTTCAGTCGCCTCTAGGCTTTGTCTGCGTGAGGGTGTTTTTGCGCCGAAAATTTCTAAATTGCTCCAATAAAACTTAAATATCTCGGGAACTACAAGTCCGATCGCGAAAATACAAAGTGCGTTGTGATCCTCAGAACTATATCTCTCCAATAACACCAATTCCGAGTACCAGAAGCACTAACAGAAAATAATAACATTTGAACTCAAAAATTTGAAATGCCTCGACCTAAAAATCGCGATAAAACTCGAACCAAAATTTTCAAAACGAAAACCGGCAAATCCTATGCAGAGCGTCAACAGGCCTATCGTTTGAGACTAAAATCAAAGAAATCGGCCGAGAACTTAGAAAATGGCAACCATTTGAAGATTGACGAAACCCCATCAGCGCCCAAGCGGCCCGCATCTCCGATACCTGGGTCATCCGGCGTGCCCCCAAAGCGACTCGGATCGAGCGTACGGCTAGCTAGCAAGAAAACAGACGATGAGAACATTAAGACGATGAGAGCTGTTTATTTAACCAACCCTTCAATCCTTCCCAAAGCACAAGTCTGCCCATGATTCCATGTCTACCGGTAGTCCCACGACTACCAGGTTTAAATTTTTTAATAAATATTTGGAACCTACTAAAAAAAATAATGAAAAATGATACCAAACTCGACTATGGTATCATAACATTTAATATGATTATGGCAACATGCAAGATTCAAACTGGGAACTTGTTTTGGTGACTAATACTAATTCTGAGAAGAATGAGTAAGTAATATTTCTTTTGTGAACTACAAAATGTGGCCAGAGTTGAGTGAGTGACAGTGGAGGAACGTCGTGCGTACTTAACCTTGTGTTATGTGTTGACTGTGCTAATGTGGGGATTTATTTTATTAAGGTTTAGTGTTTTTTATTAACTAGTGTGATTTACTTGTTGATCTTTTTATAATGCCTCCCTCAGAGAAACGGGGTACAGTGTATCACTCTCAAGCTCGAACTATTATTGCGTCGGTCGTGCGGTATTTTGAGCGTGAACGTGATAACAAAGGGCCAATAAGAGATGTGAAAAAAGTGTTAGAAAGAGTGTCTGAAGCATGTCAAGTGTCAATACGGACAGTGGGGAGAATAAAGGCGGAATTAAGAAGTGTGAGTGACACATCGCACCGTAATGACGAGGAACTGGACAGTAACCTTCCTGAAGTGACTACAATATTGTGCCTGAAACCGAAGTACCAGTAGGTAATGCTAATGATAGCCCTTTGACACCTTTATCTGTCATTCCTGTTCTTCATACTCCTAAAAGGAAAAAACAAAAACAGTCGTTGATATCTCAGGCTGACGATTGTGACAAGACTGCGGTTCGGCGTCATGTAGTTAATTATTACAAACGCCGAGAAGTCCCAACGCTCCGGAAGCTTCAGGTCACACTTGGTGAGGCAAATCTCTTCAATGGTTGTATCAGAACTTTATCAAAAGTGTTGAAAAGCCTCGGTTTCCGATGGAAGACGTTGAACAAAAGGAAACTATTAATGGAAAAACCGTCTATTGCTTTGGCGAGATGTAGGTTTTTAAGAAAAATTAAAAATATAGATATGAAATATAGTTGTATTTATTTATTCACTGATTTCGTTGCTTTCACATGAATTAACAATGAAGACACAGCCTTTCATATTTAAACACTTCTTCTTGTTCTTTTCCTCTTCAAGGATTAGGTTATATAAACCTGTTCCGGCACCCATCTCATCCTCGGACGACCCACGTCTCTTCTACCAATGGCTTTATAGTTCAGTGACGCTTTCGGCAATCGATCCTCTGTCATCCTTTGCAAATGATCCCACCATTGTGTTCTGTAAACTGAAATAATTTCATTTTTGTCCTTTACTTCGAGATCTCCTCTGATATCCTCATTCCTTATTCTATCTTGCAATGTATAATTTAAAGTACTTCGAAGAAACTGCATTTCAGCACTCTGAATCTTGCCGTATTTCTTGTTTGTCACGCCTCACTTGCATTACTCAACGTGGGTATTGCAATTGTCTTATAAAATTTAATGCTTGTGATGGTTTTGTTTTGTTGCCAAGATTTCTATGAGCCGTACCACAAAAATTCATAAATTTATTTATCTTCATTTAAAAACTTCACTGAGTTTATTTAAATAATAATACCAATTTACAAAATCGATACGAAAAAACCAAATCACTACTCTATGTACATAAATGAGCGTTCTCAAGCACAGGTGGTACCAATGCCGTTTCTATATTATTAATATAACGATTTTATACTGTTCAGTGACAGTATATTTGTAATATCGGTAGTCTTTGTGTGTGTTGTGATGTATTGTGTTGAACATAAAATACCTGTATTGTATCTGTTATCAGCGATAGCGGCTGTGTTAACGACAGCTGTTTTACACAAAAGACAATAACCGAGCAATAATAAAATCACAATGTAGAAGATAAGATAACGCTTATCGGAATACGATAACAGAGGAGAACACGGAAGCGTGGCGTGGCGTATACTTTTACAGAACTGTTTCTGAAGCCA